>JAANDH010000128.1:250978-445176 GCA_011799765.1 Nymphaea thermarum
GTTTTCAATTATTTTGCTGATCATTTGTTGACGTTTGTGATCTTTTTTTATCATATCCCTGCGTGTTGATTAAGTTCTTGCAGGCAAGTAAAAAAAAGGGTCCAATATGGAATATTCGAATGTTCTTCAGAATATGCAATTTTTTATTCCCACTCTTCAAATCAACATTTTTTTTTTCAACTGAAAGATTTGAAAATGATCGATTGCCAAACAAATTTATGAAATTAAAAAAATTGAACCGAAGCCCCCCTGTTATATCCTGCTCGCCTTGAAAAGAAAAATGAAAGGAAAAAGAAAAAAATGGATTGACTGTTTGCTTCAAATGTGGATCTCACGCAGAACGGATTTGAGATCCCCTCGAATATGTGATAAGCCGGATCCGAAATCCGTTGTTTGTTTAAGCAGTAATTATCGTGAACTTAATTATCGTGAACTTAATGCAAAATCGTTGAACTCCGATGTGTTCATGTGTTTTCATGACCTTTTGATTTTCGAAAGAAGTAAAATGTTGATTTTTGATATTTTATTACATTTGATTTGCACTTCTGCTTTTCATGATAATTCTTTTGTAAGGTAGCTTTTGAGATTTTGCATACATCTTTATGTGGATATAGCCTGCAAATGAATAAAATTTAATCAAAAATCTATCTCTAAAACAGCCATAAATGGTCATTGCACAATAAACCTTTCCTGATGCTTATGCGACAATTGTTTCCTAGCTAAGTCACAGGACTCTTCTATTTTACTGCTGCACCGGAGTCCGCATCAAGTCGGGTGCACACTAGACATATATGTTGTTTTGATATTTTTCTATGCAATACAATTATTCAAGTATGTTATATACATTAATAACTAAATTGTAATAATATGCTTATTCTGTTATATATATAATAAATTAAAAATAATAATAATAATAATAATAATAAAATACGCTCGCCGCACCACCACACCTAAATTTTTTGGGATGTGCCGTTTTGGCATCCGCACCTTGCACTTTGGTGACATAGTTTCCTAGTGACAAATTTTTAATTTTTGATCACTTAGCAGTGTCCGATATATATCAGTATATTTGAACTTTTAAATATATATATATATATATAATGCGGATGGTTTTTCAATTTTGTTTTACTAAAACTGTTACAAAAGCACATTTGTGAGTCATTTTTCTGGTAACAGTTTTTAATGAGAAAATGCATCTTTTGGTACGGCTTTTAGCAATATAAAATAAAAAAAATAATGATCCAGCTATAGAGCTAGCTGGCTGATTTTTAAGATATATATATATATATATATATATATATATATATATATATAGAGAGAGAGAGAGAGAGAGAGAGAGAGAGAGAGAGAGAGTGTAAACATGAAGCATCTTTGTTAGTTTATCAAGAATTTCCTTATGTTTCACTAGAGCACGCCAAATTGAGCAAAGTAAGCACTTTTTCTCTTTCATATCTAGTGTGATTTAGTTGGTAGGTGTGTAGCAGGTTGGTTTGTGCCCCGTTAATGCAGCCGATGCCTTGTTTAAATTTGATTTCTTATTTTTCTTAAAATATTTCGTTTTATTTTAACTTTTTAAAAAAATCACTTTTATTTTATTTTTATTTTTTTTAAGAAGAGTCACACTTTTCATGGAAACTTTCAAGCAAAGGCATGAAGTAATCTCCTCTTCAATTTGGAAAAATGGAAAAGGATAAAGGCAATTTCTTTCTCTATATTATCAGCTCTTAAAATGTATTCTCGCTCTTATCCATTTTTAATATATCACTTAATTCAGTAGGAATGTAACTCATTGATAAAAAGTAATGTTGAAACCCCTCAGTTGACAATTTTTGTGAAAAAAAGCACCTCTTGAAGTTTCTTTTCTGAAATTACAGGAAAAAAGCAGGTTTGAAAATGTCAATTTAATTTTCTTTTATTTTTTTGGCTACTTTAATTTGGATGGCAGCATGCATAGATTATTATAGATGATGAGTTGGTGGGTTTCTGGTTCATTCTTGCTGTTGTTGGTGTAACAGCAAGAAGCTTTCTAGTGGTGCAACTCCATTAAAATAATAAGCAACCACATCAACTCTAACCCTTTAATGGATACTGCCTCTTGTTTTTGGGGTTAGCTTTATTCTCATAAACAACCATATCTTCTCTCTCTCTCTTTCTCTCTCTCTCTGTGATTTGGTCAGCTAGCTGGTCGGCCGCGATAAAAAATCACTAGATCAATTCTTTTATGCCTTTGTCCTTGTACCAAATGAGACAAGAACAATATACGAAGACGGGTATACCGTGTGTGCTACGACCAAGCAACGAAGCAGCCCTAAACTCTAGAGATGAAAGGAGATGAACTTCGACTCTCATGATAGCTGTGCGATTACACTTCTCCCTCTCACCTTCTTTCACTCTGACATATATATATATATACACACACACATATTCTTACTACCGGAACACTTAATGGGAGGGGATTCCTCTTAATAGAAGTGATCCGCCGCTTTCTCTCTCTCTCTCTCTTTCTATATATATATATATATATATATATATATATATATATATATATATATATATATATATATATATATATATATATATATATATATATAAAGAGTCTGAAGAAGCCTCACATCCCACCAAATTCCTCATTATTGGTTATATTTGGAAACCATGTACTGAGATGCGTATTATGGCTTCCTTCTTTGATAAGAATTCGATTGTGGACACACTCGTACGCTTTTTTTTGAAAAAAAGTGTCAAAGAAACAGAAGTAGGTCTGATTCATTGCTGTCACTTTGTTCAATACTGAGATCAAGTAACAGAGTACCTTCTTTTGCTCTCTAAAAGATATTGGGCAGTGCGTGCATGCACTTAGAAAGTGTTCAATAAGAAAAACATTCTGTTTTTGAAGCACATCTTAAGAGCATCTAATTTTATTTTTAAGAAAGATATAGTAATGATACATAATGTTCCTAGTTTCAATATTAATCAAATGATGAATATAATCATAATGTGTATAGTCATGGTGGAGCCAGAATTTTTTTTTATTTTGGGTAGGGGGCAGAAGTGGAACAATAATTTTAAAATTTTAATGGAAGCTGAAATATAATTTTCAAAATTTTTATATGGGCTAAGTGAAAATTTCTTAAAATTACATTCTTTTTTTTCAAGTATGAGGGGAACGCCACGGCTCCCTGGCTGCGCCCCTGCTCTTGAAAGATGTGCTTCAAGAACATGTATTTTAAAAACACAATATTCTTCTTATCAATTGCCCTTGCAAAAAGAGATGAATTGTGACGTTATGTTGACAGTTTGGTCTGAGTAGTTTAACCTAACTCTTCCTTATTGGAGATCTCCAAACAATCAGCATGAAAGCAACAAAACCAAGCCGATGATGGCAAGGCAGGAAAGAAACAAGGTTTGGGGGATCAAAGAAGTCAAGATGGCATGTCTGCGGCAATGGCGGAACTAGAAAATTTTGGTTAAGGGAAACAGACCGATCTCTCGCTTAAGAGGATGAGTTATTGCAGGGCACTGACTCAATCTCTCGCTTAAGAGAATGAGTGATTGCAGGGCACTGACTCAGGTCTGGTGTAAGCACTACATGTGGTTGGACCTATCTGAACCTAGGTCCAGCTTAATCACAATGGAAGATTTCAGTGTGACACTACTGGTTTGGGCAAAATACTCTGAACTAACCTTTTGAACAACGAAGCTGGTTATCTGCACAGGCTTGTACACCTTTGCATTGTGCAGAGGTCCATGTGCATGACTATTTAACCTTTAGGAATGAGTTAGGGCTTCAATGAATGTTTGTGCACTAAAGGCAGTCTTCTTAAATTGAACGCGGCTTAAAACAAAAGGTAGATCATGCAAGGTTGAAAAGGTTTTCATGATTGATCTTATGCAACTTATATATGCAATTTGATAACTAGAGATTAATGTGTAATTAAAGAATATGAACTGTCTTCTACGTTTAATTCATAATCACAAAAAACACGTTAAAAACACAGAAAGACACACAAAAAAGTCTTTATTTTAGCTTTTTTCATGTTTTTTAATGTCAAACTGCTTGTTTCTATTGTTTAATTTTTATTTGTTGCTTACCTACTTAATTTTTTATATTGTGTTATTCAGGTTCATTTAAAAAAAAAATTATGGTTTTTAATTTTTTGCAAATTTACCTTTTTTTTTCAAGCTCGTCGTATTGTATCTAAGAATAATAAGCCAAACAACATGTAGGTTTCGGTTGGTAATTTTTGAAATCTCCAATATAATTAACACAATATATGACCATGGAATGAAAACTTGGGGTGTCTATTTCGAGTGAGCAGGGTGGGTTTTCCACTGCTCGGCAGAAGGCCGAAGCTTTTATCCAACTCCTTATCCTTCTAAGGTACTTTTGGTACATTGGGGTATCGCCTCTACCATGTTTCAGTTTATATGTCGGTGACCCATTTTTTGTAGCACAAAAAGTTGATGCTATAAAGGTTCGAAATGAGAAACAACTGTTTATTGGCATTTGTCTTACCATTGTGCCAACCACTTTGGAAAGAAACTTAGGGTGTCTGTTATTGCAACATTATTCACAGACAGACTTGGTGCGTACCAAAAACTATCATTTGGGCCCGTTTGATGCACACATATTTTACTTTTGTATGGCTTTTCACTTTAATTTCAAACACAAGAAAAATTACCTTGCTGAAATAGATAGATCACGGTACTTTTACCCTCCAAAAAAATTGGATGACGGTACTTTTACCCTCCAAAAAAATTGGACCCTCTGAGGTCTGACTTTTTATCATGGATTTTTTTTCACGATATATTTACCATTCCAAATTTTTATATGCCATCAAAACGTGGTCTTAAGCACAAGTTTTATTTTCATCCACCTCTCATTTTTCTGTAATAATCTTTTCTTGAAAGCCCACGAGAGTTCTTGTCATTAGCCATTTCTTCTCTTTGTGAGAGAAGATGAGTATAAAGAGAGGACTACTGGACTAGCAGGGTAGTGTTTGATAGCCTCGAGCCTCAAAACGCAAGGCTGATATTAAATCCGTGCTAGGTGAGATGATCCACTACTTAAACAAACAGGAGATCTGCGCAGCGTGGATCTAAAATCCATTCCGTTCTCATGTGAAAAACAAGTGGATTTTAGTCGAGGGTCAGACTTTAGATCCATGGATTAAATGTCCTCGGTTTTTAGAGGTTGCTGCATATCTCAGAGCCACAACCAGCAAACATATTCGTCTTGGAATCTCACCTATCAGTTGGCGGTTTATGAAGCCGTGGAGGATGCCTGATGAATTTAGACAAAGAGAAAGAAGACTAGTAGTTAACCAAACGTGAAAACAAAGCATAGCTTTAGTGAAAAAAGTTACTCAGATTTTTTATCCAAGTAATTAACCAGTATTAAAAATCTTGTTATGGTTAAGTGGCTCCTCTATAACTCAGGTGTGTGCGGAAGCCCCTCCCCATTTTCCCCCGCCCCTAGGATCCAAAGTTGTTGCGGAACTTAGGTAGACCTATGGTACAACTATGTATACTCTCCACAATCATTTGCAGTCCAACACCCACAAATAATCAAACTAACGATCAATCTCTCACCTGCCTGCTAACCCACCCAGTTAGTGGCAAACAAATAGTGATGTCAACAGATCGAATTCGGATCGGATATACACTTAATCATATCTACTTTTTCAGATATTCACATATTCATATTCGAATTCAAATAAAAAAAAGTTATATTTGAATCCGGATCTGAAATCTGATTTTACAATCTGAATCTGATTTTTATATTTATATCTGAATATGAATTTTGAACTGAATTTTACCAATTTTCAAAATTTAATAGCATTAATACAAGATATTTGTCTTAAAATGAATCTGATATGAATCCGTAGCTAAATCCCATAGGATATTTATATATATCCAATTTCGAATCCGATCAGATGCCATTTATTAAATCTGATTTCTTAATCGGATATTAATTTATTTTTCCATATCTGATTTTTTCAGATCGATTTGGTCGGATATCTGATTCAAATCGGATATATTGACATCCCTACAAGCCAATTTGATTATGTGGCCAATTCAAGAGTGTCATGTGTCGATTTTTTGAAACTGATTTAGATCCAAACCAGAATGAGATCCAAACATTTTTGTGTAACCATGTTGAATCTCTATCAAATCCCAATCGTATATCATACTCGAATTTAGATTTGGCTATAAATCTCTATCACATTAAGAATCAGATCCAAATTTCTTTGCTAGATGAAGTAGATGGATTTAAAACAGGATTAATAGTTGTATATACCCGATCCATGTACATGCGCAAAAGAGTTCATGCATATGGAGCAGTTTATATTGTATAATACCGAACGATAATTAAAAAATTAGTGAGATGAATTCAAGTAAAACACGAAAATGTAAAAAACCTCATAAATTGAGACCTTTTTCAATATCATGCAATGGACGGGAAACAGTTTGCTAAAAACAGTTTCTTCTTTTTTATTGTCTCGGTCGACCCCTCCGTATATATGTAGAGAGAGAAATCATAGTCCCCCCTCTTCTCCCTCTGTCACCAAGGAGGAACGAAGCGTCCCCCTTTCTTTCTCTCTTTCTCATTTCCTCCTTCACTTTCACACTCCAGCGGTCTTCCGGCGAAGTAGGCTGGTCATTTTCTGCAAAGGGAAGAAGAAGATCAGAGTTTCGGATCCCCTCCTTCGGCAAGCGTGAATCAAAGCTAAGGGTCGATTGCTTTGGGATTAGGGCTCTTCTTTTGGAGGAGCTCAAGTGCGAAAACCAACAAAGGTGAGATCTGACCTAAAACTTTAGTTCATGTTAGTAAAATTTACTGACCACTATGTGTGTCACTCTGAATGCGTAATATGTCATCCCTGATTGTGTGTGGATATATTATGCACAATGAAATGCCAATACTATGTTTTGTTTCTTTAAGATAGAGCAATTTTTCCTACACAATGATGTCTTAAAATGTATGCAATATGTATTGTCTATAATTCTTCAAATACGTTTCTAGAGCAGTGGAACGAGATAGAAGGGCTTAGAGTAGTTCCCGGGCAAGTGTTTCACTATACTATTCTTCACACTTAGAAGTTTTGAACACCCCAAGTGGAGAGGGAGAGAGAGATAGAGTGAATTTTCTATTTGCTCTGTTAACAAATGGTAGATAATAGTATAAATAGTGAGAATGTATATATAAATCTCTTAGGTCACGGATAAATGCCAGACCACCTAATTTCCTGTTAAAACTAGAATGTGCTAGTTTTACAAATGCTAATTTGGCATGAAACATGTTTAAAAAATATTGATTTTTCTAGTATCAAAATTTTGATGTTACAAGAGCCATTAATATTTTGATGAATAGAAAAACACATTTAACTTCCAACTATTTAAGGAGTCTAGTTCCTGTCCCTGACCCAAGTGGTATATATATTATATAATCCAAAGGTTTTTGGAATATGCAAACTGAGTAAATATGATGATTGATGACTATGTGAATTTATTTATAAGCCATCCGTTCAATTTGATTAATGGTTCATCAAGTATCACGTGTAATGATAATTTTACAAAGTCAAAGTACAACTTGTCATTCAACTTTTTTTTAAAAAAAAATAACTTTTATACATAATTTTACGTGCAGTACTTTGTGAACCATTCTTCTAAGATATGCTCGGTCTGCATATTCCATGAATATATATATATATATATAACGATGATGTTATTGTTGCTGACCTTGCTGCGTTGTTTGGTTGTCTTTTATACTTGTCTTTTGTATGCAGCCAAAGGTTTCGATGAGACTAAGAAGATCGTGATGTAAAAGATTGTCAAAGCACTTGCAAAGCTTTGCATTAAGGTCTTGCTTCTCATCGTGAGACCACTGTGAGTACAAAAGAAGAAAAAACGTCTATTTCTTTTTTCATTTGAAAGAATTTTTCAAAATTAACCAATGGTTTAAAAAAAAAAATAGCATGAAAACACAACACATATTTTACAAAAAAAACATCTATGCTTCCAGGTTTCTAAGCAAGTAGGTTTTTATATCGACAGTAGTGAGACCACCGCGGTGGCTTTTGATAGCAAATTGCAACTGGTCTTCACTGACTAAAGCATATATTCAGTAAGCTGAGGGCAAACCTAATAAACATTCTTTTGATATTAGATACTGTCTTGTACCAAATGATATCATTTTTAGCCTTTCTATAGTGATCCATAAAGTTGTTTAGCCATTCTTATCTAATATCTTTTCTAGATTATTCATGATTTTATTGCTCTTATATGTCAAAGAACAGTGTTTGCTGACATCTTATTGACATTTTGTCTGTTTTACTCGTGCCATAGACAGTTTGTATGCTTAGGTTGATGAGACGTGCTTTCTCTCTTATTTGCCTTGGCTGTCAGTTATCTAGATGTTGGGTCATTTCAGGTTTACAATCCATGGATAGTGGCCATAGTAAGAATGCCTGTCATCTTGCGGGTCAGAGAGAAATGGAAAGGGATTTCAATGAAATGACATAGCATGGAAATAAGCAACTACTCTTGTGAATAGGATCTTTATGAAAATGCAGATAGAAGAATGGTAGTCTTTTGGCAGTGACCATGTAGGAAAGGAAGACAAGATGGAAGAGGAGTCTAGTGAAAAGGATCTTCATGTGAATGGGAGTGCTGATATGGTTGATGGCTCTACTCAGAGGCATATTTGTGTGGACGCAGATGAAAAGGGTCATGAGGAAGATAAAGTGGTGGAGAGTGCTCACACAAAGGATGAGGATGTTTGTGGGGATGATAAAATGCAGTCTACTTCAAGTGGAAAAGGTAATGTGGATGGGAACAGGCAAACAGTAGAAAACTCAAACAAAAAGGATTCTTTGGCATCTGGAGTAGGCAATAATATGGAACCATATGCAGGTATGGAATTTAAAAATGAAGAAGCAGCTAGATCATTCTACAATGCATATGCTAGGCACGTGGGTTTTAGCATCCGATCAAGTAGTACCCAACGTGCGCGTGGTGGTAAGTGTATTGGTCGACATTTTGTTTGTTCAAAAGAGGGATTCCGCCAAAAGAAAAGGGCAAGTAGTAATGAAACCCAAGGCAAAAGGTTTCGGCCTGTTACAAGGGAAGGGTGCAAGGCATCATTGCATGTAAAAAGAGAGAAAAATGGGAAATGGATAGTCAAGAAGTTTGTGAAAGATCATAGTCATGCCCTTGCGGACCCTACTGAAGCTCAATATCTTCGATCACATAGGAATGTTACACGCACCATGCAAAGTCTTATTGACACTTGCATGTCCTCAGGGCTGCATGTAAATCTTTTGTCATCCTACCTTAGAGACAAAGCAGGTGGTGCTGGAAATTGTGGTGCTTCTGAACAAGAACAGAAAAATCATATTCATGATCTTCGCACAAGAATTTTAGGGAAAGGAGATGTTCAATCCATACTTGACTGCTTTAAGCATATGCAAACTGAAAACCCTGCATTTTTTTATGCCGTACAAGTCAACGGAGAGGGGCATGTGACTAATTTCTTTTGGGTTGATGCCCGATCAAGGATGACATATGAACATTTTGGTGAT
Source organism: Nymphaea thermarum (assembly GCA_011799765.1). Classification (NCBI taxonomy): domain Eukaryota; kingdom Viridiplantae; phylum Streptophyta; class Magnoliopsida; order Nymphaeales; family Nymphaeaceae; genus Nymphaea; species Nymphaea thermarum. The sequence goes on from JAANDH010000128.1 coordinate 260,560, forward strand.
GTAGTTACACTTGACATGATATCCAATACAAGTAAATGTGAACTGCCAGTTGCTGTATTTATGGGGCTTAACCACCACAGGCAGGTTGTGTTTTTTGGTTGTGGAGTTCTTCTAGATGAGACTGAATCTTCATTTGTTTGGCTGTTTTCTACATGGCTTGAAGCAATGTCTGGACAGCACCCAGTTTCACTAATTACCCACTCTCATCCAGCCATATGTGCTGCTGTTGCAAAAATATTTCCAGGAACTCGTCACCGTCTTTCAATGCATTATATTTTACGGGAAATGCCAGATAAGCTTTCTCATGTATATGAGATGCACCTAAATTTTGAAAATGAGTTTTACAAGTGCCTTCACATGACTGAGACAATTGTTGAGTTTGAAGAATGTTGGCAGTTCCTTGTCGATAGATATGGCTTAAGAGAGAACCATTGGATTCAATCAATTTATGAAATGCGACATCAGTGGGTGCCTGCGTATTTTCGGAATTCCTTTTTTGCAGAAATGGCTGGAAGTCAATGGAATGAGAGTGTCCAAGCGATCTTTTATGAGTGTATAAACTCAGATACTACTTTTCTGGAATTCATCAAGCAACAAGGGAGGGCAATGGAGGGTCAATACAGAAAGGAAATGCATGCAGACTTTGAAACAAGCCAATCACCACAGATTCTTAAGACTCCATGGCCTTTGGAGAAACAAGCAGCAGAACTTTATACAAGAACAATATTTGGAAGGTTTCAAGAAGAATTACTTGACAGTTTTGGTTATATGACTGATGAACTGGAGAATGATGGGATAAGCGTGATTTACAGAGTAGTGAAATTTGGAGAAGAGAAGAGGGCATGTACTGTGAAAATGGACATTTCAACAATGAGAGTCAGTTGTAGCTGCCAGATGTTTGAGTTTTCGGGCATCCTTTGTAGGCATGTGCTGATTGTGTTTGTGCAACGAAGTATCATAATCCTCCCACCGCAGTACATCTTGAAGAGATTTACTAGAACTGCCCGGAGTGGAGCTGCAGCAGATGAATGCCATACTGATTCCCGAGGTGATTTTCAAGAATCTACCAGTTTGAGGTACAATAATCTTTTCCATAGGGTCGTTAAGTGTGCAGAAGATGGAGGGGCTTCAGCAGATACACATCAGATGGTACTGCAAGCATTAGAGAAGGCCTGCAGCGAAATTGCCAGAATAAAGGAAAATGCTGCCATAGAACGAAGTAGAAGTGCTTGTCAAGAGAATAACAGTGAAATTGAGGTTGACAATTTAATGAACCAGCTGACTTCACATGATACTCGGCAAGCAAAACCGCAGAGGAAACTAAGGCATTGTAACATCTGCAAAGCAAACAATCATGACAAGCGCAATTGCCCAGCATTGAGGGCTACTTCTGCCATCGGGTGCTTGATACCACCAGGTATATGGATCTTCCTTACAAAATGTACTTCACAGTTTAACTTAAAGTGTCTGCCAAAAAGACTCAATTTTCTTTTTCTTTCAGTTGATGAAGAAGTACAAAATGACCAAGGCTTTCACTGGTTAAGTGGCGAAGAACTCGGATTGTCTATTGGAATTCCGTGAGTTATCTGCCTCTTGTTTCACCTTATGGTGTATCAGAAACCTTAACCTGGTTGTATCCTCTTTAATTTATTGAATTTGTTGAATAGGATGTTTCCATCTGGTTCACGCTAGAAAAACCGCAGAGATAGCCGACATTTCATAAGCTCTCCATGGAGGTAAGGGCATACTCAGGAATCTCGTGGTATTACCACCTGTCATATAAACTTTTGTATCTCTCTCTCTCTCTCTCTCTCTCGCCCTTTTTTTTTTTTGTTCTTGCAAATCTTGTACAGAATATCAAATGAGAAGAAACCTATGACTGAGAATCCCCTGATAAAATGTGATTGTTTTTTATATGCAGGATCATATTTTAACCGTAATAAACTAGCAGAAGCCTACCTAATCCCTTTGTTAGCATCTAAAAAGATGCACATGTGGATGGAAAGTGTATGCATTTCACAGGCACTGGATTTCAAAACTAGGTTCACGGTGTGCAGTGACTATGCACCCTTGTATACATATTTTATATGTGTGGGGAAAGATACCATGTGCACTCTAGTTGGAACTAATGTACAGGAGTGTCTTTTCGTGAAACTAACTAGATAGGTGTAATCTTCATGTTTGTCAACTAAATTAATCACCTCGAGGATGGTGTTTCCGTTGGTTTCTTCATATGTATATGTATAAGAACAAACACAAGCTGAAATCAGCCGATTCTGCCCACTCAGAAGTATATGCATTTCAGGCCAACCTGCGACAATATTAATAACACTCATCTTGAAGTAAGAAAACATGGTTTAAGTAAAGATCTGATTGATTTGGACCTCTATGATTAATTTTAAAAGAAACTTGGAATCAAATTCCGGTGGGCAGTTTTCTCTTTTTACTGTGTCGAAGGAAGCATTTGAAGGCTAGTGTTGATGTGTGAGAGTGAGCGAAAGAGAGATTTGATCTTATTGTACTGAAAATTATGCAGGATGGAATGTCATTTGCACTTGGGAATAAAAAAAAAATTGTAGTCCAGTCCTGATGTGTGTGTACGTGTGAGAAAGAAAGAGTTGTACTTAAACTTTTGCAGGATGGAATGGCATTTGCACTTGGGAATAAAAAAAAATTATTTTGTCTATTCCTACTTCATGGAGTCACTGCTTTTGCTTCTGGTGTATTGGTGTTCTTCTGTACATAAAATAGAGTCTGGCTTCCTGTGTAAAATCTGCAGGACTCCTCTCTCTCTCTCTCTCTCTCTCTCTCTCTCTCTCTCTCTCTCTCTCTTGCTCGCTCACTCTCTTGTGTGCACGTGTCTTCAGTTCGATTCATGGGGGGTGCTATTATGATGGTATTGAAGAGTACTGTTGATCTTAAAATTAGGGATGCCATTATGAGGCCAAGTTGGCCGGCTCTTGTTCCCCTCCCCCTCTCTCTCTCTCTCTCTCTTGTGTGCATGCAAGTGCACAAAGGGCTTTCAAGAGCTCATGTTATGCTTTTGACCAAGTCCGCTGGTTTGGTTCAATGGCCCATGCTAGGATCCAATTAATAATGTGGTTTGGATTGAGGATCGCCGTCACATTCAATTTCGAATCTGGTATTTGGAAGAGGGGGCAGTCTGGATTAAGTTTTATGGCTTTCAAATTAAATTCAGTCATTTAAACTTATTTCTTTCTAAGTTGGATCATATGATTAAACCAATTATCCCTAAGCAGGTTGGTGCAACAATGGGGTGAGAGCTGATAGGCAGTCTGTCTTTGTTTTGAGGTATCTTTGTTTTGAGGTCTTGTGGCCCTGCAAAAGGAAATGCACTAATATATAAGCTGAAGTATAATGGAAGTGTCAACAAGATGCACTAAAAGCAAATTTGGGAACCCTGAGCGATGAGAGGAAAAGTGGGGGTTGTGGACCTGTGGTCCTCAACTTGGCAATAGGATAAAATACTCTTCATGCTCTCACTTGAAACCAACTTGTGTGTGTATATGTGCACAGTGAATTAGGAGACTGTAACTCTGACAAATTCAACTGCCCTAATCAGACATAAATTGGAGCCAATTTTAGTTTGTATGCTTAAACACAAGGTGTCCAATGTGTATACGACTGATAAGAATCGATATGCTGTATTCTTGTGTAAAAAGATTCAGCTGATTCCTGATATTGGCATACATTCATAATCGCCATCCACCTGCAATGAGACAATATAAGGTTATTGGTAATAATAAGTTGCCTCACTGATTTACTTGCTCTTGCATCAAAGATCATTTCTAAGAAAGACGTTACGTTTTTGTTGACGAATGAAAGGATGATGTATCTACTTTCCTTTCTTAAAAGAGAAAGGAAATATCATTAAAAGAATAAAAGGAGAGGTATAATAAATTATAGCGCAAAAGTTTTATGTTGCAGGTGCCAAAACGAAACATGAAAAAAGTGACATCGAGAATAAATTTTTGCCATCATTTGAAACATAGGAAAAATCCTATTACCAAAAAGTCTTTCTAAACCAACCGTTTTTGCTAGTGAGTTTTTGGAATCTCTTGATGATGAGAATTTTTTTTCTTAGCATAACTTTGTATTTTCACAACCTGCTCTTACTGGTATTCAAATTCTTGTTGAACTGATCCGTTTAACTGTCTAATATGAACCTCTCCTTAAGTAGTATTAGGAACAATTCTGCTGCAAAATTTGTAATTTGAGTGCAATTGAACCGTCAAATTCTGGAGAGATTTTATAAAAATCTGACTTTTTTCAGACCCTAAATTGAACTGCTCTCTGTCTAGGCCTTCCACTAACAGAAGTCTTGCAGGTGAATATTGGTTTAGTTGCACTGGTACCCAATATGATACACTTGAAGCACATGTTTTCCTCCATCAGGGTTTAATGACCCATATTCTTGAATGCATCTCCTAGTGGGTTGACGCAACGGTCGAGGCCACATTTGGTAGGCTGTCAATTTCTGTTTTGAATTCTCAGGACATCAACTCTTTGTGTTTTAAAAGGAGCCAGCATTTCCATGGTTTATGGCCTTGTTTGCTGCATCTGAGCTCCAAAGGATCGATGATGAGGTCCCTAATCCACGAATGCTCCCTTACCACTACTTTGGGATGGTTCCAAGTTCCAACTTCCGAGAGGCCTTGTATAGTTCCCTATTATACTGCAGTCTCAAAATAGGTGAGTGGCGTCCTCTTCAGCTTGTTGACATAGATAACATCTGCTAGCAAGATGAAAACCAACTCGCTTCAAATTACTATTCGTCTGAAGAGAGAGAGAGAGAGAAAGACCATGGAACAGGAGAGGTAAAATTCATTCGCAAGTTTGTAATTGTTCATATATGGAGCTTGTGTCCTTGGAATGATTTCTTTTTCCAATGTGAATCCCATAAGAAGGTCACAACTTTAATATGATACAAAATTTTGATTGTATCTCTATGAATCGACTAATGTATGACTACCATCAACCAATTGAAACATTATTGGTATCATAAATGCAATGACAGCCAAGGAGAAACAGAGGAGAGAGAGAGGAGGAGGAAGAGGAGGAGAAGAAGAAGAAGAAGAAGAAGCAAGCTACATCCTAGAAACGGATGCTGTAGGCACAGTGGTTATAGCAGTTGCAGGTGTATTGTCCGTCCAATTGGTTTCACCCCAATGCCAAAGCATGCTTTCCCAGTAGCAAAACTTTTCAAAGCAGATTTTCAGGCGTGGGTCGGTGACGTTCCTTTTCCAATGCCCATCTGCATAGTTTTGTTTTTCGGCCTGCCTTCTGTCCCATTCCAGTGCTGCCTTCTGCTTTGATCTCAGCAAACAATATTTCTGTAATTTTTTTGTCATCGAGTCGTGAACCTTCCACCATCTCCGATGCGCAACGTCACTCGCAAATTCATGGTAAATGTCATTGTTCCAGTTGCAGTCATAATCTCGAAAGCACAGCCATGGCTTTAGACCCAAGTAATGGAGAACGTAAAGAACTGGGGGCTCAGCGGCAAAGAGATTAGTCTTTAGATCTCTTTCTACCTGTTCACCTGACCAGAAGTGCTTCAAGAAGTTCATATGTTTCGGCATCCGATGCCACCATGTAAATATTTCATTAAGATAGCCCTGATCACCACCATTATAGGATACTATGTCATTGATATGATCCAGTAGCAGCTGAAAGGTGCAGTTTGAAGGCTCAATCACCATCACACCAGAGTTGAAAAGGGTCATATTGTTGCCAATAGCTGTTATCTCAGGCATTTCAAATAGGAAATCTATGTTTCTTAGGATGAGTAGGTCTGCATCAATGAAAATTATCTTGTCATAATCGGTCAGCTGCCATAGACGAAATTTACTGTAGTTCCACTCATTATAAGCATCCTGTTGGGCTTTGGGATTTCTGATCCTCTGAATCACTCTAATTTTCCAACCAGCGGCCTCCAGGCCTTTCCTATGATATTTGCTGATGGACTCATCAACAAGTATTACAAGATCTCTGGTGGAGCCAGTTAATCTTATACTCTGTGCAGCAGCAATTGCACCACAAACATATACGTGAGCAGAATGAAGAATTGTTGCATATGCCTCTCGACGTGTGTTCTGTTGGTGTAATCTCTCTGCAGAAACAGATATTCATTAAGAAGATGGACTTTATGGCCTCCAACTAGGTTTTTAGGCAAGAAAAGGGACATACATGAGAAGAATATCAAGGTCCTTTCCCTTAGAAAAAATCTACTCATTTGCAGTTTCGAGCTGTACAGCTATTTGAAGAAAACGTACAAGGTCATGGTTCAGTCACCCAGTTGATGGACAGTTGCAACATGCATGTGCACAAAAACAGATGCATAGCGCAACAAATATGGCTTTAGCACCTAACTTTATGAACATATGCCTGCCAAGTCCAGAAAGGGATGAGACTATGATTTTCAAATAGTTCTTTGAAAATAACATGGAAAGAAACCATTTTTCTAATGAAGCTTATTCATGACAGTGCAAAACCGGCAGGGCAACAGATTTCAGATTCTCATCAATTAAATTCTTACTTCAACCTTCAACCAACAGTTACGTTGTTTAGCAATCTCATTTACTTAGATCACAAAAAAATAACCTTGGGGATTCCGTGTTCATAATGTAAAATGAACACAATGAGATAACCGTTAGACAAAGAAGAAAATCTTCCTGCCTAAGGATACTGGATGTCAACCTGCAAGAACTTGATAATTTCTCAAATTGTTCGGCATTATTTTTAATCAGCCAATGAAGTTAAGATGAAAATACTAGTAGAAGCAATTGATTTACCAGGTTATTGGCACAGAAATATTCAGTCAACAAGAACAGGGTCATGGCAGAGTTGAACAAACCTTGGGGCTTAAGCGGGACTGCAAGTTCACAGGACCCTGCTGGAAGCTGGAGCTTCTTCTGTAAAACATTCAAGTCAGGCTTGTATAACCATACGTTACCATCACGGATGACGCGTTCCTTGCATGTGAAAAGGTTTGGACTAGGCCAACAGTCTGTTACAAATAACACATGAACTGAGTTGCCTATGGAAGAAGCAGCAAGTTTGGCAGCTGCAAGCTGTAAGTGCAACCGAGCTACATCTCTTGACCAGTTATTTGCTGATCTTTTGCACGGAAGCTTTACAGCAATGGCACCAAAATGTGACCTTTTTGGAATCTCGGGCATTGGTAATCTTGGACAGACTGGTATTTCAGATTGTTGTTCTTCATCAATCCACTCAGGGAATAAATTGTTCCATGTGATGTCTGACCTTGCAGGTTCTACTGATAAAGAAATTGTTTTCACACCTGTTAGGATGCTTTGCCATTCCTTAACCTCAGTCCTATTGAAGTTCAAGATCCCAACAGTTTGATGTCCTTCTAACTTGATTGTTTGATGAAAAATTTTTGAAATCTGTATCCAATTAATATCTAAATTTGATACATATCTTGTGTCAGTAACTGCCCTTTCCCATAACCAGTCAACACTTGCAAATCTTGACCTGGAAAAAGAGGTCACTGTTAGATGCCTGCAGTTGTTTCTTATTGGATGTTCTAAGATCATGAGTTGGGTAAAGACAATCATCAACAACACTATTGGTGACTCTTAAGAACATGAGTTGGGTAAAGTGGTCAGTTGCAGATGACTCACGGGGAACTGGATTGCATGGAACGTTCATAATAGCTTGCAGCTGGAGAGTGGAATACTGTTAAGAAAGTGCAGATAATAATGCAGACAAGAATAATCTTCAGAGAAAGAAAATTGCAGTTTGAACTCTTGTCTTGCACAGTGCCATGAACAGCCCGGTCATTTTCTTTAAAATCTTGAGACTTGAAGAATCTTCTCTTGTTCATGTCATCACCAGATCCACTGAAATGAAGTAAGTCAAGTCAGAGATGTGGCAAACAGAGTCTAAACGGATGAATGTATTAGTTTGGAATTATCAAACTCATAAAAAGTGATGAGAGAACTTGGAATTATCAAATGCATAGAAATGATAAGAGATACGTAACATGGAAACAGTATCTAATTGACAGGTTGGAGATCAGAGTGTTTCATTCATATGCATCTTTAGAGTTTGAACGCATGCCTATGCATGCAAGTAGGATAGACAGTTCCACTGTGGGACACAGTCATGACTGAGGATCTCATCTCCCATGTGGGATGTCCTTCATGTTTCTCCCATGTGGGATGTCCTTCATGTTTCTAACTGAAGAAAAACAAGATGACCAAATACATGCTTGTTCTGAAACCTCAAGTTCATGATAAACCCATAAAATACTCTGTAAATATCACTTTTATAAGACAGATTTCTGTAGCTGCAGTTTCCATTTATGTGTCACATCAATGTTTAAGGCCTGTAGTTCATGGCAACACCATGATACCTGAAGAAGGTAACATGGCTTTCCAAGTGTTAGGAGACACTTTTTGCAAGTGTTGAACTACTAAATATCCTATTTGGGAGGGTCAACAAGGTTTAACCCATTTGGACGATGCCCAGATAGTTTGCCTTTACATGAAGAATATAACAGGGGAAAGGGAGTTTTCAGATCAAGAACAAGGAATGTTAGTATCCAAGTGGAAATTTCACAAAAAAAAACCAAGAACTCGTTCATGTTGGCTGAGAAAGATGAATCATGATTATCCACAGCAATAACATTGTTGTTCAAGACCCAAAAGGCCAAATCCACGTGACAATTAAGATGCAACGATGTGCCTTTTAAACAGAAAGACAGTCTGGGCTTTTCAAGCATATTACTTAAACAGTCCGCCCTTTACTCTGTCTATGGTAACTGCAAGTTAGAATGTTCGTAACATCATTTTGAAACATGGACATCCGTATAGGAAAGAATACAAGTAAACATTCAGGGACTAAATAAGTGAATCAGCTTCAGAAATTAAACTTATCCACTCGAACTTGTTTTTCAGAAAATAGCAGTCGAACAAAATATCAGTCTTCCTTTACCAATGACAACTTGGTCACTGAGAAATATATCCAAAAATCCAACTTCTCCTGTAACTTGGATGAACTTGATACTATGAGAGGGAATCTTGGTAGTCATGGATGAACTATGCGTTGCTTTTTGGTTTACTTGCTGTTGCACCTGATAAGCACAAAACGGACATTTTAATAGGATGTCTATATGGAAAAGAGCAGATTTTGATTACCATCTCCAAATGTTTGTGAATACATTATTTTCTTGTGTCACTCTATTTAGGAACATGATCATTCCTTGCTACCTAAAGGCTTCAGTCAGTTGCACCAATATAATTCCACTGAATCACCCCTCATATCACCCAGTCAATTGACAGGTTTTATTCACACTGTTAAATCTCATCCTCTGCCCAGACATTTCCCAGATAAGAAATGCTCCACCAACATGCTGGTTTTGTTTATGCCAGATTTGCCGGCGATCTTCAAGCACAATTTGTTCGCTCAGTTGAAATTCATATTCATGACAAAAACTAAAACATCACATGGAAGATAATTGATGAAATGCCGGTAGAGATTATGTAAAGAACAAGTGATCTGCAAAATTGCAGTATTGAAATACTGTAATTTTCCTACAGTTTCGGACATCAGCCATGCAACATGGAAATTCTAGAAATATGGAGGGATGCGATATCCATGAACCAAGTGATAAGAGCTAGAAAAACTCACAATGATCCTGATTGTCTATGCCTGTGCTCATTAGAATTGGCAAGCGAACCAGAAGTTCCTCTCATTCTGACGCAGTTGTAGCAGAGGCAAGGATCACAGCATCTGTTTTTATGAAAAGCAATGTCCAAGGACAAAATCAATAAACAGTTCATCAAAAACGCAAAACCAGAGAAGCCATCACTAACAAACAACTACTAAACTACATGGTTAAGCCCCAGACTTTTATCAGCAAGAAACTCACCACCTGAAACCTTTGACAAGAAAAGCCGACAACATAAGCTTGTAAGGAACAAACACTTGGATCGTATGACTACGACAAAAGCTATGTTTCTAAATCACCTGCGCACTGAAGTAATCAGATTGATGCATATTTCTTTTAAGATAGAGAAGAAACGAAAATTCCAATCAAGAAAGAGAAGGCGATGTGAAACTAAAACACACGCAAACAAAAAACAGCAGTTACATACAAGGCAACACATCCAGGGACCAGGAAGAAGAAAAGACCATTAATCTCTGCGACACAAGCCAAAATGATGGATACCCGCGTCCCACAGATTGCCAAAAAGCAGGATTCTTCTGCAAAAATTTCAGCCCCCCTGATGTTCAAAGGGAGGTATCAATAAATGAGCACCTCAGCCAATGATGAAACTGAAGGCCTAAGAGGAGAAGGAAATCCAAAGTACCAGCCGCCTCATAATTTGGTGAAAGAATTGAATAGGACCAGATGAATAGGAAAGAGAGCGAGAGAGAGACAGAGGGAGAGGTTGACCGGTGAACCAATATGATACTTCGTCCATGGTGCGGTGGTTGAGAGGACCAATTCAAAACCACGCACACGACACAACTCATAAAAGAAGAAGAACTAGAGAAGATGGAAAATTTGAATAGAGAAAGTAATCTTTCGCTTGGGAAAAGAATTGAATATGACGGTTGGTTCAACTAATAGACGAAGAGAAAAAAGAAAGATCGAATAGAATGACACTGAAGCAGTTGGTAGTTAAAATCAGACTATTTTTCTAAGATTAGATTTGAATTAAATAATGTAGTGTGTCAGTCTGTCAGAGTCATAAGATGTAAACAGCAAGAATCTTGGACCTTTTCTAATATTTTCTCCAATGTTTTCTTACTGGCCTTTCACGGCACATCCTCTCTGACTTGCAAAAAACTAATAAAATAAACTTGAACTTTTAAACATAATATTGAACTCTTTATTAAGTTTTCTGGACTTGAAAATTTAAATTGAATAGCATCATTAACAAAATCTATCTGTCCCTTTTTTTTTTTCCCTTTTTTCTGAGGTTTTCAAGAATTTCAATATTTTTCTTATTTGATCTGATTTTTAGTGACTCCTTTTGTGCCCACCCATTGAAATAATTAAATTCGTTCTGCTGAAATTTTTTAATTCCTCTGTGAAGCGTTTGGTTGTGATGTTCAATATATTTGGGTCAGGCATGGCACCTTAGTAATTTCTGAAAAATACGGTGGCAAGAGCACGTCCCTGTAAACTTCCGGTCAGCCAAGACGGCTCCAAGCCGCCACAGAGTCAAGGCGGCTGGAAGCCTTAGAGTAGCTTCAATGACAAAAATGCCCTAATTTTAATAAGATATTACCAAAAAGTCGAATCGGGTCAGGTTTATTTGATCATGTTCACTTGACAATTTGTCGACTTATTGAACGACCAAACAGATTCGGATTCGAACTGGATTATGGATTTGGATCAGTGTTTTAAACCCGACAGGTGTCTGCATGAGATCTGATCCGAAGAAGTGGTACAGTTTAACCACCAATCAAAATCGACATGCTGGTGCCATATGCCCCCCTGTTCAAGCATGGATCCAACGGAAAAATCTGATCCAGATCCGACCCGAGTTTGAAACCGTCTACATTTACATGGCATCCGGTTATATTTACTTTATACGGTTCCTAATTCGGTTGGATCCAAAGTGGAGGTCCAACCAAGACGAGCAAGTTTGGTTTTTCACGTACTCAAATATATTGCATAAATAGTAATCAGAATGTCAAACATGAATATAGACATCATGTACATAATCCAGAATCGATAAAACTTACTGATATTCTCCATTCCTTGAACTAATTTTATATGTTCATGCACATGCGTTAGTTGCTGCATGGAATTAATAAACAGTCACGTAAATAAATAAAACGAGAGAATAGGATTCTTAATTTAAGGCTGTAATAATAAATAATCTGCGATCATCAAAAGATTATTTAACTAATAAGATTGGCGAATCCCACTAAATCGCAATAGGACACAGTGGTGGGGACTGGGGCGTAGCATAGCCAGTGGGGCAGGGGCTAGAGGGGGTGCGTGAAGTGGCGCGCGTTTTTTAATTCAATTTTTGTAGTTGTTGAGTTTCTGCATTTTAAGTGGTCTAATGTGGCGCATTATTGCTTTCACTGACACTAAGAAAGCTGAAGACCCAAGAGGCAGAGATATGGATGTCAACGGATCGGATTTGGATTGGATATATCCTTAATCATATATGCTTTTTTGGATATTTACATATTCGGATTGGAATTCGGATTCAAATTTGAATAAAGAAACCGTCATATCTGAATCCAAATCCAAAATCCAATTTTATGATCCGAATCCGATTTTTTATATTTATATCTGAATTGAATTGGAATTTTGAACCGGATTTTGCCAATTTTCAAAGTTTAATAGCATTAGATACAAGATATTTGTCTAATAATGAATATGATCCAAATGTGTATCCGAATCCAATCGGATATTTATGTATATCTAAATCTGAATTTGATCAGATGCCATTTATTAAATCTGAATTCGATTCGATTTCTTAATCGGACATGAAATTTTTTTCCATACCTGATTTTTTCTGATCGCTTCAATCAGATATCCGATTCAAATCGGATAGATTGACATCCCTAAGCAGAGAGAATGTGAAGACTTTCATTTTTTTAAAGCAGCAGGTCGTAATCAACTCACTTATGGTAGATTGTCCGTTGCTGGCTTCAGTATCATAAGAATTAAACCATGTAAATAAACCTGAGTTCAAAGTAAAAAGGTTTCTTGGTTTATGTTTCATATAATTATTTAATGCTTATTTAGAGAAAATGACCTTTGTCGTAAAACACCTAAAAAAGTATCATTATACTTTTAAGATTCTGGTTTGTTTCGGGGTTTAAGTAAACCTACAGTGCATCTTTCAATTCAAGTGTTGTGTTTGCTGCTATTTGCAACCCGAAAAAGTAACTCACCAAGTAACTACAAGATTTGAACGTTCCATCTCTTATGAATGCCCCTTGAGGCATTATATATTTATTTTTTTGTTGATCAACGTCTGCTTACCTCATAGAATTATGATAAGTTGGAAAGAGAAATCCATAAAGAAATCATAATGTTTCCTTTTGCTAATAATGTCTTTCAATATTTTTTTATTTTGAATTTTTTTAAACATTGAACTATTTGGAGTCACTTCCAAAAATTATTAGAAAACTCGAGTTCTTTAAATATTTTAATCCTTTTAAAAAATTCTAGATATTTCTGAAATTTTCTTCGGAAAAGCAAACTTCCTGATTAATATGGCAGAAATTGTTCTATAACCCAAACGGGTTTATTAATTGATAAACTTAATTAATCTGGTTGGATGGTCAGTCTCACTGTCAGGCCCCGGAAGATCTTAGGGAGCCATCACTCACCTCATATATCAGAAAATAATAATAATAATTGATAATTTAAAAAAAATCTATCACCCATAAGCCGGAACTCTGATGAACTAGTGTTATATAACTGAATTCTGTTTGGCAAAATACATTTAAATACAAATGAAAAAATAATCTAAAATATTGAACCTATTTTTATATCGGTCAGAAAAAAAAGTATGGATTGCAGTTTGACGCAAGAATAAATATTTTTATATTTATCGAGAAAATTAAGCTCTACCCAAGTCATGTTAAAAGAAGCCAAAAATGCATGTTAATTTCTTGGCATGTTTTACCTGACAGTCCTAACCCAAGCTTAATTAACAAAAATCTGCACATTTTTGTTTTTTTTTTAATTATCATTAGTTAATTTCCAATATTTTTTAGATAAAAAAATTAAGAATGTTATTATAATCATACAAAACCCTAGTTAACTTAGATCGAGTCTCTCGAGAACTATAAAACTCTCAAGGCCAAACCTTTATGGCTCCAGGGTTGTGTCTTCCTTCGGGGCTTCGTGAACTTAGGGTACATCTTTCAACTTAGGTGTCGCACTTGCTACCACTTGCAGCGGCGCAGTGAATCAATATATCAAAGCAAAAAGAAAGCGACCATAGGATTCGAATCTCGATCCCTGGAGTGTGAAGCACCCATGCTGCATGATCGTGCTACGCCCCTTGAAGCGAGTCTCATGGCCGGACTCGTATTGCAAGAATGCCAGTATCTAAATGAGCTCAGTTTGAGCTCGATATGAACTCGGGGAAGACGGATCTAATCAAGCGCTAATTGGTATGTTGGAAAACCTAATCAAGCGATCAAATTAGTTACATGGATTGCTTAGGAAAGGAGCCAAGTTAACCTGAGGTTGACCTACAAAGACATGGACAAGGGAGCCACTTTTAGTCAACTGGGCTTCTCTAATAATCTTTTTCTATAGAGATTTTCAACACTATGGTTTCTAAAACTTACTTAAAAAACTTGGGTTTTCATAAAACTATGATTTTATAAAACCGAGTTCAAAACTACTAGATGCCAGATATCGCCGAATGGCGCAAAATTGAAGTTCTAATCCTACAGGAATATTACAGAAGTTTATGATGCATTCCATGTCTTATTTCTACTTTTTTGCAATCCAACGTCCAGAACATTGAATATATATATGTGTGTGTATTAATATATATTTATGATGCTTTAATTTTCAACTGTTTATGATGCTTTCAATGTCTTGTTTCTATTTTTTAGCAATCCAACATCCAGAAGATATACATATATAATAATGTACGTACATTCATGATGTTTTAATTGGAAACAGTTTATGATGTATTAAATGTCTTATTTCTACTTTTCAGTAATCCAACATCCAGAAGATTTGTATATATATATATATATATTGCGTTGCCTTAAAGAACTGTTTGAGACCCAAAGTGATGCACAACCACAGCGGACGGCTTGACGAAAGTGTACGCTTTTAAGAAAACGTATTTTCTGAAATTTTAGAGTGCATGAGTCGGCAACAAGCGTCGCGATTGGTGCAAGGCTTCTATCCATTGCCTGTCAATCCTAACACGTCTCACCTAGAAAGACGATTGGTTGGTTCAAGGGCTTGACCTTTAAGACGAAGTGAATGAATCTGGATCCCATCATATATATATATATATATATATATATATATATATATATATATATATATATATATATATATATATATATATATATATATATATATATATATATATATATATATATATACGGACATAGATCGACTTTACTCGATTCGATTAAACTCGAATAGGCTCGTCTAGTCTAGGTTTCTTTTTTTCTGTTTTTTTAGTAATTTCTAAACTTTCAAAACCAAGGAAAGCGATCAAGTCAAACGGTGAGTTGGTAAACTATCTTAAACAAGTCCAACTCGACTCTGATGATGTACAGCCCTAGCTATAATGCATTTAACTTGCTGCTGCTGCTGTTTTCCAAATGGTGCTTGCTTCATTCCATTGGATGGAAAAAAAAAAAAAGTTTAAACTCAAAAACAAGTGTGGAATACTCAATTAGGATTGTGGTTGTCAATTGCTACAACCAAAGAATTATATGTCAGTTGCCCATAAGCTAGCGCGAATCTGAGATAGAAAAAGGATTGAAATTAGTCAGTTGTTGAATGTTGTTGGAAGGCTAAAACTTGAAAAAAACCTGAAGAGACCATAAGTAACAGGCACCAATGCAGTCCAGAACCCTAGGACTAGGCCTGCACACAAACCGAGTCGAGCCCGAGCTTGGCCAGCTCGAGCTCGAGTCGGCTCAAAAAACTCGAGCTCCTTACAACAAGCTGGAGCTCTACTCAACTACACAAAATCGAGGTCGAAGTCGACTCGTTTAACCCATTTAACTCGTTTAGGCGTTAACTTGTTTAGCATTAACTCATGTAAGTGCTAACTCGTGTAGCTTGTGAAACCGGTTTTGACAATATTATAGAGTACCGGTTTGCGAGTTGACTCAAGTATAAAAGAGTAGAGTTCCTAAAACTCGAACTCGACTCGTTTATCATTTTGAGTATCTTTGTAAGCTCGGACTCGGCTCATTTATGAGCACGAGCCGAGTTTTTTTTAGCAAGTTCAAGTTGAGCCCGAGTTGGCTCGGCTCGCTGTGCAGCCGTACCTAGGATGGGAAAGGGAGAGCTTCAGCTGTCAATTGGGCAGTCAGACAATCCTCCTAATCACCAAAGTACACTCCAGAAAAGAGTTTTGATGAATACGAATCAATTCAATCAATTGGCTTTGTTATGAATTTTTCTTCAAAAAATGGTTGTTACGACATAATGAGAAGATTGAAATAATTAGAATGTAAAACAGTTGCAACCAAACACTTAGTTCAACTAATCCCTGCACCTGTTTCTTAATGTTCGACTCCCCTAGGGATGATGCTAAACTGTTTACATATGGCTACTTATTCATGCAATCGGTTATTAGTTCCTCAATCAGAGACAAAGTAAAATCCAAATTTGAACACACAAAAATTCAAAAATATATCCAAATTCTTATGTTCGGTTGGACTCAGATGACTCTTAGAATTACCATCTGATAATAGTTCATTGGGCAAAAAGAGCTACCAATTAATAGTGGACTCACATCACATATTTAAAATCGTCATTCTGTTCCACATCCGCTAGAGCAGACGCATATAATTAAACTACTAAGCTAAACGACATGATAATCCTGTCCTAAATCATGTTGTGGTTCGACATCATAGACAATAATAAACTAGAACACAACGCAGTAAATGAGTTCAAGTATATATTTAAAACGATTCAAAACTGTCAGATGCTAGATGGTTAAAAATAAAAAAAATCCATGCTGAAAACACCATGAATTGTTACCAAAATCACTATAAAACATTGCTGTACTATAAACCAGCACTAATGCTCCTATATACTCTCTCACTCGTGCAATGAGTCGAGAGTGGAGTCAGCTAGAATTCCACTCCAACTTGCTCCCTAAACTCAGCTAAAATTTAACTCGTTTATAAACGAGTTGAGTTCGAGTTCAAATATATACTGGAAATGTTAAAGGAGCCAAGTTCTTGTTGTAGGAACCTTACTCGACTCCACTGCATAATAAATGTTGAATTATACTGAGAAAATGGTTAAAGCGAGAAGCAATTAATTGAGTTGAAATAAACAAAACATGTTTCACATAAACAAGTTAAACAAGTCGAATTTGAGCTCGATATTGTATTGTCGCGTCGAGCTTGACTCGAGTTCAAGAATGAGTTTGTTGAGTCGAGCTCGAGCTGGCTCAACTGGAGCTCGACTCCAATACAGCGCTGGTTGACAAGTGCCTTAATCTGCAAGAAATATTGGAAACCAAAATGTTACTGTCAATGAATTGTAGGAGATGCTCTTCTAATTCAGTTATCAAAGCGTTGTGTTGGCCCTTGGCTTGGAAGCGAGATGCAGGGGAAGGTTGAAGGACAACCTGCAAATAGGGCATAGAGAGATGAACTATAATTTCATGTTTTGACAGGAGTCAAAATATAATTTTTTTAAAATTCTATATAAACTAAATAAAATTTATTTAAAATTTCATGTAAAATTTGAAANAAGTGTTTAATGATAAACATTACCAATGTACGGTCCTTAGAATGAAATGTAATTTGGTTTCATTTACACAAAGATAAACTTTTTTGCTTTAAATTTAGAAAAAAGTCAAGTTTTTGAAGCACATAAAGAGGGGAAGAGGTAGGTATGGGCATAAAGAATTGCCCACGCATGCCCACAAAAGTATATATTTTCATATTAACTCTCTCTCTCTCTCTCTCTCTTCATATACATATAATATATATATATATATATATATATATGAAATTTACAGACATTGATTGTCACCCAATGCCATTAAGACAGTAATACGCATGAGAATCATATGTGGCCATTACAGTCACCCGGCTAACCAGTTGCGTTACCCATGGTGTATATATATATTTAGTCAATTTCTTCTATACTCTTGATTTTATTTATTACATAGGAAATCGGGTGCATTGATATCTGTTCTTAGCCAAATAATAACTTGATGATTGGGGTGCTGGAATGGATGAGCTTTCGTAGTCAAAAAAGAAAGTCGATCTTCAAATTTCATAAGCATGCTGAGGTACGAAGAGCAAGATACTAATTAAGATATTTGTTACCAACGGAAGTGAGCGACTAAGTTTCTGAGTTCTTTTGTAATATGGAGTTTGATTTTACTGACACTAGCAAATGAAGGCATATTCTAGCCATTGCCCTTCAATTCTAGCTAAAAGGCTAGCAATAACTAAAAAGGAAAACAACTATCCTTTTTAATGAAAAAGGAACAAAGTTAACCTTGGAGTAAAAAAGGAAAACAACTATGATGAGTTACTCGGTTCCTGACTTTTTTTAATAAACATTTGGGTTTTACTAAATTGACAAATAAAGGATAGAAACCATTCCTGCATGAAATCCAGACCCATTTTGTGTGGCCATTGGCCTTTAGTCCTAGCTACGGTGTTAGAATAACTAAAGAGAAAACTTGAAAACATGCTGTACAAAGCGAAGAAAGTGTTTATCTTAAGAGGACGATGCTGCAAAATATGAAGTCACATGTTCTACAAATCATTGTTTAGCTTAAACCCACCCACCCTCAATAAACTCGTTGGCGGGGAACTGTATGATAAATCAGATAATGTGACAACAATTCTGACTGATCATGGTTTGTAGGAAAACTAACGCTTAATCCATTAACTTCAGCTTAAGTAAAGTGACATGAAGAACAATAACCAGTGGTTGTTAATTAAAACTTACCTGCCGAAGTTTAAGCTGCTTTTGTAAAGTATAAAACATCGAGCATCTTTGTGCAATTTTTTCCCGTTTGTTCTTAGGGAAACATTTTATTGGTAGTAAAGGGTTCTCTAGTTCTGCTTTCACACTCCTAATCGAACCACGAAAGCTTTGGTACCACCAAACGAAGCATTGAAACAAGACATGCACCATCTTTCGACAGCTTGATTGAATCTACAAAGCCGCGTGCAAGGGAAACTTCTCTGACCAATAAGCAGAATTGAAATTCAAAACGTGTTATTTCGGTATCCGCTGCATGATTCTGAATGATGCCACCATTATCAGATTGCTGTCCCAGATAGAGCTGCTGCACGTGATGGCATTGTTCTGAACGATGCCACCATATTGTGTCCTACATAATAACAGATCGCTCCTGAACATGCCTACCGCAGGAAACACATATCAGCAAAGCTTAGCAAAGCGAAACTGGACAGGAATCTGATTGGAACTCTGGAATCTGGCTCATGTTTCCATGCAAGCTGTATCAATATTTCAAGATTAGCATACTACAAGCCAAGCCAACATAAAACCTTCAGGTCCTATTTGCAGAAACAAGTGAAAAATCTCTATCCGAAAGAATTTTACCATCATAAATAAGTTGTGCCTCAACACTCTGAAAGAAATTTAAGAGCAGCACTGTGAGAGCCTCTACCTTATTAACATTTCTTACAAATCAAAAATTTAAGAGACCAAAAAGAGCAGCTGACCAAGCTAATAGATTACAAATGACAGTTGATAAGAGGAAAGTCCCCAAACAACAGCAAACTAATAAATGGGTTACCATAACCAACCTCCAGAAATCCCTGACCGACTTCATCGTCATTGCCTACACCTCACGGTAGACAAACAAATAAAATCCAGCACACGTACTTCCTCAGGAAGATCAACAATCAATCAATCAACTTCTGGCTTCACTTGCACTCACGGGCCCTGTTGGACCTGACGATGAATCTGAACAATCCAATCAACATAGCCGCTTGTTCCACCAATTTGGTCCTCAACAAGATTGAGAAGCAACAGCGAACCCTCTCTAGGTTGCTCCCCTTGTCTAACTATATGACAATGTTGGTAAAATGAAGGGTCATTCTCCCTCATTTTCTTTAACATTAAAAATAGCTTTCTTGAAAACTGGTTGTTCTGCTCAGTAAGATTAATCTGCAGATATATTTCAGCAATATAGTCAACAGGGAGATTGGCATTAGGAGCTTGTCTACACTAGAAATGGTTGGTGAGAAAAGCTGCACAATAGAGTCAACAAGGTAATGGCCAACTTTACCGACTGCAAATGTTAAGATTTCAACCATATGAAAATGCAAAGTTGTGCTTTAAGCAAGAGGTTAATTTCATGAAACCAATTGGAATGTTGGATTATGGTCACGTTTTCTCATTCATTCATGAAGCAGTTCAATGATTGGCCTTATATACCATTATCTCCACCATAGATACTTTTTCTCCCACTCGTCTCCAAAAGGTTTCCTCCAAAAAAAATCTTGTATATGGCTTGTACAACTCTCTCCCTCTCTCCCCCTCTCAATAGCTATTTCATTTGCACTAATTGTATCTCTTGCATACTTATATTTTTACTGATCCTCTACATCGTTCTGGTTTTACAGTTCTTGATTTTGTTCTCCTCCTAACCTTATTTTAGCATTGCTCTGCAAATGATACATTTTAACAATCAAGTCTACTTCATTCAGGCATTTTAGCAGTCTATGGCTTGTATGGTGGTAAAACTTAACAGGTCTCTCTCTCTCATGTTCCTAGGTTTTTGCTTCGGTGTGTTGTTACCAGCACACTCCTAGTACTAATATAAACAGTGAACCCAAAGCTACATACCTCAGAAAATGAGCCAAAACCCATCGCATCTGCTCCTATTATATTTGAAATTATATCAGAAGATAGCACTTTGCCGAACCAAATTATGAATCGGAATCCATCATCATAAAGAAAGAGGCCTCTTGGATCCAATGAATCTGCTGTCAAAGGCACCCGTTGCAGAACTTTGGCATAATCATCAACTGTATCAGGTCCCTGTACAAGTCCAAATAATTCATAAAATTAAGACTAACCACATGTAAAAAGATCAAGAGAAAATGAAAAATAAACAAAAACTGCTGGGAAATCAAATCATACATAACCTTCAAAAGATACTCATCGATCCGGAACAAACTAGGATAGAGAAGCTTCAGTAACCTACTAATGGGCACGACCATCAAGTTGTAACCAGCTGCACAACGCTCATCAAGCTGAGCATCAGCATACCCACCACGTAGAGGTATGGATTTACACAAAGCCAATGCAAACAGAGGCAAATATTTCAAAGAATCTGGATATATCAATCTGCCAGTCAACCGGTGCTGAACAGCATATAGATTTCGATATTCCTTTAGGCTTTTAACTATCTTTAGTTGAACGGTTTGGCGAGCATCTTCCAGCTTACTTGTCAAGGTTTTCTCAACAGCTGCAGTTTTTCAGATATCACAGATGTCAGAAAAGTGGTGAAATAAAACTTATTTTGCAAGAGAAAAGACTAAAATCTGTTAGGCACATCCACTTAGGGGCATGCACTTAAATGGTAATGCAATACAGTGATAAAGAAGACAAATTGAAAAGCAGCTCAACCAGTTGCTTCACAAGAAAATGTGAACTTAATCAAGAAGAACGAACCATCGTAATAGGACCCACTATGGAGAATGAAAAGAACTAAATATCCATTTCAGTGTCAGAAAATGATAGAAACAGGTTCTCAACTCCTTAATTTAGTTCATGTGCATCCTATTCATATTGTTTTTCCCATATGAACAATGAACACCAAATGTTCCCTTGCCATTTATCTGCCTAATCAGATCCCTTGTTATTTTCCTTTTTTTCTGGGGGGTGAGAGAGATAACAATTACATTCTTTACAACAGGGACGTCATTCATATCTCCTGCAGATTCTAAGAGGAGCATTATGCTTTTCCCTAAGAAAAAATAATGCAGCTATAAAGTTTCTGAAAATCCAGGGGTCTCCACCCCTTGGCCCCGTTTTGGCTCCGATCTTGACCGAAACATGTCGACCCATAACAGTATTGGACCTTCATACAAATATAAAATATGACTCCCCATCTAAGTTGTCAACATTGGAAATCAGCCTCAAGTCATCTAAGACCGTAAAAGACTAATTTGAATTTGGAACTAGTTAGTCCAATTCAGAAAAGTTGATTGACTAAAAGTAAATACACATATGTTTATACTGAAATACGGACATACTATATATATATATATATATATATATATATATAAAGAGAGAGAGAGAGAGAGAGAAGGTGGATCTCTCTGGCCAGGAAGGTGCACCACGATGCATGCATCAGGGTGCATGCTGTGAGCGGCCAGAGGATTCCTCTGGCCAAATCCGGCCGGAGGGATCCAGTAACCCATATATATATATATATATATATATATATATATATATATATATATATATATATATATATATATATATATATATATACTCAAATTACAAAGAACGGGGTCAGTGGGTTGACCAACAACGAGGCAGATTAATTGACTAGCATGGTCAACTAGACGCTGGTTTAATAACACACATCAATTTGATAACCAGCTACTCAGACTGGTCGGAATTTTGGCAAAAAAAAAACCAGCATTTCTATAATTAAACCAAATCTGGAAGTACTTTTGGGTATTACCAAGTTACTAGAAGCTCTTGATTCTGAAAACCTGAAAATACATCCAACATGGCTGCACTTTCACATATAATCTGCATAAAGGTTTTCCTAGTTTGAAAACAGTACCACAAAATCAGACGCATATTGGTTAATTTCTGGGTTCTATAATTTAAATATCCAATAAGTCTTCTAGTTCTTGCACTGTCCACTATAATAAAATCAATTTGAGGTCAAATCACCTTTTTTGGTTAGCTTAGGTTCTTACAATCGAGATAAAATACTGATCGCATTAGTATTGTAGAAAGCAGCCATCAGTCCTACAAATCGTATCATATTTATTATCTCAGTTTTGTAGCTATGACCATCATAGCTGCTACAACTGCTTTTTTGCTGTTGTTCACTTCTGAAATCTTGATAAAGACAAACACAGGTTCACCAGTCTTGGATCACCAGGTAGTACATTATGCTTAAACAATACAGATTCTGTGTAAGAAAGGAATAAGGAGAAACAACCACGCACAAAATTACACACATATATACAAACATGTAAAAAGCTCTTGTTGGGTTTAGTGATCTACAGTCTCAATATGATGACTTGCACAACATGAACATAGCACTCTACTGTTGAGTTCTATCTCTCCCTTGCCCCCATTGAGAAATAGAAATAGCAATTTCCACATGTGCTCATGTATGGATGGCTCGACTTTCACGTTAAGCTAACATACCCTCCTTGTTCATGTGCACTTACTCTTCTTTATATTCAATCTTTGTCAAATCTCCATTGTAATCTTGTTTTTCATGTCCTCCACTGCTTTAATTAAGATGATCTAAAGCAATAAGATATATAATTCATGGTAAACAAACTGCAATCAGATCCTACACCCACAAAGACTCTTCAATCTGTACCATTCACTACTCATGCATCACTGTCAACAATCAATCAATGAATCAATTCCAAATAACAGTGCATAAACTGTCCTTTTTTGGACTATTTGACTCTATGTTGTCAAACTTAGGGAAGATCTAAGACTTAAGGTTGTGCCAGACATGCTTGCATAGTTCTTAATTGTCACCCTTTGCTTTTACATGTGAACTCTACCGCGTGCAATCTCATTCGTACAGGCTCGGTTTTTGTTATTAAAGCAAAGTCTACAAATTCCAATACTATGTTGACTCATTGCACTGAACCAATCTCATTAATTTTTTCACTTTAGTGGGTGTCAACACCTTTTACTAACTCTTGACTACAGGGGTTTGGACTTTGGACAGCTCCGAGTTCCATGATGCCCTTTCTTCATTTAATTGCATCGAGATTATAACTTTTGACACTACAACCAAAAAAAAATGCATGACAAAAAAGAACATAAAATTATAAACGAAGATTTCCTTTGATCACATTTTTCCCAAGTACAGAACATTAAATTTACATGCTTGATCTTGCAGTAACTTACCCATCCGACTCAATAATGTAACAATAGCTCCAGTATCAGCATGGCGGTACATCTCCCCAAGATCAGCTACCACAGGTGCTGCTGCTGTATGAACTCGTATTCGTCGTTCACCAGATGAGGATGTGTACCTGGAACTTGCTAAGGACAGATCTTATCATATGGATTAAGAGACCAGAATTATACACTTTCTTCGTATGCCAATCAGTCATCTGGGTTATCAGGCTAATCTGAAGCCACCTAAGAATGCAAAAAAATTATGAAGTGCTTTTTGGATCATTTATCTGATCACAGAAGAGTTAAAGGTTTCTGTAACAAGAAGACAACAACCCAACTCATAATCCAAATTCCAAGTAGCGACAGGCATGCTATCTGCTGAGGTTATCTTCTGCAACAATTAATTGAAGAATACAGGGCCTAAATTTCCATTGCAACATTTTAATTACAAAAGACAGGTGAAATATCATTCAAGTAATCCATGTAAGGCAAAGGATACAAAAGAGCAACTTGAAAATATACAGTCTGGGTGGTCAGTAATGTATCCTCGAGTGCAAGTTGCATTGCGAAGGCTTTATCACAATCTACTGCTGGAAGTGCCATCAAGTCGGATGACCTCAGCATAAAATGGCCATGATACGTAGTAAATCGCACTCCTGAAACATTAAGAAGTAAACAAAGGCTAGCACCATTGTATATAAATAAATCTTACCCCTACACCAATATTGGCATGTTTTTCAGAACTGTTACAACTCCAAAAGAGAAAAGGCTTAAAACTGTCATATGTATACTTCTATTTGTGTAACGTACTTACCTTAACACAGTCGGGCACAGACATCGACATGGGTGCAGTTATGGGCACAGCTCAAAAACAGTTAAAGTAGTGTTGGATGTGATCAATGCAACCATTTCTATTTTCAGCCAAATTGTACCCTTTCAAGATTGGCCACACCCAGTCTCCTTTGGAAAATCAAAAGAATATTACTTGGGTGAAGATTAGCTTAAAAATATAATTACCTTAATGATTGAAGCTTTAGTAGTACAGCTTTGTTATTTGGCATGTTTTGTTGTTTCACTATTGTTATTTGTAACTACGCTGTCCAACCGGCCTGCTCATCAATTTAATCCACTACTTGTGCTCCTTTATTTGATTAACAATTACAAACAGATAGTAGCAACTTATAATTTTGAGTGTATATCAATAAGAAAATATCACATATGCTTGAGCACAATGCACTCTAACTGAATATCTCAGTCGCAAGTGTGGTTCCTGTCAATGTTATTTGTATCGTACGATACGGACGCGTATCTTACGATACGTATCGTATAGGTCTTAAAGACCTATAAGATACGCCTACGATACACGATACGGCCGTGTATCGTAGGCGTACCGCGTACGGGCGATACACCCCCGTATCGTACGATACAAGGAAATTTTTAAAAAAGGGCCCCCTACATCCCCTTTTTTGTGTCTTCTTGTATATATGCTCTTCTCTCTCTCTCTCTCTCTTTTCTTGTTTCTAAACACTTCAAGAGATGTGAGAGGGAGAGATTTTCCTCATTTGCATCAAGTTTTGCCCGTGAGATAGCTTTCTTCCTCGTAGAGAGCACGGTGGGAGCAATGGAATGTTGGTGACATTCCATTCGCAACAGAGGGGATAGAAGAAGCACTTAATGAAGAAAATGAAGATGATGATGAAGAATGAAGATGATGATGCAGATGACGATTGACGAGGCTTTTTGTTGAATCATGAAAGATGATAATTGTGTCTATATGTTTTGACTTCTGAACTTATGAATTGTGATGTAATCGAATATTCTTCGGCTGCTTAGTATGTTATTTTGATTTTTGAATGTCTGATTTCTTATTATGGAATGTGTTGTGTCGGCCTGACCGATACGCGATACAATACACCAGTGATAACATTGGTTCCTGTGATGTAAACTGCATAGACAGGGTCTCCATGTTTGAACATGGAGCTTGAAAAAAAATATGACATATATCCTATTGTATAAGCATTTGAAAATCAAAGATTTGATCTTTTTCAGCCTAGAAAATTGTTTGTGGACATCCAAAAAAAATATGGATTTTCTTATTGCATGGTTTTGATACAAGGAGGTGATAGATTCCATACAAGTTTTATAATGAAAGGTATCCACAGAAGAAGTATTTAGCTAAAGCGATTTGCACTTAGTGAAGAATAAAACTTCTCATATGTGTAGAGACATTCCCGCACCCAACCATTGAAATTACTTTGCACCCAAGTCCATGCCCACACCAGCCCACAACCATGAGACATAGATTAAAAACAGAAAGTTCAGAAACAAAGTATTGTAATAACATGTGATAACAAAACCAATATATTTTCTTTAAAGATTTATTTTTTCAACAGATTATTTTTACTTATTTAGCTCCCACTTCAATTAGATTGGGCAAGTACAACATGTTTTTCGAACTTTCCAAATAAAATCATTTCAAAACCCATTTGAGCATGAGTACAAACCTTTTCCACACCTGACACGCATAACAGCTTCCCATGCAGTCTCCCTAGTAAGGTCCCTCATTAGCTCATGTTTGAACTTTTCTTTGTGAATATTTCCCTGAAAAGAAGGATAATAATTAACCTGGCCTCCTGTGTACTTTGCAAGTGCTCCTGCCAAAAGGGAAAACTTCTGAGCATGAATGAAGACATGTGGGAGAAAAATAAGCTCATTTCTGCACAATAATTTTTATACCTAAAGAAGCTATATCACCATATTTGTCATTGAAAAGATATAGATTCACTGCAATCTGAAACTTGACGAGCTCTGCAGCCATCTGCTTATAAAATGGATCCTCTGGTGTTCGTACAGTATGTTCCTTATCAGTTCCATAGATACGCATATCATCACCTCGTAGCTTTAGACGACCTATCCCAAGTGAAGGCAACGAACTCTGAAAGATGAGCAACTTTCCTCCAAGTTGGCTCTGTTAGGGAAGTTAATAATGGTTTTCCATTAAGACTGATTTGCATTTTTAGAACAAAGACTAGCAAGCCATAAATTTCTAGAAAAGAAAATATGCAATGATAACTCAAAAAATACAACACACCATAACCATCTGTGCGGCCTTAACAGCAGGTCCAAAGGCAGATTCAACATTTGCGGTCCCTTGAAACATGGATGGCAGACTATCCAGAAAAGCATCCACTACTGCTCTTGACTCCGATAAGTTGACAAGAAGATCATCAGGCAAAGGTAGGAAAATGTCATCAAGATCTGCCACAACCATCAGTTGAGGCTGCATCAAAGTTGACTGGCACAGGACAAGATACGAAAGCAACATTATGTTAAAACAACTTTTGAAATTCAATATATTCACTGTTGAAGATGATAGAACATGAAATTCAGTTGCATCAAAGTGAATATTTCCTTCAGAAAAAGAGAACAAGCAAAGGTAAACCCAAACTACCAAGTTGGTCCACAACCTTCATGTTATAAAAATGTAGAGTGCTGTCAAATGTTATGAAGCCAATCTGTGTCCTTGGGAATCCAGGCAGATTGCTCAAACAGGCCTTGATAGTGTTGGCGGCAATCTGGATGGAAAACGATGCAACAAAAAATGGTAGTCAGAACACCCAGAAAACTAACATGCATAGCTGCAGCATGAGATGCTGAAATAATTATTATAAGGCAATGTCATGCCCGAGAAAAGGTTTGTAACTAAAAAATAAGAGACTTAGTGATCAAAAAGACAGACATAACAAATGTTGCAAAACCTACTCATGTTGCCATTACTTGTTAAAGGTGATAAAGAAGCATATTCATAAAGATGGCTGAATTCCAAGTAATGTAGGTAGTGTTCCACACCAGCTACGCTGATACTTGACAAGTCAAGGTGGTGGTGCTGGCTTTTAGCAAATGGCAAAACTTTTTCTATGAATACTCTTTTCTTTATTTACATTTTTTCTCTATTTGCCTATTGTCTGCAGCTCAAAATTAAAACTCATGGAGCTAAAAGAAAACTTCTTACCTCAAGCATGCCGCTTCTGACAGCTGTCAATGATACATCAATAAGGAAAAAGTAAAGTGGTGGCATCGGAGGCCGGACCATATATTCAGTAGGAGCAACAAATTCTACACTACCCTTTAAGAGTTCAGGTCGTTGATCGATGTCAGAGCGTCTACCATTTGCATCCAAATGTGTAAAATAATCACCAGGAACTGGATAAAAATAAGATACCAGCATTATTTTCATTTAGTATATTGAAAAATCGAAAAATTGTGTATCCAGATAAGAGAATGAAAGGGAATCATGTGGAATCATGCAGAGATTACAAAAGCAAAAGCGTACTTGATGGCTTCACAAAATGACATTACAGCTTCTTAGTTCTTAGTTATACAACAGTTAATAAGTATGTTTTGGTGTTTTTCTTATGTGAGAAGGCAGAAGAGAATGATTTTTCTCTTTGTTATGCCAAAAAAAGTTATGCACATTCAATTTTGAACCAAACATAAAAATACAATTAACCATGAAATTTCAGAGTAGGGTGTCTTCAGTAGCAGTACCTTAAGTGAGACATCTTCAAAAAACCAAGACTATGAACTATTCATTTTTCTACATATCAAAATTTGAATCTCAGATGCACAGACACACACACCCTTCTTGTCAAAACTTCACCTATTATCTGTGCCTATGCTCGCCTACCCAACTTTTTATCTTTTTCTTCTTCTTCCTTTTCCTTCTTCCAACATTGGAGGCAGTTTTTTTTTTTATTCTTTTTATTTTGCTACCGAAAGTAGTTGTATTTTTTGTTCTCCCTCTTCTTTTTCTTTTGTTTTTGTGCAGAATTCTTTTCTCATTCTCTCCATTGCCGCATATAGTTTTGCATTAGAAGCATATATCACACATAGTTACACTTGAGTTCATAAACAATTTTACTTGAACATTTGTATGTTGTTTCACCATGGGCCCACCAACAACCAGCTGTAACCTATCCATTTTGTTAGACTTGCCAAAGACTAGATCATTAGAACTAATCTAGTCAAGGATCAGTTAGCTCTAGTCTAACAGATTCCTTGTTCTGTACCTATTTTTACTGGACCAAATTCAGCCTGCAAGATGTTCAAAGAGTTCCAATAAACCACTTTTCTTATCATATAGACTACTAGCTTGATAAACAGGTCATCAAATCTCAA
Organism: Nymphaea thermarum; assembly: GCA_011799765.1. Classification (NCBI taxonomy): domain Eukaryota; kingdom Viridiplantae; phylum Streptophyta; class Magnoliopsida; order Nymphaeales; family Nymphaeaceae; genus Nymphaea; species Nymphaea thermarum. Next base: position 289,559 of record JAANDH010000128.1, read on the forward strand.
CATCTAACCATATTATGCAACCAGTCATTCCCACACATACCTAGTTGTTCAATAAACACACAAAGTAATCCAACCTTCTGCATTCACACTATTAACACAATGAGGTCAGTTGAAATACCCATAACATTGACTCTTGTACGCTGATTTTAGTGATCAGATTGTTAAATCAAAACAACTGGACACATGGAAAAGGCTTAACGATCAGAAAAGCATTTAGAAATTTCCCAATGAATTTGGACACTTGCAGATGATGGCTGCTAGAAACTTGGCATAGGGTCAGAAAGAGTGCTTCTAGAATGATACAATTGTGGATGTCGCAAACTGGATAAGTTAAGAACTCCTACACAAGTACATACCATCGTTGAACAATGCACATATATTGCATCTCCACTTTCTGCCTCCATCTGTAAAAGTAACATATGGATTAATATAGGTTCGGCATCTTCTACAACGGATGATTCCTGTAGGTCCGAAGTTAATGACTGGCACTTCTTCCTGCAGTATGGATATAGCACAAGAAGGTTTGGATAATATGTTAAGGTTAGAAAAGTTAGGAAAATACAAAAAACACCATTTTTGAACAAGAGAACATGCACATACCCCATCAGGAGGTTCTGCAAGAGGATGAACCACAGCTCCTAGAGGCAAATGCCACCTTGACAGCAATGATTGAGAGTTTGGAATCACACTAGTTGTTAAGCGCAAATACCTTGAAGGGCAGTTTAATGGGTACATCTCACTAAAAGAACTTGGTACGGCATCACCATCAAATGGCCTTGGCAATGATTTGGAATCAATTCCAGAGTCCATTGAACCAGGTGTAGGGGCTACAGATAGTGATAAGAATTCTTCCACCAGTGCCTGAAACCCTCCTTGGATTGAATCCTTAGGACTCTGACCTAAAGAACTAACCATAGGTGGACGAGGAACATAACCAGCTTGAGGTGCACGAAAAGGATATTGTTGCATGGGTGGTTGTGAGACAGGTCTTGATACAGGAAATGCCGGTTCAAAAGATGAAGGGGTGGGTTCTCTTGGCTGCATGAAGTTTGCTCCTACTGGGGGAGGGCCCATTGGAACTGGAAGAGTCTGAACCTGGGGACGAAGAGCAGCAGGAGGAGGAGGAGTCAAAACCTGTTGCATTGGAGGATGAGAGACTGCAGCTTGATTAACTCCAAAATGTGTAACAGGAGGAGGTGTTACTTGACCAGCAGCAGGCAGGCCAGAGGGATTGATGGTTTGAGCACTTGAAGGATATGGTGGGGAAGGGAAACGCTGGTTCTGTCCCATATACGACGGGTATGATGATGTGGGTGGGCCCATAGATGGGGGTCCACCAAACCGAGGAGCAGCTACAGGTCTAATAAAAGATGGGTCAGATGCATGCACAGGTCCAGGTCCAGGCGATTGAGAAGGAATGGTAGTTTGAGGGGGGGTTCCAATGGGGAAGGGAGGCCTACTACCATAATTTGGAGCCCCTGGTCTTTCATTTCCCATTGGCTGCATTTCGCTTGAGATCTTCTTTTCCTCTAGTTATGATCCATATTGAAAAAGGCTGCCAAGTTTGAAACATCACATCATTGCAAGCCTATAAAAAATAATGCTACAAAAAGACATAAGCAACAAGATGTTTCTTCAGACCTATTTGAGTAAGACATCCCTGGTCTTACTGCACATGGCATCAGTAATAGCTTCCAAAATGATGCAAAGAATGAGAGAAAAAAGCTAACAAAAAGTCATAAATAAACAAATAACAAAAGAAAGAGAAAAAGAGTGATTATCAAGTTAACACATCCCAAACCGGACTAGATAGCTAGCAGCACAGCAACAAACACAGTTGCTTTAATCAAAATGAGGGATATTAAAAGAAGCTGAAGTTGCAAAGTTTCCAAGGTCCTCTTGTCCAAAAATACAATCACTTGAAGCTAATAACAGGATCATGTGCCACTGACCATAGATTAAATCTTACGGACTACACCATGGCCTTAACCAAAGCTTCTAATTTCAAATAATCAAACATTTTAAAATATAAAACAGACACCCATTAAAATGGTGATACTTCCACAAAGAACGAGGATAAGCTTTATGAAAGTGCATAATTATGCAATTTATGATGAAAAGGTTTGCCTCTGTGTGCATTTAGGGTCTTTGGACTATGTCAACTCACCCAAAAAGTGCATTAGATGAGCTTCTTCTTCAGAAAAATATGAATATCCATAAAAAGAAAAGATTCTCCCTTTTTGCTTTAAGCAAAAGAACCACATGTCATTCACATCTAAAGGCTGACAGTAAGTTGATGCAATTGTGTGGTTGGCAGATTCTACAGACTCGAAGAGGTCATATGATTCTCAATACTTGAAAGTGGAATGGGAATGCCTTGTTTGAGCATTCTGGCACATTCATGGACAGGCCATAATATACCTACGATACCAGCCCCCTATGAAATGTTGTTTGAATCGAGCAGAGGAGAGTGGAAAGAAAGCTCCAGTAGAACATAGATGGCCCATTCCTTGGTACTTTTCCAAAACGGCAAGTTGCCAGAACTGTGTTCCATGTGTCCCATAATTGCATTGCCTGTGGGCCCTTCCTTTCCACACGATGCAGAACCAAACATGCTCTACAAGGATATGCAACTCAACTTATAAACACTGATTGAGATTAATGGCAACATCCATACTAGGTCATGTTGAATTTCCATATTGATGCTGCATTTAGATTATCACACAATGCTGAAATTTTGCAGACTCACAAAAGTTAAAACAATAATAATGATAAGACAATGATGATCTTGTTGACCAATGTTGTTAAATGCAATGAAGCAAAGCCATGAGTTGCGCCTCCGAAGCGAGGCGAAGCTATGCGTAAGCTTCACGAATTATATAATATCCATAAAAACAACGTCAAGAAAAACAAAAACCAAAATAACAAGTATGCAAGTAAAGAATTATGTGAGACTATACAGACCATCTCATTTCGTTCCAGTATTCAAATGTTCTATATACTTTGATTGTAGAACAATGAAGCCAAAACCATGCATAAAGAAAATTACACGCCATGCGAGAGAACTTACAACACAACAGGCACAACAGTCAAAAACTTCCTGTTGTCGGTAAGCTGTTATATGCCTTGTTCTTCAACAAAAGGTGTGCTCTTTTACCAACCTAAAATTTGAAAATTGACCTACTGGAAGAGTCAGATATCTCATTAGTTCATACTTCATAATATTTGTATCAAAGAGAGAGAGAGAGTTAATCCACCAAGTATATTTGTTATCAAGTGTCGTCTATATGACATCTTATAACTGCCCACTACGGGCATAGAAAACTTGAACTCCAGTGCAAGTGAGAAGTTCAACCAAAGCAATGTAGATACTACATTTGCATGGAAAACGATCAAATAAGTTTCTGAACAGCCAAAGTCATCGACAAGATAAGGGGGAAAAAAAATCAATACCACAACATCCCAAATCTTTTTTGGCACCTCAAATCTTTGTCACTCACCAGATTGAATGATTCCCAAATAATGACAACAGCATTTCCCTCCGAATACCAAAAACTGCAAAGCATGTACAAATTCTAAATGTTGTTCCATGCTCAATAATACACCACAACCATTGCTCATAATGCACGAGAAGATGATCAGGTTTTAAAGAAGATCGCGTTCAACAAGCAATCACTTAAAACAGAGGAAAGTCCCAATCAGAAGTGTCCTCTCCTATAGATCTATCATTTCTTAGTCTATCACAAAGAAACAACTTCCGATTCCGCAACCAGAACTCACACCGTCGTTCAGCCTGACCGATCTGATCTCCTAAACCACTCAAACCCATAAATCCTCATCAAAAAACCATTAATTCGTGGATCAAGACAAAAAACTTCAAAGAAAAAAATTTCTTCCAGCCAAAAGCGAAACCCTAGAGAGAAAAACCTTCTAATTTTGGAACCACAACTACCCAAAATTAACAACGTCAATTCCAAGGTAGACGACGAATTGAAAGGGAAAGTCGAGATCGAAGCTGCTTACCAATAAACGACCGAGAAAGAGAGAGAGAGAGGCAGGGGGGGAGGAAGAGGGATAAAGTGGTAAACAATAAACTCACCTGGGAACTCTGATTCAACGTCCGCCGGAGAGATAGCGACGGTCGTGTTCGCCGGAGAAGGGAAACGGACGCCGGTGTGTTCGCGGTGGAGAGAGGAGGGGCTTTCTGAAGGGAAAATGAAATGGAAAGCCTCAGTGAGAACTGAGAAACCCCTTTTCAGAAACGATAAAATGAAAAAGTGTTAAAATTGAAAAGAAAATGTTTTTGACATGCTTTTAAACAGAGTCGCGCAGCGCACTGATGCGTACGCATCAGGCCAGATTACGCCTTACCACAGTTTTTCGACGCGTTTTTGTACGTGCGCACAAGTAAGAACACAGCCAATAGCAAAGGGGAACAAAAAAAAAAAAAAAGTGGGGAGGAACCGAGGAAGTGATCAATTGAATTTTGATTTAAAAGCACAAGAAATTTCATCAATTTGATAGAACCAGGATTAAAAAAGAGAACTTCGATCTTGGGATTTTTAATTCCAGAATCAGCTGAATATGGATTTTCATCTATATTCCAAAAAAGTCGTGTATGATTCAGTAGAATTATAATCTCAGGGATTATGTTCCACTGTTTGATAGCACAACTGTGGATGGCTTGGAAAAAAAATTTGAGGCACACAATAGCATCCGTTGGTTGCATTTGATAGAGCCAGGATTCAAATATTGGAACTTTGATCTTATGATTTTAATTATGGAATCAGCTGAATATGGATTTTCATCTACATTCCAAAAAAAGGTCGTGTATGATTGAGTGGAATTATAATCTTAGGGACAACACAACTGTGGATGGCTTGGAAACAAAATTTGAGACACACAATAGCATCTAGTTTACAATAGAACGATCAATTCTATTGTAAAAGCCATGATGCACTAGCACATGCACTCAATCTAACTACAACAACAAATGTTCAATATGTTTGATTAGCACAATAATAACCGAGTTGGCAAACTCGTGATTCGGACTTAGATCGGCAGATAACTAGGTCAGACCATAGATTTATAATGTATTTTTACTACATATAGATGAAGTTGAGTATATTTATTACATATCTAATCTCAACATTCAACCTCATAATGCATATATAGCTGTAAATTTCAGCAATAAGCAACAAATATCATTTCACAACTCAAGTGTAATTATCTCGTTTTCCGATTGTCACATTGATGCGGAACAAAGACAAATTTCACAACTATTATATGTCAAATATATGACATATCAAATATCCGAATTATATGTCATTTCATATTTTTATGTGTTATTGTCATATTCATTGAGCTGATTACCTTACAAAAACAATTACCAAAATGGTAGTCATCATAATACATCATTCTACCAAAAAAATGTAATATTTGTTTGTATGTAATTTTGTGGATACTTGACATATATACACATTCATTTTTCATACTATATATATATAAATGAATATGTATATTTAAAAAATTATTATTGGATTCATCATTGGTTCTTTTATGTTTTGTAAATGTTAAATGACTAAAAGCTTAAGACTACAAGCTATAAAGGGTACATGGTATTTTGTTATGTCTCGTCTTTCTAGATAGGGATGTCAACAGATCGAATTCGGATTGGATATACCTTCAATCATATCCATTTTTCGGATATTCGTATATTTAGATTCGAATACGAACAAAGAAAAGTTATATCCGAATCCGAAATCTGATTTTACGGTCCGAATATGATTTTTAATATTTATATCTGAATATTTAAAGCAAATGCTCTCTTATTTTCACTAGATAGTCACTACCATCCCAAAAGATGATTTCAAGTCGATTTTTTCAACTTACTTCCCTTTTTCCAATTTATAGAATCTTGAATCCGTCCACTGATTAAGCTTAGACGTTTTTTTTAAGCCATTTTTATATTTCAACAAGCTTTGAAGCAAGATAAGGTTAGTTGCAAAACTTTATCTCTACTTGCCTCGAAATCCCTACATTGTTGGTGAAGCTACTCTTTCTCCCATGCAATAGTAAGGTATGGTTCTATATAAAAACACCGATTGTCCTTAAAAAGTATTTTTTTTCATAATAAATAAAAAAATTGTCCAACATTCTAATTCTACTGTCCTTTTGACCATCAGCTGCTATAATGAAACTAGTTGAGCTTAAGCCTGGGCATCGGGACGGCCTGGCCCAGCACTTGAAACCCAAGCCTGACCATTCAAACATAGCCCAAGCCTGGATTAAATTAAAAAATATTTATTTTTAATATAAAGTAGTATATAATGTAATTGTAATAAAATATTATATATATATATATATATATATATATATATAACTTAATAAAAATATTAAAAAAATATCGAGCCCAATCAGGCCGACCTGATGCCCTTTTTTCCATGCTCAAGCTCAAGCCCAACTCGGGCCGGACCAAGTACCCACCGGCAGCCCGACTCTCTGCCTAACCATAGTTGAGCTTTATATAGGAAAATTGTGACCAATGAACGAATAATCGAACCACTTAAAATTTATCACCTTACACTCTCAATTGGCTACAACTTTTTAAATAACTATTCACAACTAAATAAGCAAGAACAAGTGGGCCTCTATTGGGCACATTTCCCACGGTAAGATAAGGACTTCTAGTATGGGTCTCAGGCGACTGGCTTTTGAAGGTCAGCGGAAGCCCAACCCACAGAGTCTACTCTTCGAAGCATTATTTTAGTATTGAAACTAAGGTGAACTTGATTATAGTTATATAAAATAGCTCTGTTACTGTTTTATAGTCAACCGAAAATTTGTTAACTATATATTTATTATCTTATAGAAAAAAATTTATAGTTCTCACATCGATCGAAGCATTAGGTGGTTGACCGGCAAAGCTGGTTATATGCGTCATACTTTGCAAAATTCCGTGCATAAATATGACTAAAGATAAAAGTACCTTTTGTTCATAAAAAAAAAGGACAAGTTTTTATTAAGATAAAAATTAAAAATTAAAAAGTAAAATGACTATAAAAAGCATATTTTTTTAAATTATAAAAACATTTCTCTTTTTTATTGGGTTATGAACGCGCACAACGATACACATAACACTTATTAACCACCAGATGGGAAAGGGCTGTTCAGTTCGCTTGAAAAGTGAGACGATAAACCGATTCAGATCCGAAATTGCTGCGTATCACCACGAATGTCATGTTTGCAGCAGGCAACTGAGTTTCTCCTCTAAATTGAATTTCCAAATAAATATGCCCATAAGTTCGTCCCAGTATGTTTTTAGCTCCATAATTTTTTATAACTAAAATTGACACTTGCATTTTCTTTTCTTTACCAATTCAGACTAAAATAAAGTGAATTTTAAAATAAAAAAAGCTACTTATAGTATAAAGAAATAAATAATTAAACGAGATAATTATAAAAAATGCCTTTATTGGGGTTGCTTTGATTTTATCTCCATCGTAAAGGGGCAGGATGGGAAAATCTCTAGCTTTACTTGGACAAGTAAAAGTGTATATATACTACGCACATAAATTAGGTATTACATAAATATTATATGAAAATAGATATTAAATCAGTCAAATTAAATTTTAGTAAATTATAAAAAGAACACTTAGAAATAATAATTGCCTAAAACATGTTGTTCATGTATTATATTCAGATTTGAATTCAAATTATTGGATGTAAAAGAAGAAGAAAAAGTCTTATACCACATCGGTATTCGACTTATAGGCTCTACCCAAACTTTTCTGGTTCGCACCCGAGGAGGAGCTCGCGTCTGATTAGCTCTCCACCTTCTGTGAAGGGGAGGAGACATCTGAAGAAATGATCAAAAGGGCGGTATGTGCCCAGATGAGTTGTGGTTAGGGATGAAATGCCACTCGAACCCAGAGCTTTCCACCAAGCTAGCGATCCAGCAAATAAATGGTAGCGAGATCGGCCTTCTGCCCAACGAAAGATAGAGAGCGGGAAGGGCCCGTGCAGCTGCAGCAGGTTTTGAAAAAGGAATCGAACCCGATTTCAAACAGCAACAAGAAGAAGGAAAATGATTGAATAGAGGAACTCCCGAGCATTTGGTGATCTCACATGTGTCCACAATCAGAACCAATCCGATATCCGTTTTCCAAATTCACAACTGGATCTTGTTTTGGATATATTCTGTCACGGATATCTACATAATGATATCCTAAGAACCTACTGTCAAAATGTGTGGGCATTTGACGTGAGAAAAATTCAGTGGTCATAATCAAATCCAAAGCCAACTCATTTTCTTAATTGGGTGTTAAACTTTTTTAATTCATATCGGATCGATTGGATCGAACATCTCATTCCCAATCCAATCAATTGACAGGACTGGCCCGGTTTGAGCCAAGTCTCAGCTTGGTCCAACTGCTTGCACGTAGGCCTGAGCTTGACCTAATTATAATAAAATATAATATAATATATAACTATATATATATATAAGAAGTCACGAAAAGCGGACTCGATACGAGCCCCACCGCTTCGATCTATTTCTCCAGACGTGACACGTCAGTTATCCGACGTGGCAAGCCCTTGAGACTTGAGAGTTCCTTCCTGGTGGAGACAAAAAGAAACAATAACGGCAAAATGAGAAAAGCTTTGAAAGAGAATACAATAACAAAGCAGAGTGACCGCCTTTCGCATGCTAAAATCAAGCCGCCGGGGAAGTGAACACAAGAATAACTCGGACTACAAAATGTTTAACCGATTGATTCGACGAAGCAAAAGTCATTTATAACATATATTGGTCAGCGTCTCATAAATAAACTTAAAAAATCAGTTCTAGTTCGTCATAAAATTTTAGCCAGCCAAGAGTGAAGAACTGGAAAATAAGTTGCACCGCTTCCGTCATGTTCCTAAGTTGTTTGGCCACAACTCAAGAGCTTTTCATGTGATTAAAAGTTTATTTTCACATTAACAACCATGCAAGGGGTGGGTACGGGACCGAGTAGTCGAGTTGGTTCGCCTCGGGCCCAGGCTCTATAATTGCATACGGAGCGAGCCCAATGCCCAGCCCTAGTCAGCTAATGATGACCGGTGTGGTTGGATGAAGGCCTCTTGATTAGTGCCGAGCAATCATCAGTTTGATTATAGGAAACACTACTATTGTTTTCTTGTGTTTAGAGTCTGTATAGTCATTTGTTTTGTTATGTGATTTATTTGCTTATGTTGAGTCTTTAGTTTATGCTGAGTGTTCACATCTGATGGTGCACCCTTTCAAGTGCATATAATGAGAATCCTTGTTTTGGGTGGTGGCACGAATATTGTATGTGGCTTCTACTAATCATATATAAGCAAGTTGAGGTTATTCTTATTTTTTACCTCTCTCGTGATGTACAAGTTTTTCAATAAAAATACGTTGCGAGTTTTATTTATTCACTCTTTGCATTCTTTATGCACTATGCTTTCCAAATGATTTTTGCATCATTTTCGATTGTTTTAAGGCTGACGGCATAACTCATAAGGTTATTGTCGGGCCGCATGGGCTAAAGTTGTAAGTCCGTGACAATTCTGGGGTGGCAACCAAGCAGAATTGCACTGCCCTACACACAAGCCCTTGTACAACATTTGGAAAAGGAAAGTTCCGACTCCTCAAGCATCGCTCTGCGCGGGGCCTCTCTCACCTACCAGTCAATGCCTTCTCTAATTGCTCTTGAATTCTTCAACGTCTTACTTATAAGGGACAAGAGAATGGTAGCTTTGATTATGACAAAATTTGAATTATAATAGTATTGTGTATGGTAACAAGGTTTTTAAGCTTTTGGATTTGATTAAATTAGTTTGCAAATTTACTTTTCGGTTGTGTTTAACAAAATAAAAAATGTCATGATATAGACTCAATTTTCAATACATAATTAAACTTTCACATATACCTTCTTTGAGGGCACATTCATTCGCACATGTGGGATCAATCATAGGTCTGAGTGTTGAACCAACTACAATTCCAAATTTCACGATCAAGCCCACAACTACAATTCCAAATTTCACGATCGAGCCCACAACTACAATTCCAAATCTCACAATCGAGCCCACCCCCATAACAAGCTCAGGCTTGGGTAAGACAGATCACAACCCGTTTCTTAGCAGCTTCAATTCATCCTCAAAATGATATAAACCAAAACAATATATTTTTTAACTAACTGCTTTATATGTCATTGAAATTTCCTCTCAAATTTTTATACAATACTAAATTTTTATACAGCCGAGTTGAAGATATATATCAAAAAATTTTAAAGTTATGGCCAATACAACTCCATAGCTGAAGTGTATTGATTTTCAGAATATTAATAGAATGAACAGAATATCCACGCGTCTGATAACGCTGATTCGGACCAAATCGAGTCCATGGATACGCCCCTGACAAAGAGTCTCTACTCAGTAAACGTGACAAAAAAAAAAGCCGCTGGCTTGTTTTTTCCGTTACCGCTGGGTCAAGGTTGCTCGTTTAAGTATGGAGAACTATAACAAATGGAACAAAAAGAGAAGAGCCTTCCCGTCTTCAAGCCTTCTGTCTCTGTCTTCCTTCATCCTCATCCCTCTTCCACTCTTTCGTTTCCTTTCCTTCTCGAGTAAGTTTCTGGTTCTTCTTATTTCCGTTGTTTTTCACGGTTGTTGATTTTCTACGTATAGAAACTGTTGGTAATCCCGAGCAAGATTTGCAACACGAATTCTTCTTCATTTGTATATTTTTTTTTCGATGAATTGATGGGAAAACGGAAGTCGTTCGGTGAATCTTAAGTTAGGTTTCTTTTCTTTCTTGAATGGAGCGGTGAGATCGTATGCAGATGAAGTTTTCAAGAATGGGCTACAATTCGTTTTTATGCCATGGATATATTTTATGGATGATAGGAATTGGGAAGACTGGTAGGTATGCGGAATTGGGAGCGGTCTTAATGGTTTCTTTCATTCTTTTTCATCTTCTGTTGCCCGCTGTTTCTTTTATTGAGTGCTTTGTTGATTCCGGGGAATTGGTTTTGTTTGTCCGTGGATGATGGGACCGATTGTTTGTTACTTTTTGTGAATTTTGAGTTGCTACCCTGCTAAATCGCGTCGGAGAAGAAACCCGCTACCGTTTTGCTCTTTTTCTTTCCTTTTCTTGGAATCATTTGGTTCCAGTGCAATATTCCGGTGATAGAAATATAATGCGGAATCGACCATAGTGGTTTTGTGCCAAAGTGGTGGCCTTGCAAATTTTATTTCCTGGAGAAGTAGTTGTTAAATAGTTGGTTGATGTCGTTTTTTGGGCTCTTTTTACAATGGTTGGTAACCGACTTGCGAGAGGGGTAGGCCTCTTATGCAGATTATGCATATAGAAGTTGGTCTCGACTCTCGAGTTCCTCGTTGTGCACCGTTGGTTCGTGTAGAGTTATGTATTATCATCGTATACACATATTCTGCTTGTTTTGATGGTTGAGAAACGATACAACGTACAACATGGATCAAAACTGAGCGCATGCAATGTAACTGAAGTAGAAGGTCGCACAGAAAGTAGTTGATTTTCCAATATCATGTTATTGTAATGGGTAACTAAAGGTAAGATGCAGTACCATCTTTTTTTCGTAGGTCATTATTTTAAGTTACTTGAAAGACTTTTTTTTTTTTTTTTAATAAGCAAGCGTAAGTATCACATTTTGAAAAGGAAAAAAAAATCATGACATAGGAATAAGCGGAAACGGCATTCGTGTGTATGGTTTAAACTTTAAAGGTTTGTACCTTTTCTCCTATAGATTGAGGCTAGCTTCTTAACCATCTGTGATCCATTTTATGTGCAATTAGTTAATGCACTTTCGCTCATGCATTGAACATGTAACTACCCCTAGGCCCTAGTCAATAATAGCCAGGTTTTAATCTTTTATTGGATATCTTCTCCACTTTTACCTTGTGTTTTTTTTTTTTTGGTTAACTTGCTTTAGAGGATATTAAATTCTTGAAACAAAATATGTCTAACAGTTGAGCACACTTTAATTTTCATCCGCGCAGGTTTCTTGTAATCATCACATCTGTCAAGTCCAGAGCACTTCTGCGTTTCTGTCTTGGAACTATTTTTTGATGCACCCGATTTTTTTTTTTCATGTTGATTGGTCTCATTTATAAATAGTAGGTACCTTGCATGATCAAAATCCTCCTATTCAGTTGTTCATATCACCAGAAGAATCAGATGTTCAATAGTTCTAACTTCTATATATAACAAAATTTCTCTATGTTCATGACATTGTGCATATATTATGCTCCTTAGCAAAATCGTTTCATTCTGATGACAGGTGTCTGGCTTAATCTACAAGCATTTGAAAGCCCTCTGCTGCAATCATTCTGCATGTTAAAAGATTGACAATCAAATCGGGGGGACTCAGGGCCTCGTATTTTCATGATTCATGGTGTTAATTTTTCAAAAAAGTAGCACTCTAATGGGAAGAAGAGGATCCTGGTGTTTGTTGCTTCTTCTTCATCTTACTTTATGTGAGCCGTCAAATGGATTAAAAGGACTCTGGGCTTCCAGCATAGATGGATCAGCAGATTTGATGCTCAGCTGGCCAATTGTTAGTGCAGGCATATTTGTGCTAATTGCCCTTTCATTGTCCTTGTTTCTTATCATTGAGCACTTAAACGTGTACAATCAACCTGAGGTATTCCTTTATCTTATAATCTTATGCCTGGATGCTATGGTTGTGAACACAAAAATGAAAGAATTCCAATCTTATATTGTGGTTATCATAATTGTTTTACACTCACCCATGTATAGATGCTGCTTAACCATCTTACTTCCACCCCATCTCTCAGCAAAATTTAGCATTTCCGATCTTACTAAGCATCAAATTTGAATGTTCAGGAGCAGAAATTTCTGATTGGGATCATTCTGATGGTTCCTGTATATGCTACACAGTCGGTAAGATATACACTAACTTGTCTTTTTATATATGTATTCACTCCTTGGAATTGTAAACACTAGTCTTTTTATGTATTTATTCACTCCTTGGGATAGTAAATTCCTGTTTATGCTAACACAGTCTGTAATACATACATTCCTTTTCCTTGTGTATGAATTGGTCTTCACATTGGTAGCATATATGTGCAGCCGATATCCTTACGGCTGTCATGTACAGTCAAGGAACCATATTTCCTTATTATTACATTATTTACCCCCATATTTTCAGATGATAGATGAGTATGCTACAAAGTCCAAACTCCAAAATAGCCTCAACTAGTTAGGTCTTTTCATTCCCTCTGCTTCATTCATTTTACCTTAGAAGTGCTCACTCTTTTCATTTGTGAATTGCAGTTCATTTCATTGTTGGATTCAAAGATGGCATTTAATTGCCAAATAATGCGTGACTGTTATGAAGCTTTTGCACTATATTGTTTTGAGAGATACCTGATAGCATGTTTAGGTATGTAATCTTTGTTATTCTTTTTCTCCATTACTTGAGTTATTCTCTTATTCATGGCTATCAATGTTGTTCTGGGCCAGGGTTTTCTAGGAGCTTTTTAAACAAAAGTTTTACAAAAAACATGCAAGTTAGAAAACAAACTTTGAGAATCTGGGTAAGGTATCCAATATATCTCACGACAATATCAAAATTGTATTATAATTTTTTTTTTCTAGTGAGTTTTTAAAAGTATTGCACTGTCTTGCCAGTATTGACACTGGCTTCAAAATGGCGGTGGAAATTGTGGTATTAGTGGCTATGCTTCCATTTTGGGTTGCTAACTCTTTCTTGTGCAGGTGGTGAAGAGAGCACTATCAAGTTCATGGAGGGACAAGATACAATAGGTTCGATGACACCCCTTCTGGATTCATCTTGTGCGGATGGGGTTGTTAAACATCCATTTCCATTGAGTTGGTTTATAAAGCACTGGTATCTTGGTCCTGACTTCTACCAAGCTGTAAAAATTGGCATAGTTCAATATGTATGTTTTTTGTTTTCATGTTCTGTTGGTATTTCTCACTCAATTTCTTATGCCTGCTAGATGCTTAACATAAGCATGTTTATTATATGTTGTTATTTCTTTCCTGCAGATGATACTGAAGACAATTTGTGCATTTTTGGCAATTGTCTTCGAGTTTTTTGGGGTATATGGAGATGGGAAATTTGATTGGCATTATGGGTATGTTAGTGATCTCATTTCTTCTTTTTACTATCTTTAAGAATTAGCCTTCACAAGGTTCTGTTGCTGTTGCTACTTTGCATCTTCTGGTTTGGTTGACAATTGATATCCTGTTACTGATGCTTAAGTGGGTTGTTTAGTAGTGGCAGCACATTAGGTAGATATTGTGTTGTTATTTTCCCATAGCTAGTTAGCTACAAGTTCTGTCCAAATAGATGGATGATGATCAATTGCAATTTGATGTCACCTGCAGTTATCCGTATCTTGCAGTTGTTCTGAACTTCAGTCAAACCTGGGCTTTGTATTGCCTTGTGCAATTTTACGCGGTAACCAAAGACAGGCTAGAATCCATCAAACCTTTGGCGAAGTTTCTCATGTTCAAGTCTATAGTTTTCTTGACCTGGTGGCAAGGTGTTGCTGTTGCATTCCTATTCTCTATGGGGGCTTTTAGGGGTGCTTTGGCTCAAGAACTGAAGACAAAGATCCAGGACTATATCATTTGCATTGAGGTGTGTATAAGAAATAACATGTGGTTTTGAAAATCATGTATATGTTTGTCATATTTAACACGATCTAGTTCATTTCTTTATTTATTTAGATCCTGTTAAACAACAATTCTTGCCCTTATGTACTCAAGAAATTCTGTTTTAGAATTTAGAGTTACACATATAAATACAATATAATCTTAAGTAGGTTCTGTCATGCTTGGTTAGTGGCAAACTAAATTCTTCACATAACTGAATACTGTCAACCAACATATGTGGCCTTTTCATGTTCAGTGCTTTAACAATTCTTAAAATGAAATATTTTCTACATTTGCTGTACAGATGTTTTCCTGTTATGGAATATGCAAATAGCCGTTCATCTTTGAGACCTATCTATTGCCATGCTCACCATTACTGTGAAACTTGTTTGTTATACTGTATTCTACATCGGCATCCACTTGATATAACTAGTGGCAAATGAGTCTGGCCTTTGGATATTAACGCTTCCAAAAGAATATTTGATGTATTGAAATGTGTAGACCACTAATATAAGTGACACCACAACTAAGGGTTTCTGCAGTCAATTTTGGCTTGGCAATTGGATTCATGAGATTTTCATGTCATAAAGTGTTGATCTAGTAGACAATTTTAGAATGTTAGGTTCTATGTCACATGGGTATGGGTACGGTGCCGGTACTGGTACGGGTACAAACCATTTTCAAAAAACTTGGGTACGGCCGTACACATACACATATATATGTCAAAAAATGCAGAAAAATAACATATTTGCACATATCTATATCAAAAATTACAAACAGAATAACATATTGTCATATTCATAAATCATAATCCAAAATTTATCAGTATTGACACTGGATTCTATATCGATCAAAGTCTCCCACCCATATGCACATACAACTCAAACCCAAATAAGAATAAATGAATAAATCCATCAAACGATTCATACCATACTGACTACCGAGACATGTAAAACAGTAAAAACAAAGAATCTCTCTCTCTCTTTCTCTCTCACATCGCCGGCCGTTGCTGGCGGCGATGGGTATTCTGCCTGTCGTCGCCGGCGGCGATGGCAGGGGTGGAGCCGATGAAATGGTTTAAAAATAAACAAAAAAACAAAAAATATACCTTGAGAGGTAAGACAGTCTGCCTGCTGTCGCCTCCTACCGTTTGCCGTCGCCGGTCGCCGCTGCTGTCGTCGTTCCGCCCTCCGTTCGCCGCCTCTGCCGTCGCCGCTACGTTCGCCGCTGCCGCTGCCTTCGTCGTCGGGCTCGTGAGAGGTAAGTCAGACGAGAAAAGGGGTTTCGAGCGAAACCCTTACGATTTTTGTTTTTTTTTTTAACGTTAAAATAGATTTAAAATTTAAAATGAAATAATCGTTAAAAAAAAAGACAAATTTGGACTCGGTCAAACTTGACCGTGTTCGAAAAAGGTCAGATACGGCCTCCGGTACGTTGACGATGTACCGGAGGCGTACCCATACGCGTACCGGTACCGGTACCGGTAGGGTACGCCTCCAAAAGAGGCGTACCCATGTTACATAGGTTAGGTTCCTATTAGGACCATTAATATTGAGAGATCTGACAGAGAATTGTCTCATAATTTGTTCTCAAAGTTGCAGTTTTAGTGAATGATGAATGGATTGGTTGAGCAGAATCTTAAATTAGCTGCATATTGTTGTTTGTTCATGTTAAGGAAGTTTTCATTTCCAAATTGTTTTCCTATTTTTATAGGAATACATGGACTGCGTCCTGACTCTCCAGATAGAATTGGCAACAGTGTGCAAGGGAATGCTATTGGATCCACAGGAGCATTAATAATATTAAGTCCGAGATGTGTCCATACATTCCATTTGTCATATTTAATATATAATATTGCACATGCATCTCAATCTGAAAATTTTGAGCTCAGGAGATCTGGTTACCATAGATAACCTGAGAAACTGTTACAGATGTAGTGAAGAGGTAAAGAATGGTGTGTCAAGGATTTAAAAGGAAATATGATGTTGGAATTTCATTTGTGAAATTAGTATAAGGGAAATTCGGGGGCATCAAACCTGGAAAGTGAAAACTATAGTACCTTTCAGAAGTTGTAAGGTTTGTTCATGATAATTGAGGAAAGGGGAAAGGGAGAAGGGTTTATGTACCTATTTGTTCAGGTTGATCATTTAGATTTTTTAATATGGCTTTGTGACGTTGTTTTTGTTTGTGTCCGTCTCTTGTTGCTGTAATTTTTTTTTGCACTGAGTTATCATACTTGAACACCATCCATAAAGTTCACGGTCTTAAATTTTAGAATAATTTATAAATCTCAGCGCCTTTTACATTTTATTTTGTTCATTTCCTAGCTTTGCTTTGTATATCATGGTTTATCTTTTTGATAACATGAATTGGTTCGTATTCTTAATCCAGATGGGTGTAGCTGCTGTTGTTCATCTTTATGTTTTCCCTGCAAAACCTTATGAGCATGGAGAAAGGTGTGTGCGTAATGTTGCTGTCATGGCCGACTATGCAGCTCTCGAGGCACCACCAGATTTAGAAGAGCTGAGAGACTGTGAAAGGTCAACTAGGATTCGATACACTCGCCCTGATGAGAGAGACAAACGGTTGAATTTTGGGCAAAGTGTTCGTGATGTCGTCGTGGGTAGCAGTGAAATAGTATGTCATCCATCGCCTTTCTTTTCTTGATGACGTGAATTCTTAATCTAGATTATGCATTGACCCAAGATCACAAGTTTATGTACAACTGGTGATGACTTTGTCTGCTTACACAACTTGCTCTTGGCACAAAGGCTTTAGGCTTGTCATTTTAAGATTTCCATCTGATGGATTTAACTCATGCCTGCTGTTTACAAATTGCAGGCATAAAGTTGCTGTTCGACTTGGTGTTTGAATGCTTTGACATTACCCACCTTTGTAATTGTCTAGTTTATTACCTGATGATGTCTGGTTCTGCATGCAGATGGTTAGTGACGTCAAGTTTACAGTTTCGCATGTGGTAGAGCCTGTAGAGCGAGGGATCACACGGATGAATGAAACCTTTTCACAAATATCTGAGAATGTAAAACGCCTTGAAAGGAGGAAGAAAAATTCGAAGGATGATAGCTATCTTGTTCCAATGCAATCGTGGAGTGGTGACTCGAAAAATCGTACCTACGAAAGCCTCAGTGACAGTGGTCTGTCAGGCAGGAAGAGAAGCCAGAACCCTGATGATGCATGTGGCTCCACAGATAATAGATCCCGTCGCGGCAGGTGGTTATAAGGATTAATCTAGTTACAGTTATTGCAATCAACAATGCTGTTCTGACCTGTCCACTGGGTTTCAGGTAATGAATACTTTCGACACACGTCCGTCATGTCTGCTTAAGAAATTTGCATCTCAATGACCTTGATAATCTTCTCATCTCAGTGTTGGCGACTATGCATTTGTCTGTCTGCCTTTGCGTGGAAAGCAATATTGATGGATTTCTGACTAAAATGACCCATCATCTATCAAGAGCCCTTGTTACGGCGTTTCATTCTCAGGCATTAGTACCTCGTGTGCCCATGGCTGTTATTGGCTTGGTTTAGTTGGATCAGCCGCTTGCTCAAGTGATGAAGTTGATCTTTATACATGTGACGGACTTCGAGGCTGATGAACTATACTATACTGTTCTTTACATGCCAACATCCAAATGTTTCAGACATGAATTTCATTGCAGGCTGCGGTTATTCACCCTGGCAAAGGCCCCCATGGGGGGGTGGTCGCGGCGGTGTCCAGGGAGAAGCTATTCAACTGTTGGCCATGTGGTGCTTCATGTTCCAAAATCCTTGTAGCCAGTTTCCCATCTGGTAAATGTAACATATGAATTGCCTTGCAAATTCAAACAGTTGGATGCCACATCAAAAAGAAATTCAATATAGAAACCAAGTGATTCATTAGATTCCTGATTCTGAGAATACAATTTTATAAAAACAAATTTGTTAGTAAAGCTCTCATGCGCATGCTTGGTCTTTATACCGGAGAGAAGCTCGTATATATTCAGGTCCTGCTATGGACAGAGCAGCTTGATTGTGAACAGACTTCACAGTTAAGGTGCTCAACCGTTTAGATAGGGACCAGGAAAACTTTTCTGGTTTCTTCTTACGACTGCATGTGTAGTAGAATGAACTTTTCAGGCCACGTTTGAACATGTGGTATTAAAATATCCGGCATTAAAACGTCAGACATTTGGTACTAGATAGCTATACGGGAGTTCCATGTTTGTTTTGCTATGAAGCTTTCCTGGATTTCAGAGCCCTAGTTCCACTTTTACAATGGAATGCCAAGTATTCGAAACATGTGAAGCTGAACAGGGAGAGTGAAGGATGATACACATAAATGGGTATGGGCCTTAGTGCAGAATCAAAATGCTAACATTATCTGATTCTGGTGCATCTTGGGTGTCTTGTTGGATGAGATATTACCCTGAGTCGGAGTGCTCCAGGGGAAGCTTTGTACATGTAGGGAAGGTCTGCAATTTGAATGAGTTGATCTGAATCTGCGCATACTTAATCACACTCAATTTACTCAAAGAGGGAAAAACCTACTGTTGAAGACAAGATTGGAAATCTAGTAGGGCCTCTCGCACGGAAAGAAACCTTATCCCTTCTGTGGTTACCCAAGAGAAGATTTTTGAGATGTAAAGGTCTTGTTCCTATAATTTCTACTTGATTGTCAAGTTGACTATGAAGTATGATGAACCCTAATATATATATAAACCATAATATATATAAATACAGATAAGAATAAATAAATAAATAAAAGTATAATGGTACATATATATATATATATATATATATATATATATATATATAGGCACACACACACATGAGACTAGACCGCTAAGTCATGGACAAAAGCCATACAATTTAAATATAATATTTAAATTGTTTTTCTTTTTTTTTTTGAAATCTTGCCTTACCAATATGATCTCAATGATAGGTTGATGCAGAATATGTATTAAGTTTATCATTTTTTGTGTTTTACTAGTGATTTGCCTAGCGCCATTCAAAGTAGCGAGTGCTTTGATCACAGGGCAGAACAAACAATAAAAAATAAATGGCTCTCTCATAGCATCAACACTTTAACAATAGAAAGATCAACATTTTCATAAAAACAATTCGACTCAAAGTATGTTTTATGTCAAAATAGTTTTTATAAATATATTAATATGTTTATATTTTATTTAACATATTTTTTTTGCAAAAAATTAAAGGGTCTGGTTTTTATCTCTGATCTAAGTGTTTGGATTTTACCAATTTCTCTCTCTCTCTCTCTCTCTCTCTCTCTGTATGTGCAATATATATATATATATATATATATATATATATATATATATAGAGAGAGAGAGAGAGAGAGAGAGAGAGAGAGAGAGAGAGTAATTAGTAAATGCCTTAAGGTAAGAGAAAGCCTATGCCTCTTAATTTTGTACTAAAAAATATTGTAAAGAAAACATGAACAGCCTAACATATCATAAATAGTAATTCGATATGAATAATGTTTTAATTCAAGTTATTTTGACAAAAAAAATTGTTTTTTTTTACTATCAAAGTTTTGAGGTTATAGAAACTGTTCATTTTTTGTTCATTAAAAACATGACTAAAGTTAAACAATGACTAATTTAATATATATTGCATGTCAAATCACTGTTAATAACTTAATATCATATCCATAAGGTTAGACTGCACAAAAGCTTTAATCATTAATTTTTAATAGATCTTGTTTTTGTCGCGCTCTCTCTCTCTCTCTCTCTCTATATATATATATATATATATATATATCAAGATGATTCAGTCCTTTGGAATGCTAGATAGCTAAAATTCAAAAAAAGTCATTATATCAGCATTAGCAACAGTTACCACGGCAATGTATGATAACTTTAGTGACGATTTATGGTCTTTTTAGCTACAAATTTTTAGTTCTTGGCTATCCGCAGCTATTCTTTTCCGTGTTGTTCTTATCTGTAAAAGCGTCCACTGTGGAGAGAGAAAATTACCAACATGTCTTTAAGAAAACGTGAAGTTGAAAAACCCATATCCTTCATTGGTATGCCGTTTTTTCCGCCTCCAATGACATGTTTTATCCCACTGCACGGTTGCACCGATCTTCTATAACTCTATTCCCGCCTTTCTTCTCCACTACCACCGCCGCCACCAGCGTTGAAGAGCCCCGCTTTTTAGATCCTGTCGTCCGCACCTATCTGTCGTTGTTGCAGAAGTTCTCCAGGGCCCCAAATTCCATACGGGGCGTCCATTCCCAAATTGTAACTAATGGCCTCTCTACCAGCATCTTTCTTGCCACCAAGCTGGTTAAGCTTTACTCTGAGTGCGGGCGTCTGCGAGATGCACACCAGGTGTTCGTCTCAATGCGTCAACGAAACCTGCCTCTGTGGAATTCCATTCTTGGAGGATACCACAGAAATGGGTTGCACGCGGAATGCCTGGAATTGTATAATCAGATGCGATCCGAAGGCTTCGGAGTTGATAGCTCGATCTGTACCCTCACTCTGAAGTCGTGCGAGAACCTGCTGGACTGGCAGAATGGAAAGAAGGTTATGGAAGATGCTTTTGATAATGGGCTGGAGGGGGACCCCTTCTTCGGGAGCGCTTCTATTGGGTTCCTTGTGAAATTCGGTGAGATCATTGCTGCTCGACGTTTATTTGATAATATTGCTGAAAGGGATGTTGTGTGCTGGAACGCCATGATCGGTGGCCATGCTCGGAATGGTGATGTAAAGAAAGCAGTTGAATTGTTTCTTGAAATGCAAATGGATCGGATCAGGCCAAGTCCCGTGACGATGGCAAGCTTGATTCAGGCTTCCGCGATAGGTGGAAATTTGCAGCTTGGGAGACTCGCCCACGGATATGCGTGTGTATGTGGAATGAGTCCTGATGTTTTGGTTCAAACCTGTTTGATTGATATGTATGGAAAGCTCAAGGATGTAGAATGTGCACGTCAAGTCTTTGATCGCATGATAAACAGGAATCTGGTTTCATGGAATGCTATGATTTCGGCCTGTGTTCAAAATGGAATAGTTGCAGACGCATTTTTGCTCGCTCGGAGGTTGGATTTAGGTGTTGACTCTGCCACTTTGGTAGGTTTACTTCAAGGATGTGCTGAAATTGCAAGTCTGAATCATGGGAAGAGCCTGCATTGTTGTGCAATGAGGAGAAGGCTTGAGCATGATCTCGTAGTTAGCACTGCAATTGTTGACATGTACTCAAAGTGCGGATCCATGTCTAATGCTCGGAATGTTTTTGACAGAATGCCTGAGAAGAATGTTATTTCATGGACTGCAATGGTGGCTGGCTACTCACAGAATGGCCAGGCTGATGAGGCATTAAAGGTTTTCAATGGAATGCAGGTTGCAGGTATCAAACCCAATTCGGTCACTCTTGTTAGTCTGCTGCACGCATGTGCGCATATTGGATCTTTAAGAAAAGGGAAAACTGTCCAAGCATATCTTGTTCGTCATGGTTTGGAATTTGAGGTCGTTAGCTCCACGGCACTTATCGATATGTACACAAAATGTGGCAAGCTGGCCTCTGCAAGGAGATTGTTTGACAGTTGTAGGTTTGCGAGGGATGTGATTCTCTGGAATGCAATGATCGGTGGCTATGGGATGCATGGCTGCGGGTGCGATGCAACTGTTATTTACGATCAGATGTTGAAGGATGGAATTGAACCCAATGAAACCACATTCATTTCGCTTCTAACAGCATGTAGCCATGCTGGGATGGTGGAGAAGGGAAGGTTATATTTTGATTCTATGGAGCGAAACCATGGGATCAAGCCCACAGAGAAGCATTATGCTTGTTTGGTTGATCTTCTTGGTCGAGCAGGGCATGTAGAAGAGGCAGAGGAAGTGATTAAGGGAATGCCCTTCGAGCCTGGAACTGCTGTACTTGAGGCAATGTTGAGTGCATGCAGAACATATAAGAAGAGCGAATTGGGTGTTCAAATTGCTGATAAACTCCTTCAATTAGATCCCACAAATCCAGGAATATATGTTTTGCTTTCAAATATTTATGCTGGAGCAGGCAGATGGGGTGAAGTAGATGAGATGAGGGCTGTTATGAGAAGCAGAGGACTGTCTAAAACTCCAGGATATAGTCTGATAGAAGTTGGCGGCAGTGTCCATGCGTTCTTAGCTGGAGATACTTCTCACCCCTGTTCAGCCCAGATATATCAGATGCTGGATACATTGCTAATGCAGATTGAGGCGCTCGGCTACGCGCCGGATACGAGCTCTGTGCTGCACAATGTATCAGAGGAGATGAAGATTGACATGTTATTTGGTCATAGTGAGAGGTTGGCAATTGCGTTTGGGCTAATTAATACTCCAGCAGGAAGTGTAATTAGGATAACAAAGAACCTTAGAGTATGTGGTGACTGCCATACATGGACCAAGTACATCTCGGTTGTCATCAAAAGGGATATCATTGTCCGAGATGCAAATAGGTTCCATCATTTCGCTGATGGAAGATGCTCCTGTGGAGATTTTTGGTGAGGACTTCCTTAAGCAGAGTTCAGATACTCGCAGGGATCTTCCGGGATGAATAGGGGCTCTTGGCATGGATGCCGGACAAGAACCGGACAGGAAGAGACTGCTAACCTGCAGTTCCTAGCTCACCGAATTTGTACAAAGATAATTCTGCTATGAAGGCTCGCTATGGATATGCGTTCTATATTTTCGAGGACGAAAACATTTCGGAAGAGCTACTGAATTTCTACTAAATCTGAATGACCGACATAATGAGAACTTTTTTTTGAGGATAGTGGATGACTTAATGAATAAAGACTTTGGTTTATCAGAAGGATCAGCTATGTCTCCTTCCCCGTTGAAAATTGTGGAGCCATGTGTGTGTTATTTCATTTAAGATATTGTCAAATTTACTTAGTAGGGAAATATTCAACCCTTGTGGAAGGTCCTGGTTTAATCTCGTTGAGAGAGAGAGAGAGAGAGAGAGAGAGAGAGAGAGAGAGAGAGAGGTGATCTTCTATATGAACATTTCGAGGAAATTGCATTGTTCACTGATTTGTGTAAACTGTTCAGTTTTCTTTATTATTTTTTATTTTTGGGCTATTTCGAATTTGATTCAAACCATTTATTTACTATTCAGTAACTAATTTGTTTAAATTTCGCATTTGTTTTTTTTCAAATCTGAAATTAAATAGAATTCTCAGGTACCTGAGTAGGCAAATAGCCAAATACTATTACTGCATGCATTTTAATAATGAAAGAAAATTTATATAAAATTATAAATAAAAAATTAAAATAACGGCAATAAAAAAAATAGTGTATTACACATGACACCCATGTACCGACTGATTGGTTGAATCGACTTTAGTGCTCGGATTTGCTTGTTTAGGATGATTTTTACAATAGTTGATGAAACCAATACTTAACCAATGACCTAGAAAGAGAATAATAAAATCAGCCGAATCCAATCAAATCAGAAGAATTTTTGAATTGGGCTATTATGAAAAGAATTTATAGTTATTAACAACTCAAAGAAAACTTTTGAAGGTCGGGAATTTCAAGAAAATCAGAATGGACACTATCCAATTAGATGTAGTTGCGTTTGGAGTTTGAAACAGAACCGAGCTGGAACCCTCTCTCTCTCTGAGTTCGCGCGCTTCAGAATTTAATTGAATCCAAGTGCAGCCTTGGCTATGTAGCTTTGCTGTTCTTCCCAATTGGCCATATGCGCGTGGTCCATAACAGTTCATGCCAAGAAGCCAACGTAGCCATTCCGAAGTTGCTTACAGATATGCGTAGACGTCGATGGAGTTGGTCTCCCGTTCTCGGCATCTCTCACGGTTGCTCATGCAATGTGCAGAGAAGAAGAACGTCCTCGAAGGCCGAATCATTCATGCCCACATCGTCAAAAACGACTTTCAATCCGATATCTTCCTGAGGAACAGCGTCGTTAATATGTACGCGAAATGTGGTCGTCTTGAAGAAGCGAAAATCGAGTTCAATGGGATCAAAGAAAGAGATGTCGTCTCGTGGAATTGCCTTATTAATGGTTTCTGCCAACATGGGAGGGGATTCGAAGTGCTGGGGTTCTTTGATAGCATGAGAAGAGAGGGGCTGCATCCCAATCCTTTCACTTTTGCTGGTGTAATCACTTCTGCAGCAAATACAAGCGCTGCCTGCGAAGGTCGGCAGGTCCATTGCCTCGTTTTGAAGTCGGGTAATTGGTTGGACGTGTTCGTTACGACTTCTTTAGTTAGTTTCTACTGTAAATGCGCTTCGGTTTCTGACGCGCGAAAAGTATTTGATGAAATGTTGGAGAGAAACTCAGTCTCGTGGGCAGCCATGATCTCTGGGTATGCTGCCCAAAGGTGTGCTTGTGAGGCGCTTGAGTTGTTCTCTATGATGAGGGAGGAGGGTGCGGAATTAAATGAGTTTGTTTTTACGAGTGTGCTCAGTGCGTTTGCAGAGCCCGAGTACATGGAGGATGGTCGGTTGGTTCATACAATTGCAATAAAGACTGGTCTAGAATCCCATGTATCGGTTGGAAATGCTCTTGTCACCATGTACTCGAAGTGTGGCAACTTGGATGATGCAATTCGGGTGTTTGGAGGTTCCAACGACAGGAATGCAATCACCTGGTCTGCCATGATAACTGGGTTTGCACAGGGTGGAAGCAATAGTGAGGCTTTAAAATTGTTTTCTAAGATGCATTTTTCAGGAATCAAGCCCAGTGAATTCACTTTGGTTGGTGTTCTCAATGCTTGTAGCAATATGGCAGCTCTTGAGCATGGTAAACAGATTCATGACTGTATGTTAAAGTTAGGATTTGCATCTCAGGTCTATGTGAGGAGTGCACTCATTGATATGTATGCAAAATGTGGGAGTGTCAATGATGCTCGGAAAGAGTTTGATCAATTGAAAGAGCCAGATATAGTTTTGTGGACCTCAATGATTAGCGGATATGTACAAAATGCAGAGGGCGAGGAGGCTCTTAACTTATATGGAAGAATGGAGGCAGAGAATATTCGGCCCAATGAGTTGACGCTGTCTAGTGTTATCAAAGCCTGCTCTCTCCTTGCAGCACTGGAGCAGGGGAAGCAAATGCATGCTCGTACCATGAAGTACGGGCTTGGTCTGCAGGTTCCAATAGGTAGTGCTCTTTCATCTATGTATGCAAAATGTGGAGATCTTGAAGAAGGTATTCTTATGTTTAGACGAATTGCCGAGAGGGATGTCGTCTCGTGGAATGCCATGATATCTGGGTTATCTCAGAATGGGCGTGGCAAGGAAGCATTGCAACTATTTGAAGAGATGCACTTAGAAGGCACAAAACCAGATGACATCACCTTTGTCAATCTTCTTTCTACATGCAGTCATATAGGAATGGTGGACAAGGGTTGGCACTATTTTAAATCTATGCACAAGGATCATGGAATAGTACCAAGAGTGGAGCACTATGCCTGCATGGTGGATATTCTCAGTCGTGCTGGTCAGCTTGAAGAAGCCAAGTCTTTCATTGAATCTGTGCCTGTAGAGCATGGGATGGCACTATGGAGGATTTTGCTAGGAGCATCTAGAAGCCACGGTAATTTAATTATTGGAGCTTACGCTGGAGAGAGGCTAATGGAGTTGGCTTCACAAGAGTCATCAGCTTATGTTCTTTTGTCTAATATATATGCTTCAGCTGGAAGGTGGGAAGATGTTGAGCGAGTGAGAAGTGTGATGAGATGTCGAGGAGTGAACAAGGAACCAGGTTGCAGTTGGATTGAGATCAAGAACCAAGTTCACGTGTTTGTTGTGAGGGACCAGCTACATCCACAGATTAAAGAAGTTTATGCTGTGGTCAGATCACTGTCTAAACAAATGAGAGATGAAGGATATCGACCCAATACTAATATGCTCTTATATGGTTTTGAGCATCAAATGGAGGATGATTGATGCAAGTGTGAGTTTGATCATATGAAAACAAAGTTGTTCAGGGTTCTTTGCTCCTAATAGATACCTTTGCAATATTTCAGATGAGCCATTGATGTGGGAGCTACCCAGTTGTTTAGTATACTTGGATTATTTTCTGCATACGGTATACTTCAAGACACTTTTCCAGATTTAACACACAGAGATGATTGATTCATTGTGGAGTTCTAATCACATGAAATTGAATTTATGGAATTCTTTGCTCCAGTGGATACCATTTTAAATATTATTTTGAAGGGACAGTTTCTGAGATCAGGAGTTTTAAACTTGTGCTATTTATTCAGATTCTGCGAACCTATGATCCTTCGACGCTTGGCCTTGGGTCAGGGTGTACCAGGGACCAAGACATAACTTTAATTTGGTTACTTATTCATCATAGAAAGTTTATCCAGGGAAACTCTGTATTTGATTAATTTTGATATGTCCCTGCCGAAGGACATGCAAGACTAATTCCTAGAACTGTAGTTGCAGCTGGTTATTCAAGATTCCAATCAGAGGCAGCGTTGTGGGTTGAAATGCAGAATGAAGTTGTCCATCCTGCTTTTGCTGACCACAATTATTTACAGAATACTTGGATATATTCCATTGTGTAGTGTTCATTGGGATCAGAAATTCTGTTTATCGCAATAAATTAGTGGGTGTTTGGAGGGTGAGGAATTGGGTATAAAAGGAGTGGATTGACTAACAATCATAGCTGTGAAGCGATGTAACTAATGCACAACTCTGACGTTTAGTCTGATCTAGTTCTCTGAGTGCGCCTACAGAAGTGGAGGAAAGGATCTAGGAGATGCCTTGAGCCTAACGCATTTGTGACTTAGGTCAAGGTGCACACAACACTTAAGGAAACGTTTAAACAGTTTTTCTGCCAGCCAGTAAACCTTATAGATTAGAAGTAGTCGACAAGTTACTTTGAATGTATTAGTTTCATAGTTATGTGTAACCAAGGCATGATATAACTTCATACTTGTTGACAATACCATTCACACATGGGAACAGCCATTTTCAATTCTTTCACCAGCCAGATGCATCATCTGACAGAATAGTTGTTAGCAAAAGACGGCAGATATTTAGCTAGTGAGATCTAATCTGGAATTGTGTGGTTGATTGGAATTGTCATTTGGTAAGAGTGATTGCTTTTGCTGATACATTTTTTTGGGTCATCAGGTGATAAGATCACCATGGAGCATTTCACACACTGACCAATTGCATCTTGGGGTTTTGGTCATCAATGGAGATGCTAAGCAGTTCAATCATTTTCTTCTATGAACTACCGGAGACTATTCTGAGAACCTTATCAAATGACACGCCGAAAGTTATCTGGCATTTGGAAAATGAGTGGAGGATTTGAAGGAGATCTTTGAGGTTGTTTGTTTGCCGGAAAGAATGCTCCATCCCAAAGCATTCTGTTCCATTCCGTTCCATGCGTTCTTGGTATTCCTTATTGCTTGTTTGATAGCGAACAGAAAGTCTTGTTCTTAACAGGTGATTATGTCCAGCAATCGAATGACCTCTTGGTAGATAAAATCAATATTCAAATAACGTACCATTTGCGGCTTCCTCTCTCTCCGCACCTCTCTCTCTCTCTCTCTCTCTTTCTTTATCTGGGCAAAGATCTGAACTGGCCTGAAAATCGTTTACAACTGTGAAAAATTCGTGCTTGGAACTTAATGTACATCTTTATACATCATCAACGAAAATTGATCCCAGTATTTACAATTGAGAGTGAGAAGTTCTGATATGGTCATTCATCATCTGATAATTTGTGTGTGCCTAGGAGGATTTCAGCCTGTCTAAGCGTAAAGTTGCCTGCAGAAATTTAAACAGAAGTACTTGTATTAACAGGTGAGTCAAAATTCTGAAGCACTGGGATCATCTACGAGAGACTAAGCAACAGAACGGGCTAAATACTAACCAGAAAAGCGTGGATCTCATTGAGAATCGGAGTGAAAGAGGACACCAAGCTATTGATTTCTTCTTTTATCGCTCCATGATCTTCTCTTTCCTCCATGATCAGATTCATCAGAACTTTTCTTTCGGGGATCAGCTTCAGAGCAACCTGCTTCAATCCATCAAGACAATTAACATAAATTTTTAGAATTCTGCCGTTATCTGTAATGATGGGGTGACGAACATCGTGCTCGATGATTGCCACAATGAGCTTCATCACTTAGATAATAAAACCATCTCCATGGTTGATCTTTCTGCTGCCCAAGCATACAAATAGACAATACTCCTAGATTTGGAGAATCAGGATTTTATAAAACATCAGAACGAATCTTGTTCCTTACTGATTTGGAGAAAATTTTACTACGTTCTTCACTGCGCAGCAAAGAAATTTTTTTGGAGAAAGAAAAAGCCAGAATGAAATCTTGAATCTGGATACAGATGACACAGAACACCAATGTCCCATGTTTGTTTTAGTTTCTGAATGGGAAGTTGGTTGAAATCGATTCCAATGAAAATTGACTCCAATGGCAGAACCAAGGCAAGCGCACCTGGTAAACACCTGTCAAGTGGCATTTACAAACTGTTTGATCCAAGACTTGGGGTGGGACTTGGGAAACACCTTGTATAATGAAAGACTTTCCCTGGAAAATCTCAGGTAAAAAATGTGGGGGCCTATTTTCCCGAGGGAAAGTACATCCACTTGGGAAGTCTCGGCGAACAAACACCTTCCATATGAAGTCTGGAAGACAGCAGGAAAAGGCGAGGGGGCTAAGTGGTCCAAGCCACTTTCTTAAGTATAACTTTTGCTTTGTAATCCACAGGAACTACTTTCCCATGGAGAAGGTTCATTTTCCCATGAAACAATTGGACCTTAGAGCTCTAAGTTTACCCAACTAAACGAAGTGGACCCTCTTTTTTTGGTTCTTTAGTGAACATGCAACTATAGTCAAGCTAGATGACATACGTTTGTCAAGTTGAGCTATATTTTTTACTCCAAAAACTGCTAGTTTCATGAGAAAGAAATTTATTTCTTTTCTCATGAAAGGTCCCTTTCATCTTTCTTCCCACTTGAAGAGAGAGAGAGAGAGAGAGAGAGAGAGAGAGAGAGAGAGAGAGAGAGAGAGAGAGGAAAAAAAAGTACATAGCATGAGCATAGCATGAGCTCATAACAGTAAGTTTCTTGGTCCCCATTTGGGTAGACCATGATTAGGTCCATGCAACTAGAGAAATTCACAGAGCACCACCTAGAAAACGTGTTATTAAAGTTAGTGACCCAACGTTTTCTTAATTTCCTAACGCATGCCAGTTGCATGGTAAGTTTTGTGATTACATGAACCGGATCAATTTTGACTGGAGCAGATACAAACCGACCCGCTACCAGAGGGATTCAAATTATTGCCTGTCCTTGTTGATAATCTAGACAAACAACGTCATTTCATTCGGAAAAGATTTGCTCACATCACATCATTTCGTCCGCATCACGTTAATGGCAGTTTGCGACTGGGCGAAGCGGCTCCCTTTCTTCTGCCCTCAAGGTCTAAAGTTGCTTTGGGACTTGGGTGGTCATACGTCACGTTGACAATGAAAAAGAAGAAGAAGATAAACATACGAAGAGCACATCAACTTTCTCTCCTTTTGAAATCCTAAGATTTTTTTGG
Organism: Nymphaea thermarum; assembly: GCA_011799765.1. Taxonomy (NCBI): domain Eukaryota; kingdom Viridiplantae; phylum Streptophyta; class Magnoliopsida; order Nymphaeales; family Nymphaeaceae; genus Nymphaea; species Nymphaea thermarum. The sequence continues at coordinate 319,810 of JAANDH010000128.1, forward strand.
AAGACTTGCCAAGTTCAAGAACTTGGTCTGTCCTTTCTGATTGCAAACACCTCCCCACGTTTTCCTTTTTTTATATAATGGGGCGTTTGATGGTATGAAAAGATATTGAGGGGGACCTTTTTTTTTTTTTTTTTTCATGTAGTAGTTTGTACATCTGGGGAAAGGATTCCGAGAAAATAGTCTAAGAAAAGATCTCCGTTCAAATAGTTGATTTTTTTTTGTACAACCTTCTTTTTTTCTTGTTTCTTTTCCTATGAAAATCAAGCACCTCCTAAATAAGATTCTATCCAAAAAGCTGGAAGCATAAATCTTTAGGGCCTGTTTGGCAATGTTAATAGTTCAAATTATTCCATCCATTACATGAATCTGCCCCAGAATTCAGGCAGATTTTTGGAAGAACATGATTCATGAAACACTATAATTTCATGAATCTGCCTCAATCTTTAGAGTAGATTCATGAGACCGTTTGTTACTATTTCTATTGCCAAACAACCCCTACATGACTTATTAATATATTTTTTAAGTTGTTCGGAATGAGTTGACCTGAATCTTGAAAATTACCTTGTAGGCAGCAGACGAAATCCAGCCATGCCAAGGTTGCAGAGTCGCACTGTAAGACTCCTCGATGATCTGGACGAGATCGCGGTCGGCATCAGCCACAAATTTGGATAGGAAACTCATCACAAAATCCATTGACCTGAGGAAACAGAAACAAACATAGGTAAGAGAATATGTCATACTGATTAATCTTGGATTCCTGATCCCGGGAAGTCCCCGTTTTCTCTTTCTCTAAGGTGGGAAAGCTGGTGATATATAGGACCCCAAAAAAGAAAAAAAAAAATCCTTTGGAATTTGATGACCACAAACATGTTAAATTTAAAATTTAGCATTTGTATTCTCACAGTGGTAAACAGATGACAAGTTTTGATTGGAACTGTTTTCCATGGAAAAATGCTTAGTCGGTCCAAACTTAAAACCTACAGCAGGAAAGTACAAGAAAACAACTAGAAGTGGCTCTCATGCTTTTAGACCCAGGAAACCATAAAAGGAATAATCACAAGAAGAAATATGTATATGAAATATATATATATATATATATATAAAATCCTCTAGTCATTTTGAGTCACCACGGCCACTGAATGCATTGCATTGAGCAGACATGTATATAACAAATATTCCTCTCGTTGGATAACTGTGAAGATTAATAAGAAAATCATATTTTTTCAGACATGCAGATGAGTTTATATATATATATATATATATATATATATATATATATATATATATATATATATAGAAAGCCGCCATGAGAAAGAGACAAGGGACAAGGCCCCGACTACGGAGAGTAGGTAGAAGAATTGACCCTTAAACCTATCCAGACCGGCACATGGCCCGACTTCTTTACTTTATTATTAGCTGGGTTTGGGCTTAAGATTTATTAAGTACTTCACTTTTTTTTTTAAATTTATATAGAACAATTCAAATTTATTAAATGCCAAATGAATAACAATTAAAAATCTGTTGTTGCATTTTAAAGCACCATAAACTATTGCTAAAAATTTACTGCACCATAAACCGCCGCTTATGCTCTTGTGACGACTATGGTTTTAAGACAAATTCTTATATTATATTTTATCGTATGATGGCATCAGCATTATATATATATATATATATATATATATATATATATATATATATATATATATATTGGTTGTTTGAATCTAACAAGAGTTATTTATATAATTTCAGGCTTGATTGCCGGATTTTACGGGTCGGGTATGGAGCCAAAGGAGGGCATGGCCCAAGACTAGCCTCGAGTCCCTCGTCTCTGTGAACAATTGGTGCTCGTGGGGCCGACCAGAACTTGGCCCTTCCTCCCTTCACTGACGCTGATGTTTACGGCAAACAGTTTCCAATTTAAACTTGAAAGATTTGGCTGCACAGTTCGAGCTATGGGTCAGTTTGGCGAGAAAAAAACAGTTTGTAACTGTTTTATGAATATGTCACAAAAATAGAGGCTGATAAATAAAACAGTTGAATGTGCGTTGAGTGTTTGTTCAATGTTTGTAGTATATTAATGAAACAGTTACAAATTGTTTTCTTTTATCAAATGGGTACTTTTTTCATGAACCTAAGTATGTATAGAGGGGTGGAGCTAGAATTTTTTCTAGAGTCGGGCTAAGACGATTTGCAGGTTGGGCCAAAAAGAGCGATGGGTCGGGCCAAACTAAAAAAAATTGATTTTTTCAATATAAAAAAAACATGGACCAAGCCCAAGAAGCGGACCGAGCAGTCCAGGTCCGTGCATGACTAGCTAAGTTTTATTCTTAGCATGGATTCAAGCCCGGCTCAAGTCTGATACAATCAACTAGCAAACTTAAAAAGTCCGCCTGATTAGACCTAGCTGACCAACAAAGTCAAAAATAGTGCATGACCAAGTTCTGGTCGCCATTGCCAGGCGGTCCACACGAGTCAGCAAGATCGATCTTTGCCCAACCTTGATGGGCTAGCCGAACGGGACCAAGTAGTTGGTTATTGGTTATCTCTTTGGTGTCTCAAAAAAATTGAAGGGTGTGTTTGAATGGTTAGACAAAGTGTTTCATGAGACATTTGGTCCCATCCTGAACATCTTAGCTATCTTGAAATTTCATTGAAAATTGCTGCACCATATGACCCAAGAAAGAGAGAGTCTAAAAGTATTACTTTCACCCAAATACGCTTAACTTTAAAATTTTGATGATTTCATTTGTGGTGGCACGATCGCGGTGACATTAGCCTATCAGACTGAATGGCCTAGGTCGACTCTCATGGATATTTTGAGGCAAGTTTTGTCACTAAGCTGTTGTGGGTTTTGAAGGAGAACATATTCTTCATAAATATGAAAACAAATATATATATATATATATATATCAACACTTTTCAATATGATCACGATAGCACCCTGAAAGACTCGAACTGAAGACGTGGTTAACACACGCCATCCAATCTAAGGCTGCACTGCTCATGATTTGGTGAGGGAGAGAACGGGGGGAGAGAGAACCTGGTGAGCCAAAGAACGGCCCTGGTGCAGCTTAATGGCTTCCTTGCACTGCCTTCTTCGATCTCCTTCTTCACCATCTCAGTCAAGCTCGAGAACGACGAAGGGTTGGTTTTGTACATCATCTGCAGCCTCTATTTTTTTTTTTTCAGAAAAATGAACAGAAGGACCAAAAAATAAATAAATTAAATTCAGCAATAAACTCCATTGATGAGCTATGGATAGGAGAAGAGACCATACAGGGGCAATTTCGTCATTTGCTCTGGAGAGATATACAGAACTCACCTCGATGTTCTGCCGTAGATCTTGTCTCAGCACCCTCATGGTCGGCCCGATCTTGTCTGCAAATACACAAAAAGACCAAAGTGCCCCAACTTGCTTATTCACTCATTCCATCATCTTAGAGAGAGAGAGAGAGAGAGAGAGAGAGAGAGAGAGAGAGAGAGAGAGAGAGACCCAAGATGGTCACGGCAGAGTTGCAGATGGTGAGGAAGTGCAAGGTGGAGAAGCGGCAGCCGTCACCGCCCGATCTCATCTGGCGGACGGCATCGAGGGCTGTCTGGATGACAGGGGCCTTGTTGTCGCCGTCCATCTGTGGTGGGTCGATGAACTTGGGCAGCTGCCCCCCCAAGATGGCACTCTTCATCTTGATCATCTCTCTTTCTGTCTCTCTTCACAGGGAGCAGACTCCACCACGCTTGCCCTTTTATTGAGAGAAACAAAATCTAGAGAGAGAAAGTCAACGAGGGGAGAGATTGAAGGAGAAGAAGGAAGCCATTGTGACTCTGTGATTGTTCTCTCTCCTCCCCTTGCTCTTTCTCTCTCTTACCCAGTCTCTGTTTTATATGTGCATATATTCAATTATTTGGGACTGATATGATAAGCTTTTACTAACTATTCACTCTAAAATTAAATATTTATTGGTATAACTGCACATCAGATGACGTCCCGCCATGTCTCTGTGTTATCCTTCCATCCCTTGCCAATAATTTTTTCACACCACAATTTAGTAGTTTTACTTTGTCACGATTCTATTTCTAATTAATTTCAAATATAAAAAAATTCGTTAAATAAAGATAAAAAAAGCCGATACAAGCCAATGTCAACTGACACGAATCGGCCGATACACCCTGTTAGTTAGCAATCGGTGCATGATTGATACTCATATGGACGAACACTGATTGGATCCAGACCAGATCTGAGTTGGATATAAATATTTCACATTTCAACCTTGTTTTCTGCCTAGTGGCATGAATCTTGATCTTAATTATAGGACTTGAGTTTGTAGTGCTCATTGGATCGGGATCTATCCCCAAAGGTGTTTGGGTAAAAAGTCGTGTTTGTTTCGTTTCTGGAGGGCATCAACTCTTTGTGTGCAACACTTCAAAAATTTAGTTCAGCACTGAAGATTGTTAGAGATCTTCAAGAACTTATAAAAGAGGTTATTAAATAGATGATTGTCTTGGTTCCTAGTTTTTTTGGAATTGAAACTAAAACTGCTAAGAGGCGAGTTGGGATTTACCGAACAGGGTCGAGCCCAAGAATGAGTCAGCAAAAGCAGACATACATTTTGAATTTCAATGTTGGTATTGCATAACGATTGAAGTGGGTATGTGAGGGGTATTGTTCTTTTTATTTCACGGAATTTTTACTTTTTGTCAAGGGTAATTTTGTCTTTTGAAACAACTTTTCATATCGTTCGTGCATAGGCTTTTATGCAAAATCAGAGGTGGTCTAAGATCCACATACTGTGAAAACTAGCGATGACCGATCTTACATTTAAAGCTATCAAACACAACGTTAAGATTAGTTGTCCCGGTTCTTTCTCTGCTGATTCCTTTATTTTTTTGATGATAAGTAATTTTTAATAAAAATATAATAAAATAAGAAATAGACGCTGACTAAGAACTATTAAAACAAGAAATCAAAATAAGTCTTCTTTCTATATTAGGGCAAACTTTCAGTGGGTAAGAGCTCAGAGAAGAGAAGAGAAAAGAAGAATGTCAACTAGGCAAAGATGGCTCTTCATTGACATAAAAGGTTATCACTCCTCTTATTTATGTCTTGAACTTCGTGCCGTGTTCAATTCATTTGCAATTTTTTTTTTTATTTATTTTTCATAGGAAAATTCATTTCATTTCTTTTATAGTAAGGGGCAACTTTCACCAATATTTTAGGAGAAGAACGGATTGTAAATTAGGTCCCTAACACAAGACTGTGTGTTAGGGCTGAAAATGACAAAATATTTTTGATGGTTAACCATACCTAAGTAGGGCTGTACATGAGCCTAGTTGAATTCGACTCTCGACTCGTGCTCAAATCAAACTGTGTAAGGTCAGCTCGAGCTTGTTTACGAATTACCTGTTTGATTTGATCTTTTCCTTTAGATTTAAATTTGAAAACTACAAAAAAAAATGGTTGAGCTTACTTGAGTCAAGTTCCAGTTGGCTCCATTCACTATACAAACCCTAATAAGACCATTTTTTATAAGGACAAAAATGGAAGTTGAAAAATAATTTTATAAAAAGACGAAAGTACCCTTATGGCGAAAGGGTGGAACATGGGTTCTTTGTTAGCCACATTCTACTTTTAAGAGTATTTGTGGCAAATGCTAAAAAAGTTTTAGGTGTGTTTCTTAATTTTATTTTATTTTTTAGAGCTGATTAACGGTAACTTTTTTTTTTACGGTTCTTTGAAAGTCATATATTCTATAGTCTTTTGACATTAATCTTGAAGATACTTTTAGTGACCTTTTCATTGTCAAATACAGTTGAGCATTTTAAATATTTCATTATATCCTGCTTAGATCACAAAAATGCTTTTTTTTTTGTTAATTTTAATTTTTTATCCATTTTGAGTTGGTTAAATTAAAAAGTTGACTACTCACCAAGTTCATTCATTTGAGTTAGCATGAATTTTAATAACTTTAATGCCACCAAAAAATTTTTCTTGGAAAAAATCCTCAAAAGTTTTTCACAAGATTCTATTATATTTTTCAAAATTTTCATCAGGAACAAAACAATTTTTTTAAAATATTATACAATGAAACTTTATTTTTGAGAATTTGAAGGGGCTGGGGCATGGTGCTTGTGACTGAAAATGACCTAAATACCATCAATGGTAAAAAGGAAAGCCCCTTTAAAAGGATAAAAATGGAAATGAAATTTTTTTACTTTAATAAAAAGACAAAAATATCCCTTCATTAAAAAGAGTGATACCTAGAGTTCCATGTTAGCCGCTGAACAGAGGGTGGAACACGCTCTTTATCATTTCACTACTTTGAATCAATGCTCATCCTTGAGCTTCCTCTACGGCTAGGGATGTCAAGAGATCCCGTTTGGATCGGATATATCCTTAATCATATTCGTTTTTTCAGATATTCACATATTCGGTATAATAAAGAAAGGTAATATCCAAATCCAAATCCGAAATATGATTTTACAATATGAATCCGATTTTTATATTTATATCTGAATTCAAATTTTGAACCAGATTTTGCCAATTTTCAAAATTTAATAACATTAGATCCAGAAATATTTGTCTTAAAATGAATCTCATCCGAATCCGTATCCGATCGAATATTTATGTATATCTGAATCTAATCGGATGCCATTTATTAAATCCGAATCCAAACTGATTTCTTAATCCAATCCGATTTTTTAGAATTAGTTCGGTCGAATATCCAATTCAAATCGGACACATTAACATTGGCCAATTTACATCTGGGTATGATGATGTAATCTTTCATGAGTACTACATTTTCATATGTTACGACATCAAGCAAGACTTTTGAGAGGGATCCCGAAGCCAATCTGCAACATGAAGCAATTAATAAGAGAGGGAATATATGCTTGAGCATGAAGTCATTTTGGCCTAAGAAATTGCCAGGGGACCATTTATTTTAGCTCTGTTACGAATGTCACATTTACATAAAATAAACTTATTTTCACGCCATATGTGTGTGTGTGTGCGCGCATGCAATTACACACATATAAGGGGACGCTTGGGCAACATAATCTCCTAATCAAGTTTTTTGAAAACCAAGTTTTTAAAATCAGTTTTTTGAAAATACTGTCTTCTTTTTGGTTCGGGTATTATGGATAACTTGAGAGAGGTCAGCTTTATTTTGATCTGATCCCTTTTACAAACCCGGTTTTCTTAAAACTGGGTTTTCTTCAAATCCAGTTTGGATGACAGCCCAATACTCTAAAAACCTAGTTTTGGAAGTACAACTATTTTCCCAAACTCAATTTTGATGACACCCAAATACTCCATGACCAGATTTTGGAGATTTTGCCTCCAAAACCGGGTCTTGGAGTGTAATCAATCAAATATCCATTCTGAATCCAATCCATTGACATTGCTAGATTGATATCCAAAAACTTGAATTCCACTCAAAGTCCAAATATGTTAACTCCAATTTGGTTAAGAAATTTGGATTCGATGGCGATTCCGATTCGGGTTCAGTACGATTTCATAGCTGAATTTAAATCCATGTTCGATGTTCCATTTAAATCGGATAAGGATCCAACCCAACTACAGATAAATGGCGGACCTTATGCTACCAAATTTCGTTTGATAAAAACATGGAAATCCTAACACAATTACGTAACTTCGGATCATGTGAACTGTGTAAGTACTGGAGCCAAACCACCTAGTTTCCCAAATCCGGATCTAAACTAAAAAGAACTTTTCTTGATCCGTATCTTGTCATGCCATTCTTGGCTCAAGCCTTAATTTTGATAGTTGGATTTAGCTGGATCTGGGTGTCCAGTTATATGGAGCAGCCCACGAGACCCCCATGGACCTCAGTGGACTTGGTTATTAACTATGAATTGAGTGCCCTGTAGAAAAAATTTTCTAGCTTCGCCCTTGCTCTCCAGTCCCGATAGCCCTCTACCAAGGCCTCAACCTGCCACTACACATACCGAGCCCCTTATTGCTCCACGGAAGACCCACACGGCCTTTCTTAGCAGAGGTGGAGCTAGAAATTTTTCATGAGGGGGTCGAATTAAAGTTTCTAAATTTTGACTAAGACCGAAATATCATTTTTCAAAATTTATATAAACCAAGTGAATTTTTTTTTTTTAAATTTCATGTAAATTTTTCTAGTTTTTTTTTTTTGAGGTAGGGCCAGGGTCCATGCAGACCCCACCTTGGCTCCACCCTTGTCTCTTAGCACTCGGCCACTGCCGACCATTCCCAATCATGCACGAGTGCGCTACCAAAACTGTACCCTTTGATCTTCTCTTGTCTTGGATTGCGAGATCGGGTTGTTAAAGTAGTAGAATCCAATGCATCATAAGAGTAGTTTGGTAGCAGCGACACCGTGTAAGTGTTATGTGAATTTGTCTAAAAGATTGAAACAAAACAATAATTAACAATGGTTCTAGTTTCTGATCAACATACTCCCAATATTTGAGATAGATTCATGAGACACTTCTATTTAGGGGTGAGCGGTTCATTGCCGCCGCCCCTAAGAGAGGCCTTCGGTCCCCCCTCTGTGCCCGCCCCCCGGGGTTTTCACAGAGCTGCGTCGGGCCCTTTTACGGGCCAGGGGTAGTGTGCACTGGGTCGTGACAGTGGCCGCTCCAAGGACTTGAACACGGTCGTTAGAGGAACAGGACCACCTTGCCGCCCAGTGCGCTACCACCCCTTGGGGTAATTCATGAGACACTTACAAGCTATCTCTGCTACCAAACAACCTCTACGGCTTCACATCTTTCTTGCTTATTAGATATCAAAAGGCTTCCTTCAAGATATCATTCAGACCACCACTAAAATCGAAGATATGCTTCGTCTTTGATGGTGCATAAAGCCACGAATAAACCAATCGAATCCTAAATGCCCGAACATCGGCAGTAGAGTTAATTTTGCAATTGATTCTACCTTAGCCTTGTCAACCTTAATACCATTCTCATAAATGATGTGACCCAATACTATACCTTGACATCATATGAAATGGTTAATTTCACAACTTAAAATAAGGCTAGTTACCATGTTAGAAAAATATAAGTGGCGGAGCCACAAATTTTTAGCTAAGGGGCACTGTTATAGAAATTTTTATTTCTTATCAGGCACAACATATATAAGTAAATAAATGTAAAATATCTATATAAAGTTAAAGAAAAATTTTGTGATATCTTGAAACATGTGAATGCAGTTTTTCACTAATCTTTTGGGTGTATGATCACTTGATTGTGATCAGAATACCCATATATAAAGCCAAAAAAGAAGAAGAGAAAAAAAGAGAGAAAGGACCGGCAGCCTAGGAGTTTCTCTAAAACTAGATCAACAAATTGTAACTAAAAATGATCATTCCATGTTGCAATATTTAGCTTTAACTACATGTCACCCTTATAGGGGCATTAACTCTTTTTTTCACTTTAAAACCAATGTCTCAGACCCAACTTCTTACTAGAACTTGGGTAGGGTTCACCCAGTGGCTATTAGAGATGGGGAAAATTATCCCACATCCAACCATTTTGATGGCTTCCTTTCTACAGAGAAAGTTACGTGCGCAGTAAAGGAGGGAAGGATAGTTTGGTAATTTATTAAAAATATCCTCCATAGTCATTTTAATTTTTTCCATTTTCAATTTTGTCTTTACAAAAAGTTTGCATTTTCAGTGTGAACGAAGGGTATTTTAGTCATTAACCAAACTGGTGCAGGAAAAATCATGTACCGGTATGGCGCATATAACCAGGTTCGTCCTTTTTAGTTCAACGTATCTTTGCATCCCTCTTGAAGGCATTGCTGCTTCTCCTAATATGATCCTATGCATGCAAAAGGACTTGTTCAAATATGCAACTGACCACCCCTTCCCCGTGCTATTTAAACTAATTAATCTTCTTGATGTACAAATAGGTTTCACATACAGTGATAATTGACTCTACGAAGAAATACATACTATACTAATTGACATCCCATGAAACACAAATTCCAGTTCTAGTTTTCGTTTGTGTTTGATAGTCTTGACAGTTTGGAGTTTTGATTATAGAATAAAAAATAAAGTATTTGATAAAACAAGAATTAAAATTCTACAATTGATGAATTGAAACCATAATGACATGTACCTTAAAAAGAGTTGAAAAAAATTTAAAATTCTGGAATCATAATTTCAGCCCCCCCTCCCTAAGTATAATCACAATTCCAGAATTTTGATTCGCATTCCAGAATCAAACTTCTTTGTTTGATAATGCAATTCCTATAAATTTTAATTTTAGAATTGATGTTATGTGAGTGTCCTTCTATTGTCTTTTATTTGCAAGCTCAAGACAGCTAGTCCGGCTACTTGAGTGAAGGTCTTCGAGCTGTAACACCGCCACAGTAGCGGTGTTCTCCAACTCATACTTCTCAGGAGCACAATTTAGACAAGGTACCAAAGCTCTTCGATGGATAGAAGACAATAATATCTAACGGACAAGGTTTTTTTAAGTATAATACGACGAGTTTGAAAAAGAATGAGAAAAATGAGAAAATTATGGTAAATTTTAAAAAAATTAAAAAAACTAAAGTGGGGAGAAAATAAAGTAAGTGAGAAACTAATAACACAAACATCAAAAGATAATTAGATTTGTAAAAAATAAAAAACAAAAAAAAATTGTTTGGCATTAAAAAAAATGAAAAAAAAGGTGAAAGAACACGATTTTTCATTTTTAATGTTTTTTCAAAAAAGTGCATTTTTAAAGTTTTAAACGACCATTTAATTTATCACGTTTTTCTCTTTACTACCTCGCCAAGGACCTCGCGAAGGGAGCAAGAAGGATCACATGGCTGGACAATTTGGTAGCGGACTGGCCGTGGCCTCCATCAACTGGTACGAGAGCACAAGATGTCATCTCCAATAATGAGAAACTCCCCATCTTTTGTTGCTACTCTGCAGACCTGCATTACTATTTTGAGGTAGAAGAGACACTCTATCCATGTCCCGAAATTCCCCATCTTCTACTCCTACTTTGCAGAATTGTATTACTATTTTGAGGTAGAAGAGATATTCTATCCATGTCCCGAAACTCCCCATCTTCTGTTGCTACTCTGCAAACTCGCAATACTATTTTGAGGTAGAAGAGACTCTATCCATGTCCCGAAACTCTCCATCTTTTGTTGCTACTCTGCAAACTCGCAATACTATTGAGGTAGAAGAGACACTCTATCCATGTCCGGAAACTCCACATCTTTTGCTCCTACTCTGCAGAATTGCATTACTATTTTGAGGTAGAAGAAATATTCTATCTATGTCCCAAAACTCCCCATCTTCTGCTGCTACCCTGTAGACTCGCATTACTATTTTGAGATAGAAGAGACACTCTATCCATGTCCCCCTATATACCACAGACGGTTTGGTCCAGACACAATGCAACAAAGATTATATGCATGGCTGGCCAACACATTCTGTATATTAAACTAAATGATCATTCTAAGGAAAGGTCAACTACAACAAGTTACAAGTTACACAAAAAAATATAGCAATTTATCTGCATGATGTCTAAATCCAGTTCTAAAGACATCATTAACATATTTTGAATCCCAAGGTAAAATTTACTTCAAATAGCAACCCACTCGTGATCCTCTACTTGTTATATCAAGTCCAATATTCAAAGTACCAACAATAGCAATTAAAAAAAAACAACAATTTTGAACATTTGGGATAGTACTACTTTAAAGAACAACAAAATGAATTATTTATTTAGTTTTAAAAATGGATTATGTAGTTTTCAAGCAAAGGAAAAGTCTTTCCCAGCAAGTTGAAACAACACAAAAAATTTACATCAATTGGTGAAATTTAAGTTTCTCTTATAGATGGAGATTACTTTTATTGACTGATTAAGCTGCAGATCAGTATATTCATCAGTGACTTACAGCCTTGGTCTTCCTGATGAATGGAAAGATGACAATCTACATGTTGCAATCTCTACCTAAAGGTAACATAGAACAATTGCTTAAGTAGATGTTGTTGTGTGCTTTCCAAAATTTATGTATGTTGATGCCACAAGCTTCCATGCCAATATGTCTTGTTGAATTGCATGGTATATCATAATACTGCTTCTATATGATAAGAGTACAGAATGTTAACAAGTGAAGTTGTGATGCTTCAATTGTTGCTATATCTCTGTTTGCAAAGCTGAAAGAAGCAAAGGTCACCATATCTAAAAACATATGAAAATAAGTTTAGGTAGTAGTTTAAAAGGAAGAAAAAGTTAAACAAATGGCAGCAGTAGAGATAGGCATTCAGTCCCATCAAGCCCATCGTAAAAGCAAAGATATTGCTAAATTCAACCACCATAAGATGCTTATTTCTCTCCTACTTTGGTTTATCTTGTTAAACCATATTTCAAACAGGTTTTGCATTTTGTGGTTACTGCACTTAGGTGCCCATTTTATTCAATGCTATGTTCGAAGACTAGAGAAGAACAATAACAATTAGCAATCCCTCAAAGTTAAACCACTTTTACATATCTACAATGATTGAGAATGTGTTCTTCCTAGACTTTAGGATAATATTGAAGTCCATATACCACAGTGGACTAGATTTTCTAAAAAATTGACATTGAAACATGATGAAAGTGAATAGGAGGCATGCCTACCCACACTTAGATGCCAATGCTGCTTATAAGCTAGAAATAAATATGCTTTCTGGCAAACCTTGCCTTTACCAAGTCCATACTTGTAGCTAGAAACACATATATATAAAAATTGTTCCCATTTCTAGACACTGTGTGTAGTCAACATATGAACTGTTGGTGATCCATAGTCAAAGTGATGTCAATGCTGCTTATAAACTGGAAGTCAATTTATATGCTTTTTGGTAACTTTTCCTTTGCCAAGTCCATGCTTGTAGCCAGAATCACATAAAATATAGCCATTGGTGTGACCAGGTTTAGTAGTCCAAATATATATAAATTGTTCTCCTTTTTAAACACTATCAATATTCAACATCTGAACTGCTAGGGGCGCATAGTCAAAGTTTATTACCTAAACTTGAAGTAGTCTTAAAATCAAATGCAATTCCTCACAAGAATCAATCAAAGTTTGGTAGATATTGGCTTATAGGTTCTACAATTCCTCATAAGCTACAAGTTGATCCCTAGTTTTTGTTGAAACAATGAAAGGAAAGTTACTTTGTTTATGTAACAATCTTGTTCTGAAAATGAGAGAAAGAGACTTACCTCTCAATATGAGGTCTGGCCATTCTCCATACCTTATCGAAGTTAACCGAGCCAAGTATGGATTTTTCACTTGTTATACTTCAAAATATCTAAATATTATCCTAAAACAAAGATGTATGAATGGCATGGCTGATGTTGAAAACAATATATAAATTAATTTGGTTAAAGAAACTATAACAACCCGACCCACTCTCGGGCTCGGACCAGGTCTTCGATACGGGCCTAAAGGTTTGGTTCAGCAAAACAACATAGAATAATTGTGAAAAGAAATGTTGGATGAAAGATAACACTGTGAGAATAGATTTTGTTTGAAAAATGATGACAGTAGAGAAATTCCCTCTCTTGGTGCATCATTGCTGAACCTTTTGCAAATATTTGATTGCTAAAGTCAAAGTAATATCCTTTCCTAGACTTTCTCAACTTCATTGAACTTCTTTATGTTGCTCATATTGAGATCATTCAAGAATTCCTTTTCGATTGAATGATAATAAGAGCTTGAAATTTCTCTATTTCATAGGAAAATATCAACGATAAATAAAGATATATCTTGATGAAGATGTGATGCAGTGACAAAACCAAAGTTGTACTCTTAGAGGTCGTTTGATTGCTGTCCATTAAGACAGGACAGACAGGACGTCCTGTCCATTACACTACTGTCCTGTCTTCATGGACAATGGTGTTCTTTGTCCACCGTTTGATGATTTTAGGAACAGAACACCATGTTCATCCTGTCCAGCGTTTGTTTGACATATGTCCGTTCTGTCTGTTCTGTCCGTCCTGTCTGACGTTTGTTTTAGGAGAGATTTTCTCGTGAAGCTCTTTGGGTTTTAAGAGGGATGTCAATGGTTCCAATGCAATATGACATTATATTCAAACCTAAATTCAAGTAAACAAATTTGATAATATAGATCCAATGACCAAATAATCACTATATTCACTTCAAAAATTTTATAATCATTATAAAAAACAAAATTTTGTCCATGATATGTGATTGAGACACATAGAGACAAGAGTAGGCAACATTACAATTTCCTTTTTTTTTTCTTCTTCTTGCTCTTCTATTCTTCAATAAAACGCCGAAGAAAAGGCTCAGCCTTCATGACGACAAATGGTAAGCAACCAAGATTGTCTGTTTCCTCTCTCGTTGTTTCTCTTGTTCTTGGGCATTGCATATAGGCCATAGGTTACGCATTCTTCTATAGCAGCTATGATCACACACTCACGTAGTACTTGAAATGTAGAGATTCGTCAGACTCATATGAACTTGAACTGTGTGGCCAAGAGTTGTTGTTGATCTACCCTTCAAAATTAACAGGAACACATGATTCCTTGATGCCAAATTCTGGGGGAAAGGATGCCGGCGACATTCATTCAATGTTAAAACATGAAGCTGCTAATCTCATCAAAGGCCTGACAGAGGACGCATCGATTGCACGTCTGATCACCATAAATAAAAGAGAGTGAGGACAACACATAACTTTGAGAAAGACTCACAGGATATCTCTAACTGAGATGAACCTTGCAAATCAAAACATCAAACCCAACATCAGCAGATGCATAACAAATCCTAAAGCAAAAAATCATTACCAATTCTGCAAGCAATGGATGATAGAACAGCCAATTACACACTAGTATGAGCCAGCAAACAAAATCATACCCTAACATCATGAATATGATCATGCAAAGGAAATTGCTGCAAGAAATTGCCCCATAGTTACCACTAAACCAGAATCATAAAGGGGGACACGAAAACATAGTAATCACTAAACGCCTAATCTTATCACAAGATTGTCCATAATCCAAACTCAATGCATCGCCGATCAAGCAAAATATGACACCATACAACATCAACCCTCTGACGACGCCTGAACTAGGAACTAGAAGTCTGGAACTCAGGATACCACCAAAAATCACAGATTAAAAGAAGATATCATTCTGCAATAGTGCATACATGTCGTCCACTCGGGTCACTTTGGGGAGACAGCTTGCGTTATTCAATCACAATGCATGGTAACGCAAGCTTAACGTCCACACAAACAAAAAATTTTGCACACTTTTTACAGAGATGAGAGAACCTACTTGCTTTAGTAGTATAACAAAAGCATGCTGGAATGTGTATTCCTTCATTTAATTGCCTATTTCCTATTTGATGGCACACTGCTGAATCTTCTGTCATCAAATAACAAGAGCCACAAAAAAACAGAAAAAAGAAGACTACGACCTCTACAATCCATTATACTTCACACCAGCAGCTAATAAAGAAAGAAACCAGACAGTCACCACAAATCAGCAATTCACATCAGAAGCTAAAAAAAAAGAAAAAGGGAACCAGCACGGCAGGAGAAGGTAAGGACAGGAGAGGGCTACATTCCATGAACGTCTACTCCTTGCATAATAACCAATCGACCATAAGACAGCCATGACATTGAAGATCCAAGTCACGAGACCTGAGTACACCAGCAGCGACTAAGCAAGCCTTCACGTCTAGCGTGGTTTTCTAATGCTGCTAAACTTACAATAAGAAAGGGAAAAGATTTTGCTTTCAAGTACGAAGAATTTATTTGCAACAAAGAGCTTGGCGAAATCGGACCTGAACCAGGTCCGGTTCACAGTTGGAACATTCTACGAATTTGCGCCGGTGACTTAGGTTTCAGAAAACTGATCAACTCGGGCAAGAGGAAGAAAAGGATTAAATTTGAAAAGAAGGTGATTGCTACTAGACTACATAAATAAGGTTCCTGCAGAAACGTGCAGTACAAAACTGAAAAACAGAAGAAATTGGGGTGTTGCCCCGAGGAGACGGAACAACCACTCCTCTCTGTCAGGTCCAAACAAGAAATCATATTCCCTAAAAGAATTATAGAATGCATCTTCAAACGATGTCCTGCTATTAAGTTCATTTTCTTCTTATCCAATCATCTAGAAGGAGATGCTTAGAAGGGTTTCCCATGTCAAGGAGACAACATACATGTGCACAGACATTTCACTGTGCACACGGTGCTTATCATCATACAAGATGTCGGTCAAGCTTTTCCACAAACATTTTGGGCGCATGTTCCATTAGGCAGTAAAAAGCTCAAATCCAGTAATCGTTGCCATTTGCAACAAATGCAAAAGGGGCTTTAGCAATAGAATCGAACAATAGAGAGGAGAGAGAGAGAGAGAGAAAGAGAGAGAGAGAGAGATGGGAATAGACCCGTACCTGGAATGCAATGGTCACCCTGCCTTGCTGAACGCCGCTGCCTAGGACCCGCTGGAAGACGCCCTGCTGAGGATCTGCACGAGAACGCCTGCTGAGAAGCTGGAAGCAATGCTGCTGTGGTCGCTGTGCTGCTGTGGTCGCTGTGGTCGCCCTCCAGAGACAGAGGAGAAGGAGAGAAACAGGAAGGGCTAGGGGCAGCTCGGGCGACCGAAGGGAAGGAGAGAAACAGGAAGGGCTACGGGCAACAGGAAGGGCTACGGGCAGCTCGGGGGCGGAGACTAGGTCGGAGATGGAGGAAAAAAGCAGGGGAGATGAGGGCAGAGGTGGAGGAGATGGAGATGGCGTCGAGGGCTCTGGGTTGAGATCGTGGTGGTCGGGGGTGGGAGAGGAAGGTTCTGTCCTGTCTGTTCCGAGGGTTAGCTCGGAACAGGATGGAACCAAAAATTTATTTATACCCTTGTTCTAGTCGTCTGTTCTGTCCAGCCTGTTTTGTTTTGTGTTTTGATGAAAAAATTACAAAAACAGAACACGCTTGTTTTGTTCTGCGTGTCCTGTGACAACGACCTTTTAGGAATTCTTAATAAAAGAAAAACTTTGTCATTGATCGATATACAAGGGATGAAATAAAGAAAATAGGCCAATTTTAATAAAGTTCACACACCTGCCAAAATTATGAATAAGCTGGCTTGTAATATGGTCTTGAAATTGGATTTTTTTTTTGAGGTACCATTTCATGGTTTGAAAATTTTCTTCTAATTGAAAAATATTAAGATTCTCCTTTTAGAAATCCTTGTTAGATAATTTTAGGTTTGCCCTGTACTGCAACTGACATCCATATCAGAATGTATGTGACATAGTATCTGAAAATGGAATTTATTTTCAAAGAATAACCTCTTGTCTTTAATCCTTTTGCCTAAAATTCAATGTCTAATGAATATCACGGAATGACATCCATATGAGTTTAATTATTTTGACTAATATTATCTTGAAATTTATATTAAAGAGGAATAGTGTACATATGCTATTTTTGAGTTATATGCCTTAATCTTCAAAAATTTACGATAAAGGTGCACCTTTTCTACAAATTCCTCACTTGATTGCCTGTGTTGCAACAGCTGAATCCACAAAATGTGGTAGAAAGTGTCATTCAGTTATATTGGAGAAAAAGAAAAAGAAGGCACAACAAAAGAGACAGAGACAGGTAGACAACCAATGTTTATTTTGAATCCCCATAGTGTCAACTATTTGTGCAGCAAAATGAGACCACTTACACACAAGCTAAAACATGGTGGGGGTCGACTCATGGAGACACCGAAAGCAGGCCATGTATTCCAAGAAAATAAGAGGTTGCGTGAAGGCTTAAGTGACAAGTGAAAAAACCCTACTGCCTCGAAAAAAAAAACTGAAGTTATTCTGGTGAACAATTAATTTTCTAATTCCATTCCAAATATTTGAACCAAAGAATGCTACCCAAACAATGAAAGGTTGTGTGCGGGTGTCGGAGCGGCACATCTCAAAAAATTGAAGTGCGACGGTGCGGTAATAATATTTTATTATTATTATTAATTTATTATATATATATATATATATATATATATATATATATATATATATATATATAAAACATAATAAACATATATATATTATTATTATTACAATTTAGTTATTAGTGTATATAACATACTTGAATAATTATATTGCATAGGAAAATATGAGAACAACATATATTATATAAGTAATTTAGTAATAAGACATTTTAATTGGGCTTGGGAGTGGGAGTGAATCGGACTGTGATTCGAGTGCAGCATTAAAATAGAAGAGTCCGAGTGACTTAGTAAAACATGCTTATATAACACTCAATGTCTTACTTCTTAAGGCAATTAACAGGAATGCAAGAAAGCCATAAATGTAACACTTATGCAAGGGGGTAAGAACCAAATACTCTAACGCTAAAAATTATTTCAAATGTATAAACATCCTAATATATTTTTAAAAACTATTTTATATAAAGCATGCTTTAAATCAAGCTGTTTTTACGAAAAAAACGTTGATGCTATGGAAGCCATTTATTTTCGCTTATCATAACAAGACCATTAAAACAAGAAAAAAAATCAACTTAATATATATTTTTGCATCAACCTATCTTTAAAATCATATTGGTATGGTTAAATTGAAAAGAAAACTTTAAATATCATGTTAAAAAGGTCTGATTTCTGTTTCTGACCGGCAAACAAACAACTGATCGTCGCAAATGCACTTTCTTTACAGTGTGCGTGTGTGTTGTGTGGTGTCATGAACTTCAGAAACGTCGCAAATGCACCTTTTACACTGTGCATGTGTGGTGTGACGAACGCCTGAAACGGAGGGAGGGATAAGGTCTGACTCGAAGGAAAGGGAGAGAGAGTGATGGCGTCGGCGGGACCAGCGATCTCCGCCCACGCGGCTCTGCCGGCGCTGCAGGTGCGGGTGCTTTTCAATGGCCGGAGCCTTTTATCCTCCCGAAACTGCCGCGGGGCTACCTCTCGAATCCCGTCCTTGTCCCCTGGCGCCCTCCGGCTCGGGAAATCCCCGCCAGCGAGAAGAATGACGGTTCGCGCTGCCCGAACCGAATCGGGCGGAATGGCGCTGGGGTTTCGCGCTCCCGAATTCGAGGTCCTTTCTCGAGGAGAATTCGCTTTTTTCATTTATGTGTTAAAATTTTTCTGTTTTTTAATTCGTTTTGAGTTCTGTTTGTTTTATGTGCTTGCCGATTTTTTTTAGCTTCCGGAGCCGCTGACGGGGAAACTCTGGAAATTGGAGGATTTCGAGACTTATCCTGCTTTGCTGGTAGTATTTCGTTCACGAGATTTCCGAAGTTTTTAAGTTTTTGTTGTATGTGGAATCTGTTGGGAAGTGTAAGAGCTTTCCGCTTTTCTCTTTTTTTCAAATTTGCGTTTCTTTTGATTCTTAGCGTCATTTGTCTGACGTTCAGCTCTTTCTTTGTTTCTGATTTGATCTTAAACGCTAAATTTGCGATGGTGTATTTGGGTAAAGGAGAGATCATGTTGATCGGCAATACACTTCTATTAGTAAACTGCTAATTTTAGTTTTTTTTTTTTAATTACAGAAGCATTAAGTCGTCATTTTCCTAATTTGGATAGAGGAGTTCAGCTTTTAGAACCATGTGGAAATCTAGTGATTTTGGTGTTGAAGGTGGTGTTGGTAGCCATTTGAATTGTGCATGACTGACTTGCATTTAGTCGTGTTTCTGCTTAGGTTACTCCAGCTCTGTAACTCTGTAATGTCCTTTCTTTGTCTTTATCGTAATTTCTCTTGGCAGTTTTAAAAATCACTCCAAGATGAAATTTTGATGAAAATGTCAGTCCTCTTGTTTTGATTTTTTCGCTCGATTAAACATTAAGCTTTCGTTTCTTTTTTCTAAAAATGTCGCTCATATACTATAAACAATAGGTTTGCTCTATGATCCGCAAAAAACGTAGGTTCCCAAGCATGAAGGGTGCAATATATAGAAAAGACAATTTTATGTCAATTAGTAACAATGCACTCTGTTTTGTGTTCTTGTCTTTGGTAGTACAGTTTGAGATTCTAAATTCATGGACGAAATATTCACGAAGATGATTAATGATAACCATGTCCTAGAGCATTTCCAAAGGCAGTAGGTTTCATAGACTGGATCCTTTTCTTGTAAGCACAAAAATGAACTTATTCAGCCAGTCCAAGTTCTGACTCTTAGTCACCTAGTCCAAATTCAGACTCCAGGATTATGGTGGATCCGGATGACAATGTTTCTAACTCAAATGAGCATGCATTGCTTCATGATAAGTTCATCTTTCCCCTAAAAGTTTTACAACATGCGCATAAAGAGGAAATTGGACCCACTGCTTCTATCGGTTCATGGACATATTCATAATATTTGTCAAATCTAATATTCTTGTTGTGATTAGTAAATTGGTTTGGATGGACAAAGTAACTAGGTTGCTGCATCTCCACAACCATCCACAGGGTAATGAAGGAAACATCTGTCTTTGTATTATGAAGTTGATTTTGAGGCACTTCTATGTATTTGATTGTTAAATCATGAAAATTTGAATGTTGAATTTTGGGTTGTTGCTGGAGCAATGCTTCCTTGTAAAATGTTCCAACTTCCATGCAATTTTTGTAGTGCATGCACATGAATCCAACCAACCATAATTTGTAATTTATTTGTCAATAAAACATGCTGTTTACACCATATTCGTTTGTTATCTTCTTCAGGTTTATTTGTTCTGTTTCTATTTGGGTAAATTAATGCTAAATTTTCATTGACAAAGCAGTAGTGCAGGTGATGTTTCTCTGCAACCACTGTCCCTTTGTTAAGCACCTGAAAAAAGATATTGTGAAGTTAGCTAATTTCTATATGCAGGTACTCTTATTCTGATTTCGTTTTTACTTTGATTCTTGATCTGCAACCTATTTGGCAGTACGACAATCTGTTCATTTTGAGTAGTTTGTGTGTGTCTTAACTTTGTAGTCATTATTTCTTGTTTGATACTGCAGAAGAACCTTGCAATTGTAGCAATCTCATCAAACTCTGTAGAGACCCATCCACAGGTATGGAGTTGACAGCTGAGCATTGTAAGGTAGTTTCTCATATGAATAACAGCTTATAGTTTTGAAAGTAGGAATACTAATGTTGTTTCCTAATGAATACTATGAAATTATGGCAGGTCTATAAGATGTGCAAATCCATGTTCTATCATCCGTCCCAAATTTGCTTGGATTTTATCAAGAACAGTTTCTCTTCTAACTCCATTCAGATAGACAAGACCATGAAATATGGCAAAATGAACGCTAAATAAGTGGACTCAAGTCTGTGATAACCTATCATTAGAACCATTTGTCAGCATTCCGCTTCTTTCAAAAATTTTTGTTGGTTAGGTTTGTGTCCTTTATTGAATTCAAATGCAGAAGAAATTCTCAATTATCATATCGGAAGTTGAATTCCCATAGGTTTTAATAGTCATATTACATACAGCTATTACAGACCTAAAACATTTTGTTCACCACTTGACATAGAGAAGTTATGTGGATGTGCCTTTGAAGAAAATCAATATACTATTTAATGGAACATCTAAAAGTAAAACCTACACAAATGTAACTCTGTCATTACCATGCATGAGGATTTTTTTTGCTTCTGGTTAAGTATCAAACCTGCACATGCACATTCTAGTTAATCTCTAGTAGCTCAAAAAATTTATCAATCTTCTTTTTGTGGGTTCTCTTGTTATCCTGTATTTTGTGTCACATGCTTCCAATAATAAGGTTATCTATATTGTATCCTACTTGCAGCTCATAATTTGCAGTTATTTTGTCTTCTTGCCATGTTCTCCCACCAAACTTTCTTACTAACATCCATTGTTTTCAGGATGGACCGAAGCTCATGGCTGAAGAAGCTAAGTTATTCGGCTACCCTTTCCCTTACCTTTATGATGAGGTAGAGTAATAATTTCATATACCTGTGGTGTATATCCTTGCCTTTTTCTGATGTTATATCATGGTTCTTACTGTTTTGACTAGTATATCTTTTGTCTATTCCTGCTTAATTTATTTTTCACTGAGACTGTCTATTGCTGTCTGAAGCTGACAGCCAATATCTTGAATAATTCTAGCATATCTCAAATTCCCCAATGGTACCAGCATCGTAGTGCTGGCGAATGATATTGACAAAGTATCAATTGTCAAAATATTACCAATGATACAATATCCTTACAATCTGATATATAAATATATATATGTGCACACACATGTAGACATACACAATGTCCAATCTATCTGATTCAATGGTTTACAAGTCGCAACTATTTGCAATGAAAGTAAAAGTAAAAAATTTTCCTTTTTACTTTTGATGTGACAGTCTGTATTCTGTACCTTTTGATGTGACATGTTGTATTGAGTGGCTTACTGTGGTCCATATTGATTCTCATATTTCATGAGTTCTCATGTGCTACTGGCTACATGAGTGTTTGTATGGATGTGTGTTTTTTGTTTCTTTGATATATTTAGAATAGCTTTTGTCACAAATCTCTTCTTGTTTTTTGCTCTAAACCTCTCATTTGATAGCTCTTATGCCATTTTTCCATTTTCAGTTTTTATAACATTGGGCGCTTTCTTGAGAATGACACATTATGAGAGAAACCATTGGAGAACTGTCTTAAGCAGTTGTAAGAACTATATTAGTGTCCATGGTTGAAGCTGGCCTTGCAATTGCTTGATCTTCCACTTAGCAAGTTATTGCAAGTATGCCTTTTTGCAAGTTCTAATATGATCTTGGGGACCCTTGTCCTGTTCCTTTCCCCTTCCATGAACAATAAAATTGATGCACTCGAATCTGATAACTGTGGTACTTCCTAACCACTTCTTAAAAACTCGTTATCTGGATGTGAAGTGACATAAACGTTACTTTGGACAAAAATGTGAATAGACTTATGGAACCTGAGTCTAATAACTTTGGTACTTGCTAGCTTAAAAGTTAAACTTGATATATGGATGTTAAGAATATGATTGATACTGTGGAAAAGTTATATGAATCATATTCATCTTTTGCTTGTAGTTTTCAGAAATAAAGGTTGATAAAAATTTTCCCTTGTTTTTTTACTTTTATAGTTTTATTGAATATGTGTGTGTTGTCTTCTGTGTGTTCTATGATGTGACATGGTATGGATTCCTTCTTGCACTTTATTCTCTTATCCTAGAAAGCATGGCCGCTGATCCTGTTAAAAAAAAATTGCCTCAGCTGCATCCTAGTTTCACAGCACTGGTCACTGCAGTATAGGAAGCAAATCATAGTTTTTAGTCCTTCGATCATCTGTACCAATTTCAGAAGGAAAAGTATCCGCATATTGTATCAATTATCTAGATGTCTTGTTCTGTCCGCAGCTGTTATGGATCCATATCACTGCCATGTATTCACTAAGTTGATGTTGCAATTGCAAACCAAAAACTCCTCAACTTGACAAATAAAAATACCTCAGTTATTTGCAGGTTTTATTTTGACTTCATGTTTTGTTATCTTTAATATGATTCTAAAATTGATTCACAGTCACAAGATGTTGCACGGGCTTTTGGAGCTGTTTGCACACCAGAATTTTTACTTTTCAAAAAGGTAACTGAGCTGCATGTGAATTTTGTGAGTAGATTCAGCTAGTCATCTCTATTTTTCTGTGGATGGAACTCTTTCTTCCTTTCTTTTCTCCTGCCAATGAAGAGAGTGAGGGAGGGTGGGAGGTTTTGATAATGACAACTGCATATCTGACATTATTTTTTAATGAAGGCTATATGTTTGTGTGTTTATGTATAATCGTGTCTGTGCCTAAAACTTTACACACACAGAAATATCTATATGCACATATGAGATTTCTTGTGATATTTTTGACAGGATGGTCGAAGGCCGTTTGAACTTTTCTACCATGGGCAGTTTGATGATTCCCGTCCCGGTAATGGCATACCTGTCACAGGAAGGTATTTTCTAGAATTTTCTTGTGCTACTATTTTTTGCCTTCTTATTGCGTTTCCACTAAAGTACTGACTGAACTTCCAGGAACCTGAGTTTGGCGATTGATTGCGTCCTCAGTGGCCAGTCACTATCTGCCCCACAAAAACCCAGGTAACTCGTATTGGAGTTACTTTGCACTGCATCTAAATGGTTCTCCTAGAAGTGGCTCTCGAATTAGTCATGTCAGGGGGTTGGATGGGCTACCTGGCTTGAAAAGTCTTTTAAGGCTGGTATGTGATAAAAGAGCAGTCCATTAGTTGAACAGCTTTGACCCGGTTTTTGTTATAGTACATATATAGTTCTCGAGTTTTCAGTGGCATGAATTGGAGAGCTTGTTTCCTCAGGGAAGCTGAAAAAAAGTAAAAATTAAGCTCTCTATGAAGTTTCTGCTTTCAAGAACATTTAAAAACATTTGGAAAAATTATTAAAATGTCAAAACAAGACAAAGTTTAAAAATATACTAAAGATGTTTTTTCAGAAATATCCCAATATTTTGCAAGAAATTGTCATTGGAAATGTTTTCAAAATATCACTATAAGTTTCCATTTTCTTTTCTCTATTTTGGTGATGTTATTGTGATATTTTTATAATATCGCCAATATTTGTGGTACTAGAACCTAGGTGGACCAGAATTAGGACACACGTCTTTTTGTTATCCATCTGCATCTGAAGTCTTTCTCCACCAGCAAATCCTCATAGCTATGCTGGCAGTATTGGTGGCATGAGAACCAAAGTTCTCAGTATTAGCAGAATAGCTACTAATGGTTTGGAAGAACTGTCTGGTGGTTAGGCAGATGCCCAGTTGTTCATGGTGTTGGCATGTTGCAATAGTTCCAGTGAAACACTGTAATTATCTGGTTTCCAATCATTGTATTACAGAACCTATAGCAGGTATAGTCTTTGTGGCATCAGGCTTGAGATGTCCCAACCGGAATATTTGACAATAGCAAATTCAACTAGAAGCCCTTGATTTAACTTGTTTTAAATGTTCAGAATTGTTATAAGGACGTCTAGCAGCATGTAGATGAGTAATTTTGGGTTCAGTTTCATGGAACCGTTTACAATTACTTTTACTGCTTTGACTTCAAACATGGATCTGTTTCTGGTCAAAGGATAACAAATTACTGAGTTTGGCAACACCCATATTGAACTGAAGCCAATAGTTTTCTCCCTCACTAGATAGTCAGCCTGTCTGCATGTGAGCAGCCATATTCAACGGGTTCTTAATGTTGTTTCTTGATAGCCAACCAGCCTTCAGATACAGAAATGCTCGTTCAGCTACAGCATATGATGTTCTTTTATACTGTTTCTTCATGACTTTGCACAAGTGTGCTGATTTGGTTGTTGCATTTTCCAGTGTTGGTTGCAGTATTAAGTGGCACCCAGGAAAGTAGGGTGGAGAGGATGCCTTGCTCTGCTTTTGCAAGTCGCTTATTAAGGTATCGCTGATCAAAGGTTCCTGAAGGATGATATCCAACATGCTGTGTGTTTCTCACGCATGCTCATTTCCTGCCATATCATCCAGCCTTTGATGCACGGCACCATAGCAAGGAAAAGCAGGAAAAAAAGAAAGAATAAGAAACAGATCCTCGAGAAACAATGGGTTGAAGACTTGAAGTTGAAGTCCTTTCTTTTGATTTTGAATAGTTATTGACCCGATGCTGTAGTCTTTCTTTTGGCAGCCCAAGACTTTGATTGGGAGAAGGCTCGTGTATATATCCGAGCACAAGCTTGGGCTTTGAACTGGAATAAGTTCATGCACTTACCGTACTGAGCCAATGCACCTTCTAAGCCAATGCACAAGCTTCTGTAGTTGTGCACGAGTAGCATTGATTATATTTTCATATCTGGTGCAAATTGATAACGTTAAAAAAAAAAATCCATTGAAAACTTTGAACCAACTTATGGGTAAAAAAAAAAAATCCAAAGCTTAATTTGTTTCCAGGGAGGTTAAAGATTTCTCAACTGTCATCAATTGCATGCCTTTTTTTTCCCTTTTCGTTGCGTCCAATTACATTATAGGACTTTCCGAAAAAAATGTGTCTAGTTTTTTCTCTTATTTCGGTTAGTTTTCATGATATTGGAATATGCAACTTCTGATTACACGAGCCTGTCTGTAAAGAATTGCAGGACCAACCTGTTCCAGAGAACCAGATGTATCCTCTTGCATTAGGTAAAATTAAGGTATGTTCTAGGAAGCATATGCTCATTAAAGGAAGGTAGCAATTTATATGCAGATGTGAAATGGCGCTTGTGCAGAAAGATGTTGGAGTTCTTTCTCTATTATCTCTTTTGTTTCTGCAATATCTGTTATAATGGTTTTGTGGGCTATCTGGTCTACCTCTTAAAGGTGATTATTAATCTTTAGATAAATAAATAACAAGACGGAGACCTTCATTTGGCGGTTGACTACTACTCATATCAAGGCACTTAACTGTTGCTTGGGGTAGATTGAATGAGTTCTTTAAGCAACGATGCAGGATTTTTCAGAAAATCAAAGTCGGCTTCTCAATGGATGAAGGAAAACTTAAACATTGTGTGGACCTGTATGTTGTGGTGAGGCCTGGTAAATCTTGGTAAGCTTTTGCTCGTTCGCCGCCCCCATGCAAGCCCAGCTGAACAAGGATTTACAAGGTTCAAGTGGGTTCTTAGAGAAGAAGCCAAAACAACAAACTTCAAGAGCTGTATTACCTAAACGTAAAGCAGGTAGGATTTGGCTCATGCTTGACTGATATTTATTGGTTGTTCAAAACTGGACCCAAGATTGATTCTCCAAGCGAGAGAGTGAGAGCGGGTATTTAAACTGAATAGTCACTCTTTTTCTTTATATCTTGAGATGGTTTTTTCACAGTTTGTACTTTATACGTTCCTTCACGTCTTTGTCATTTTCAACAGTGATCTCTTTCTCCATTTCCCGCCGTCTGCTTCCTTCCGTGTTGCTGTTCCTTGGCGGTCATCATGATGTTTTTGGCACCTTTATCTGCCTGCCTTGCACGCTCATCTTCTGCGGTACCATGCACGATCTTTTTGGGACGCATGCTGATATCTTTCTTGATCTGCAATAAGCCGATCTCTTTCTCTGATTACGCAGCATTTCCTTTTATGACCCATCAATTACCTTGGTTAATACTGTGGACATAACTCGGTTTGCCTGCAAGCTCTGGGACAAACATTCACTGCTGAAGAAGTAGCAGAGAAATGTTCATGCCCAGTCCACTGTCCACAACCTTGGTGCTCGGCAAGAGGAACTCGTTTCTTGTCTCCTTTCTTCTCCCCAAAGAAAATTAGTAGGGGGCAATTTGGATGACACCCCAAAACGAAATTATATATATATATATATATATATAGTTTTGTCAAAACTCATTTTTGAAAAAACTGTTTTTCAAAAAGGAGTAAATAACCTGGAATCCCTAGGTTATTCACAAAAATGTGCTTTGGTCTTATTACCCAAACGCACAATTAGTTTTACTAAAGTGTCGTGGATGTAATGTAAACAGTTTGGATTCAGGTTGGATACGGCCTTTACCAAGTTTGTCTTAACTGGATTCTACATGATCAGATTCATATTTAAACTCAGGTTCAGACCTTATTTTTCAACACAGAATTTGTTTTGATTAGCATGAGATCAAACTTATATGTACTCTTCACCGGAAACTTGTACGTACTCATGCCAGAACTTTATTGAATCCCAATCTGATATGGATTCAGTTATGAAACTGCGTACTGAACTGGGGAATGGGGGAATCTGATACCGAATTTCTTCCTGTAATCAGATAAACCCATGTTCCCCTGCCCACAATATGGCGAAAGCCATAGACGAAGAAATGCCTACCAACCGGGGTGGAACTAGTAACTTTTTGCGAGGGGTTAAATTATAGTTTTAAAATTTTAAATAGGGGTTAAAATGTAATTTTTGAAACTTTTGATATAAGATAAAATTAAAAATTTTATATCTATTTTTTTATTTTTTATTGTTCTTAAGGTGGCCTTACTGTGTTTGAGATGTATGTCTGTCCTTTTAGTGAGGGGGAGGAAATCTTACCGCGTGAGCTTAGATGTGTGTTTGTCCATTGTCCTTTTGAGTGAGTGGGAGGAAATCTCGCTGCCAATTAAAGGGCCGCCGCACCTCTGCTAGCACGTGGCGAAAGGACCACTGGGGAGGGCTTCTTAATTGTTATGAACTACGGAATAGGGGCAATTTTACAACTGTATTATGGTCCCTCTCAGTGGCTCATAAGAATATGTCTGTCTATGAAATCTTTATGCATGCTCTAGTCAAATTATTTTAGTTGAAACATATTTAAACGGTGAGCGTGGTTCTTGTGATTCTAACTTTGTTGGTCTCTCCGTAATTGAAAACTTAAAAATCAATATAGAAATTGTTTTCCTTAGTTCGAGGATCGTTTTATACAAACTTAGAAGTTAAAGGTCATTAGGCTTGAAAACAATGGAAGGTTCCTTCCTGATCCAATATTTGATGCCGATACAAGTTTGGAACTTTTACCCTAAAATTCAATATTTGATGTATTTACGAAAAACCGACTGACATTTGAAGAATTGCAGATAACTGCTTAAGTTCGTAAAGTACTTGACAATCACGTGCTTCACGAGTGAAAATCATTAAAAAAGAAAAGGAGAATTCCTTTTAAGTCTCCTCCACAACCTACACTTTTCTGTGCCAGTAACGTCACGCTTTTGTCCTTTTATTTGGCGTGAGAGAGAGAGAGAGAGAGAGAAAAAGAGGATTAAATTCTAGGGCTTAAAAAACGACGTTTATGAATCTTTTTCTCTTTGAATATGAGTTTCTTTTAAAAAAGTAGAATATTCTTTTTAAGTATATTTTTATCATTTTTCATTCCTGAGGCGCCTGCTTGTGAATCATTTTAGAGACTGGAAGCAGTTGTTTAGAATTTTTCAAGCATTACATGGTTCTTTGAAAGTACATCAAAACCTGGCACGTTATCTGTAAATTTCACAAACACAAATTCTACCACACCATTAGCATCTAGTTTACAGTTCAGCATTTAGTCTACAGTGTACAGGTCCTAGTGGAAACCGATCACACTTGAACTAGTAGAATATAGAGATGGAGTGATCAGAGCTTCAGATGATCTTGAAAAGCTGGTGCAGTAAGATGGTGGGACTCTGCTCCTGATTTCAATGATCTTCTCAGTCTTGGTGAAGCACTCCTCACTTTCAAGCACAATTTCCTTGAGCATCACTGTGACTTCTTTCATGGTGGGCCGCTCTTCCGGGCGCGAGTTCACGCAGAGGATTGCAACACCGAGTGCTTGAAACATTTCTCCAATCTGAGAGTTGGGCAGACCTCGAAGACGATCATCAAGAACATCCATGATAGTTGCTTCCTCTGTTTGCAGCTTCTGCCAGATCCAGTTGACAATGTGCATCCCTTCTGGTATTCTTCCATCATTGGGTTGCATCCCTGTGAGCACCTCAAGAAGAAGAACGCCGTAGCTATAGACATCACTCTTCTCAGTGACCTTCATTCGACATCCATATTCTGCATTTCAAATATAGAAAGCATCAAACTCTTTTCCAAGTTTAGCTTGAATAGGAAACATCACAAACTGAAGAACACGACTATGTGATTTCTTCAAAGAATACGGCAGAAAATGAGACTTCTGTACTTCAAGCAAGGAGACGTGAGAAAAGAAAAATAAATCCCAAGAGATTTCCATAGCCAACATTCTTTATAAACTAACTGAAAGTTTATCTTTAACGCATTTTATTTGGCAGGCTCCAACATCTGAATTGAATTTCTTTTTCAAGAAATAAAAATCAGAGAATATATGGCAAGCATCCATTAATAAATTCTAAGCAGAAGAAGCATCTCATGAAAAGAAATTTCTCTGAACAAGTAAAGAATGAAGTTGGTAGGTTTACCAGGAGCAATGTAGCCATAGGTGCCTGCCACAGTGTTGGAAGATTTAGTGAGTTCAGATGGATCAACATGTTTTGCCAGACCAAAATCTGCAACATATGCTTCAAAATCCAAGCTGAGCAAGATATTGTTTGCCTTAATATCCCGATGAATAATTGAAGGACTACAGTCATGGTGAAGGTAGGCCAGCCCCTGTGCTACACCGAGCATAATCTTGTACCTGGTTTGCCAATCCAAGATAATCTTTTTTTCATGCAGAAGATCACTCAGACTCCCATTGTGCATGTAATCGTACATAAGCAGTCTGGTGTGAGCATTTGTGCAGAAACCCAGCAGTCTGATTATGTTCCTGTGCCTGATCAGCCCAAGTGTTTTGATCTCAGCAATGAAAAGATCCCTCTCTGAAGAACCTTCCTCGTTCTTCAAAGGCCACAACTTCTTCACCGCGATTTCCATGCCAGTTCCTGTCTCAACTCTGTAAACCACACCAGAATATCCTTTTCCAATCACATTTTCCTCCACCAATCCCATTAAAATTTCATCCAAGGACAAGTTAACTCTTTGAAACAGAGTCACCTTCCAATCACCCCCCAAGCCTCCATATCCGCCGCAACCTGCCATTGCTCTCGCTCGGTTTATCAGCATCGGAGTCGAGATCACCATCAGCAATGTTGCGCAGAACAGTAAGGCAATGACTAACCTAAAGGTCTTACGGTGGCCTTTGACGTCCTTGGTTTCACTACCTTGAACAAAGCAATCATGTCCACCGATGCATATTCCTGCATTCCCCTCCAGATCACTTTGAGAAAGCTCCCTGAACAACTCTGTATCAGGAAGCAACCCAGAGAAATTATTGAAGGAGACATTGAGGGACACCAAATTGGTCAGGCCACCTAACACTTCCAACGTCCCTTCCAACTTGTTGTGTGAAATATCCAAGTTTGCAAGATTGGAGAATCCTGAAAATGTACTTGGAATTGAACCAGAGAAGTGATTCGAACTCAGGTTCAGTGTGATGGCCAAGTTCTGCAGGTCACCCAGTTCATGAGGGATGGGCCCGGAGATCCTATTACTGCTCAAATCTAAAAATTGCAGACCGGAGCACAACCCCAAAGACTTGGGGATCAAACCAGACAGAAAATTTCCTTTCAGAGTCAATTTGTTCAAGTACTTCAATCTGCCAAAGGATTCAGGGATGGTACCAGAAATTCTGTTCATAGAAAGGTCTAAAACATGAAGGCCTAGGATTGATCCGAGTGGAGGAGGGATGCTACCCTCAATCCTGTTGCTACGGAAATCTACCATTTCCAACCCCGTGCAGGTTCCGATCTCTGGAGGTATCGTTCCGGATAGTGAGTTCTCCGACAACTCCAGGAAAGTCAGGCTACCCAACATACCAATGGAGGCTGGGATCACGCCAGAAAGTTGGTTTCTCCCAAGCCGGAGCCTGACCAGTGAACTGCAGTTGCCGATATCCGGTGGGATCTGTCCGGACAAGTTGTTGGATAGAAGCAGCAGTTTAGTCAGATTCTTAAGCTGAAAGAGGCCAGGAGGTATGAAGCCGATGAGGCGATTGTGAGAGAGATCAAGCGCCTTCAGTTTTGAACACCTGGTCAGTTCCACCGGAATTCTGCCGGAGATCATGTTCTGCCAGGCGAAGAATTGAGTCAGTTCCTTCAACTGGCCAATCTCTGGCGGGATCTCGCCTGAGAGCTGATTGTTGTCCAGCTCCAGTTGGGACAAGAAGGTACAGTTTCCAATTATGGAAGGAATACGACCGGTGAAGGCATTGCCTGATAGAAGGAAGGTCGTCAACTTCCTGAGATTGGAAACGCTCAGTGGGATATGACCACTCAAAGAGTTGAGAGAGAGGTCCAACAGTTTCAACTCGGTAAGGTTCCCGAACGAGCTCGGCATTTCTCCGACAAGTTCATTCTGCCACAGGAGTAACTGCTCTAGCTTCCTGCAACGACCTAGTTCAGCCGGAATCCGGCCGGAGAGGTGGTTTTGGTATAGGAACACGTTAACCAATTCCGAGCAATTGCCGATTTCTGGCGGAATTTGACCAGAAACCATGGTGGTGTAGATGGCGAGCGTCTGCAACCTGCCAAGCTTGCCAAAACTGGCCGGCATAGGACCAGAGATATTGGTGGCAGCAAGGCCGAGAAAGACCAAGTTCTGGCAGTTGGATATATCATCTGGAATCTCGCCCTCAATCCCTGGGTTGCCGCCTATCCGAAGTACTTCGAGCCTGGAAAGCCCACCGAAACCAGACGGAATCCGGCCGGCGAGGTGGTTGTCTACCACATTAAGGATTCTGAGGCGCGAGCAATTTAAGAGCTCCCGCGGAAGCGGGCCGACGAGGTGGTTTGAATTAAGGGAGAGGACCTCGAGGTTGCTGAGTTTTCCGAGCTCCGTAGGGATTTCTCCACGCAGAGAGTTGGAGCTTAGGTCGAGGACGGCGAGGGAGGTGAAGTTCCCGATCTTCGGGGAAATTTCCCCCGTGAGATTGGCGCCGGAGATGACGAGTTTGGTGAGGAATGGGAGCGCGGTGAACTGAGTGGGAAAGGTGGTGGAAAGTGGGAGAGGTGGGATGACGATCTCGGTGACGTGGGACTCAGGGGAGCAAGCAACATAGGACCAGAGGCAAGGGTTGGGGTTACTGAAGGACCAGGAGGAGAAGCCAGGTGGTGGGAACTTCACGGTTTGCAGCCATGATAGGAGGACTTGAGCTTCGTAGTTGTTAGTGGCAGTGGCGGTCGTGGGGGAAGAAAGAGTTGTAACAAAAAGAACAACAAGAATAAGGAGAGATGAAGAATCATGCTTCATCCTGTTCATATTGTAAGCGAGAGAGAGGGAGAGAGAGAGATATCTATTCTCCTTTCTGCGTCATCCCTGCAACTGCATCCTTCAAGTGGTTACAAGGAGAAGTCTCCTGTTTTCCCTCTTCCACGTTACTGGTTATAGAGAGAGAAGAGAGAGGAAAAGGGAGAGGTGGGATCTCTGTCCATGACCTTTATGACGATTCTCGTCATGGGACCGCAGTCACTGGTACCTGCCAAAAACTGTAACTAATGTTGGTGGTTAGAGAGAGAAAGTTTCTCGTCCAACGGTCCTACCCATCCACGTTCCACCTCAAAAATGCCTACCGAGTATTGGTTATTTTACAGCAACCATGAGGCAAAATATTTGAAGGCTGAAAGGTAGACCCATTTCAAATTTTCTTTTTTTAAAAAATAAAAATAAAAATTTCATTTAAGTGGCACCTTTTAGCCATGATTTCAAAATAACATGACATGTTTAATCTCCTTCTTATATGGAGCTCACTTGACATACAAAACCTTATACATTCCACCAACACTAAGTACTTCCTTTCATCATATTTTGTTCGAAGAAACAACCCACTTTGTCTGTTTATTTCTTTAAACTCAATTCATTGGGTTACTCACACTAAGTACTTCTTTTCATCATATTTTGTTTGACAAAAACCACGACCCTCTTTGTCTATTTATTTCTTTAAACTCAATTCATTTGGGTTATTCATTTTTTGAAACCTGGTTTTCATGAATAACTTAAGGGTTAGGCTTTTCTCTCTTTATTTTCTCAAAACTGAGTTTTCTTCAAACTCAATTTCATGGTTGCCCGAACAAACAAAAACCTGGTTTGGAGTTCCATCTATTAACAAGTGAGCTTGTATAGACTTATGATCTTATAAACTGATTGTTTTAAGTGTCTGACTGATTAAGCTTGAACGCGATTAAGGTGAAGCACGAGGTTGTAATTGCGGCTTAACAATCACAAAATCCGGCATTATCTGTGAACAGTGCCCGTGTCATTGTGACATAGCCCAAACGTGATCCATGTTTTTTTCAATTGCTAGACTGGTTTTGCCAACGATCATCGTATGCACTCAATTCAAATGGAAAAGGAGTCGTGTCGCTGTCTTGGCTGAGCAAGAAGGACGAAGACAACGAAAGAACAGCCAGCATTGATACCGATCTCTCTTCAAGAGAACGCAATGTTCATTGGCTGCATCTGTTGTTGGTGTTCCTTGGATCCCTACCCTAGAAAGCTTGTTTGATGTGCGTAACATGCGGGTAGGACCAACGTTGACGTCGGTTCCTGTGTGGGGAGCCTTGGTCTTGGCCGTGTTTGTTTGGACTCTTTTTAAGTCTGCAAGGACAAAATGGTTCCTTGACCTGGACAGGACAGAGTAAAAACCTTTGAAAACAGTCGAACACCATGCTCAGCCATGGATTTCTCTTCAATAGCAAGCAAAGCCCATTATCCTCGTTTTCACTTCCTGATGTTGACTTGATTTTGGTCCTTCATTATTTCTTTTAAATAACAAACAAACTACTACTCTTGGGTAGGCAAGCGGCCTGATGGGTAGTCGTTTTCCCAACAGTGTGAAACTTTAAGGAGATGTTTGATTGCTCTAACTCCAAATTTATGGATCTGATGTGGTATGCTTTTGCTGACATCGACTCCAGTTCATGAGCTGGTCAAAGTTGAAATCAATCTATAGTGGTAGCTCTATGATAAGAAAGAAAAAATAGTTGTTTTCCTTCCCAAAATGAGGGTCTGCTAGGAGATCTGATGTGTCGTCGTCTTGGTAACAGTGTAAAACTCTAAGCATAGTTGGCAAACCCGTGGCTCGGACTCAGACCAGCAGATGACCGGGTCACGGGTGAGCGAGATGACCGGGTCACTAGTGAGCGAGTTGACTCATCAACTTGATTGAGTTTTAAAATAACCTGAATCAAGTGAGTCAGGACGAGTCGTGATTGAGTCAGAGATGAGCCAGGCCAGGTCAGGGGCAAGCGAGGGCAACCTTCACTCGTGGCTAGGTTTTCTAGTGATCCGAGCTGACTCGAGCAATTCCAGTGAGTCAGCCAACTATGAGCCTAAGAATATGTTTGATTGCTCTAGATTTTAGATTTACAGATATGATGTGACATGCTTTTACTGATAACCAACTCAAAATCAATCTATTGAACTAGATGCCTACAGTGAAGGTGCTAAACCCTAAAAAGAAAAACCAGGAAAGCTGACTTTATAAACTCAAACAAATCAATTGGTAGTTGACCCATTCTTCAGACTGCAGTAGCATCAATCAGGGACAATAATAGAGATTCTTTCATCTTAGCCCTAAGGTTGAGGCATGTAGAGTGTAGACTGTTGAATTCCAACTTCAAGCTCCTTCTGCTCTCAACTAGCATGAATCCATGGTAACATATATGGTTTATTGAATTAAGAATCACTCCTCAGGTCTAACATCTACACTTGAAATCCTCATTTTACTTTTTCCATTGAAGAAAATATTTGATTTAAGGTGAGAGGAAATGAAGGTCTGACCTTAGATTCATGCATTTCAAACTAATAGGATCTTAGATCAGGGTAAGTAATGGGCAATCAAATGCAATCCCCAACTTGATTCTTAGGCCTTTTTTCACAACAAATATGTGGGTTTAGTATATCATATGAAGTATTATAACATAGTTCACTTTACTTTCATTGAAAAAAATGCACGCCTTCCAATTCTGTTGGGTCATGGAGGGGTGCTATAAACGGGTGAGACCCTCTAGTAGACCTGACTTAATCCTGATCTGGAACCAGTCCTAAAGTTTAGAAACAAGATTTAGACCAGAATCTAACCTGACCTACCACAGAAAAAGGAATAATGAGAACCTAATCAGAGTTACATATTGTGGATCTTTTTTGTGATACCAAATTAATATTCATAGTTACTTCTACAAAGAGTAATTGTGGATCTTATCCAATTTCTTAATTGTCGATTGAAGAAGCCGAGTAGCCGGATCCTCACCTGAGAGCGAGCCGCGTTAGTAAACCCTAAGAGGGTGTTTGATTACTTCAGAATAAGCATGGGGCAATCTTAAATGAGAACTGACTTGGGATCGCGAATAAAGAATTTCAAATTCTTGTTAAAAAAAAAACAAGTATCTAAAATGTTAGAATCTTAGATCCTGACGTGTCAAATGACCTCTGATCTAGATCTGAAGCAATCAAATGCTCCCTAAGTCTTCCTTCCTCGGCTCAGGGAGGTACATTCATCTTTAGCAATTCTCAGTAAAACAAACAGCTCTTCATTTTTTTTATATATAAAATGTTTTCATTTTAGTTATAATGACCAAGAAATGGTTTGTTCTGCCTCTTCACTTCACTGGGTTTACATATGACCTTACTTCATTTTGTAGAAGATTAATGAGATTGGTTGTTGTGATATATATTGAGATTCTCATCTAGTTTTAATTAAGAATTTAGATAGGAAGGAAGATCCAAACTAAGTTCGATTTAGTAGATTTGGCCCATTTATAACCATGGAAAATGTTTTTGAAGCAAAAGACTTTCAAGATGCTTGTCACCAATCGAAAAAACTTTAGTAATCACACTTTTTTCCTTCAAAATTCTGCAAAAAATTCTTGGTGCCCATAAAATCTGTGTTCATTTTTGAAGAGATCACCTGTTTGCGCGCCCCCTTGAAGGTGCGGTTTAGATACGAACCACGTCTGCATCTCTGTGACATAGCTCGACCAAGGTACACATTTTTCTATTGCCATATTTGCTTTGGCTCCAATTGGACATGGCAATAATGTCTGTCTAAGCTAGTCAAGAAAGAGCAAGAGAACACAAGATATCATGATCTGATACAGATCTCTCTTCAAGAGGAAGCAAGGTTTACTGTCTTCATGCATTTGTCTCCACATTAAAACTGTACACTCTACAGGTCCACATTTATATTAACTTCAACAACTTTGTCAGGTCTGAGTACATACATACAGTACAAGTGGGGGCAACTTAATTTGAATGAAAAGATTCCATGAAATTATGTGGTTCATGCTGGATCTCCAATTTGAATAAAAAAGGTCCAGAT
Source organism: Nymphaea thermarum (assembly GCA_011799765.1). NCBI lineage: Eukaryota > Viridiplantae > Streptophyta > Magnoliopsida > Nymphaeales > Nymphaeaceae > Nymphaea > Nymphaea thermarum. The sequence goes on from JAANDH010000128.1 coordinate 356,546, forward strand.
CTGGATCCAAATCTCAGGCAACCGTATCGTCGTTCCGACCTCGATCTCGACAAATAGAACGACGAAAATCGTAGCCTGAATCTTGCGATTTGTGAAAGAAGAACTATGAACAACTGCTTTCAAGAGGGAAGACATGGACTGCAAGTTCCATAATTCTGATTCAATATACCATTATATAGTGACATTGTAAGTAAAATAAGAGGCAGAGATCTACAAAAAAATGTTTATTTTCATATTGATACTTCAATTCAAGGTTATGTTTTTTATTTATATATTTTTGTTCATTAAAAATATAAAATTTGAATAGTACTACCCATCAATCAGAAATTTCTGGATGTCTTTCTATGGTATCGTGGGTCCATTCACTAATATTGGTTCTTATTATTTTTATCATTTATGTTGCAGGTATACAGTTTTATACTGTGAATTATATGATCATCGTGAAGCAAACAAAGAAAATAGAATCTTCCGCTTAGGAGACCACTTTTTTGTTGATCTAATGTCTGATATAAACCTTACAATTTGCACTTCTCTCTACACGAGCCTAAGTTTCATTGACGATATCAAATGAGGTCACTTGACTTGGCCATTGTCATTTTCATCGCTAGTTAAAGTGCTGTGAGTTATATGATGAAAACATTGACAATCTTATTCTTTTCATTTCAGTAAAACTAAAAAACTGTTTTTCAAATTCACAGCACAAAATTGGAAAAAGAAAAACACAAAGTTTTTTCCCGTTTTCCCACTTTATTAAAGTTTTTTTTTCTCTCTCTCTCTCTCTTTATGGTTGCCTGCAAAAGTAGGCTTCTATCAGAAAAATCAGATAAATCTGCTCGTATTTGAATTACGACCTAAAGGAATTAGAATTTTCCTAAAAGCACTCGAACCAAACAAAACAGGGATTCGATGTGACATTAAGATTAAGATGGGAGGAATATGCTTGCTGCCTTTTGAAGCAAAATCACATGCTGCGTACTTGAGCTACTGCAGTTTTTTACTTAAAAGGTTTGCCTATGTTTCTCCATTCTGAAGATGAAAACAGTCAACTCGAATGTCAAGTCTCAGGGGCACCCAAAATTTCGGGACATCAATCTTGAATTAAATAATATGTTTCAAAAGGATGTCGCCTCACTGGAGGAGTTGGTAAACCGTCGAATCTTATGAATATCAATTTTATGCATTGTAAATGGAGAGTCATCGACAGGTAAGTTGAAGTATAGCGAGGATAACACTCTAAAATAATAAAAGCCGACCTTATATTTTATAAAGACAATGAGTTGAGTAGAAACTTTAGCTCTTTGTTGGGTGACAGATCTCTCCCGCTAACCCGAAAACAGACAAGCTTGATGTCCATTTTTTCCTGACATATAATAGGACACACGTGACACTCAATTTGTAAAAACTAACCTCCTTTTATATTTGCCTTAAACAATTAGATTGGATCCCAATATGCAAGATCACATGGATTTCTTTAGTTAGCAAAGAGGTAGATTTCAAAAGACATTAGATCTCTCTTCAAGATCAAGCAAGGTCCATTGGCCTCATCCCAGCTTTATGAATGTGGTTTGTTTCTTATAACTCTTCTTTTCTTCTTTCTTTAAAAAGAAAATTCTCACATTTTCAGTTTGACCTTTCATATAAAATTCCAAAAAATGAGCGAATTTTAGGATTTTGCTGAAAAGCCCACACATTTTCATGACAACTATCATATATAAGGACTTGGCATGAATCTTCCTTTAACTTGAAAAATAAAAAGTATGGGGGTGCTTGATAGCCTCGAATTTTAGATTCTCAAGATTTGAAAACCATATATTTAAATCTGACTTGTTTCAATACAAACAAGTAACTATGTTTCAATACAAACAAGTAACAATGGATATTAGGTTTGACCTGAGGTCCTTAGTTTGGTAAACCATAGATTTTTTTCCATATCAGCAAAAGCGTGCCATGTCCGATCAACATCAGATTCATATATTTCAAATTTGGAGTAACAAAACGACCCTTTAGTTACAGGGGTGGAGCCAGTGGGGGGGCGCTGGCCGGAGCCATCACCATCCACACCTCTCTGATTTATCAAAAAAAAAAAAAAAAAATTACCACTCAATATTTTCCCACATCGATCCTTTCCAACCAAACGGGTAATGTTTTGTTTTCCTCAATTCAAGGTTGGCCCAGCTCGTCCTTGACTCATTTCCAATTCAGCCTGACTCGGCTGATTCAAGTTATTTTAAAACTCAACCGAGTTCATGAGTCAACTTGCTTACCCAGTGACCTGGTCATCAGCCGATCCGAGTCACGAGTTTGCCAACTATGATTCTTATTGCATTCATGTTCTGTATTGTCCCCTTTTGTGCTTGCTTTGTTCTTGATTATCACCAGCTCTTAACAGTTTTATATCATGTTAGCTTATTTCTACCAAGTCATTAGAGCAGCCGGTTAGAGCATTGTATCCTGCGTAATCTTTTAGTTTGTCATCGTGTTTTTGGATATTTCTTGGTTTATCTAGAATTGTGTTTTAGGTATCTGCTAATCTGTAGTCGTTTGACTACAGATTCATCTAATTGAATCTTTTTAGAGTGTAGATAGATTAGGTTGCCACTAAACAAGAACTAGCTGGCTTGTCTTGTTTTCCTGTTTATAATTCTTATTTTGTTTCAGGTAGTGGCCAAGCACATAAAAGAAAACCAGCTGGCGGGTGGGGCTTTACTGGATGGACTAGATTTCTCCAAGACGGCGGTAGGCAGTGGCAGAAGTAGCAGCAGCAGGAGAAGAAGAGAAAGAAGAAGAAGAAGAAGAAGCTGCATTTGAGCAATAGTTTAGAATAGATATCTACTCTTATTGTCACTCTCTCCAGAATATACTAGTTCAGTTGAATCGGATAGTTTCTCTGCCTTCCTGAATTATTTTGTGATGGAATAGTACATAAAAAGTTTATTGCTGTGTCTCCTGCAAGTTCTGTGGTCCATTTCAGTTCTGTGGTCCCTTTCATTTCACGGTTTTCTAGGATGACAGAGAATCCCTTTTTTCAACTTTTTCCAATTAATACAGACCGTTATTCACTGGGTTTAATTTGTCAAAAATAAAAGCGAGAGAGTTTCCTTTTACGTAGGTTCACGCACATTACCATAGCTTCTAGCTCACTGCAAATAAGGGCCATTGACATTTTGGATAGAATAATTTAACCGAGCCCCTTAAATAAAGTGCCAAAAATGTCATCCTTTTCATCCAACTGGTCTAATATGCTCTACATGCAGAAACTCATCTAGTGATCAAAGATCAGCCAAGTGAATTCAGAAAATTATCGAGATATCTAAGACAAGGTGTAAAACACTTCGACCTTCTTCGGTTTTGTATGAGACTGAATTTGCAAAAATGACAAGGCCCAACTGCAGAAAGAAGGCATGTTCCTTCCAGCCCTGCTGATAGACGATTAAATCTTCATAGAGTTAGACCACGTTGCTTTCTCAGGCTTCAATCTTTGTTAAGGTGTTTATCTGTTTGATTTGTTTGAGCCTCTCACGTGCTGCCACAGACTGAAGGAGCCAGAAACAGATCAATTCTACGGGATGAGACGAGTCGCAGATTTTTCTTCACTGCACCATCTTACCACGATCATATTTCAGTGAGAAAACGGGAGAGACAGAATTGCGAGCATTCCTTCAGATTTTCCTAACAGAACAACCAGCAAGGCAAGTGAGCCTGGATTTGGTCTCGGCTTGTGCTAAGGGAAGGGGTTGTTGTCCATTGCCAAACATGCGCATGTCCCACACTTTCACTATACCATCAGAAGATGCCGTCGCAACCATGTAAGAGGGGTCCCCACCCTCACCCTTGCTGCCAAGAATGGTTAGCCCCTTCACACGGGCAGCATGTGCATCATCAATGCAATATGCCATCGTTCCTGCAGTTGTATCCCAAGCCCTCAGCTTCCCATCCTCGCTTCCCATGAACAGTAGTCCTCCCTGAACGTACAAGCAAACAGAACATGAATTTGGTCAAGCAGTAATTCAGCTGCATATGTACACATCAACAGTCTGCATCCAAGTGCTGTAAAGTGAACTACTGGAAGGAAACAAAAGTTGCAACAAGCTACAGATTAGACAGCAAATACTGAGTCTGGAGGAAAAGGAGATGAGACAGTGTTATTACAATTGATAATTGGCTAGGAATCAGCGCAAGCATCATTGTATATTTTAAACTCAAAAAGGAATAACGTAAAAAGAATTTAAAATGAAAATGACCGTGGTAAGTGAAAATGTCCTCTGTAGGAGAGACAGAACATGACTTGTCTCCACTCTTACTTTTTAATACCACCTCTCTAACTAAGGTTCATATCTCTACTAAAATTCACGCAAACCAACTGTCAAAGAAATAACTATGGTGAATGAATGATACTAAATACTCTTCAATAACATCCTCATTTCCTCTTCCACAGACGATTCTCAAAGGGACCCGATATGCAAGACTTTATGAATGATTTTTTCTTTCATAAGAAGCCAAGGATCAGAAGTTCAAGATTTACACATTAGTTTCAGTATACAACTAAAATAGGAACATTTGATACCATGAATAAGAAACTTTAGGGTGTAATCTATCCAAAAGCTACCAGGACTCCAAATTATATTAGACAAAATTTTCCTACTGTTATGAGAAAATTAATACACATTCTTTTTTTCCATTCCAAGTCCAACTGAGGAAATGCTTGCTGAACAAATAGGCAAAAGGCAATCTCGTTGTTCCTTTAGTCATATGAGAAAGGAGGAAAAAAAAAATGTTTACATGAAATTTAAGGCAAATACCTAAGATCTAGATGCTAACAAACCTCAGCTGGTGCAACACAAAGAACTCTGTTTGGGTTTTCGATCGATCCGATCAACTTGGCATCCTCAGCGTTGTGTAAGGAGATGGTCTGTCCTGCAACCATGAAGAAGGTTTCTCCTTTGCTGTCATATTGGATAATCTCTGATTCCTTCTGCAGCCGACAATTGAATCTCCTCCTGCCATTGATGAGATTGAACATGCAAATGCAAGAATCATGGCCGACGGAGAGTGCCAATCTGCCAGAGGGATGAACTGTTAGGTCGTTGACGCCCCTCTTGTGGGCCTTCATGCTCTTAAGGTGAACGAAGGGGTCGGTATCGTATATGTTGATGGTGCCATCGGTCGACCCGCTGAAGAGATTCAGCGGAACAGATGGGGAGGAAGTCAGGGAAAAGAAGGCGAGCGAGGTGATGACACCTGTGTGGTGGATGAGAGAGCCGATCTCCGAGAGAGATGACAGGTCGAAAATCTTTATGGTGTCATCAGATCCACCAGTGACAGCAACAGACCCACATGCGGCAACAGACCGAACGGAAGAATTATGGGAAGGGTAGGAGAAGAGGGGAGTCAGGGAATGGCTTCTAGGGTTCACTTTCTTCTCATCCCATTCTCCCGTTCCTCCTTCTCCTTCTGCATGGTTCTTACCCGACAATTTCAAAGTTTTGAGATCGAAACCCCACACAAACCTTTCATAAGAGCCTGCTAGCAATGTTGTCTTCATCTTCAATAAAGGATTCTAGAGTTTTACTTAATGGTGAAATGTGAAACAAAAAAACAAGAGTCAAAAGCAGGGAAAATAAGAGAAAGAAAAAGGAATGAGATGCAGAGGATGGGGAGGAAGAATAAGAAGGGGGGAAAGATTTACCAGTCTCCAATAGACTCTCTACTCCGGCGTCGTCAGAGATCAAAGGTGTAATCGGATGAGAATAGCTGCTGAAGGCTGCTGAGGGAGAAGAAGAAACTGTGGTTTGTTCACCCTAGACCCTAACACACAGAAATAATGTTGTTAAGTACAATGATGTTCAGCTTGTGAAGCGAAGCAAAGTGAAATGAAGTGAAGCAAAGTCATGACCAAAATGGTGAAACATATAATATCCATAAAAATAATGTCAAAAGTGAAAAACAACAACTAAAATAACAAGAGACATACATGAAAACTCAAGCATTTCTCAATAAAAAAACCTATGCACTTTTTAGTTTTTTAGCAACTAAACAATTAAAATGCATGATAACACTAACAAAATAAACATTTCCGTACATAAAAAAAAAAAAAAAAAAAAACGCTTACTTCACCTTGCATTTCCATGCAACATTATCAACAGAAAAAACCAACTTGAAAAAGAGGTGATACACAGTATTCAAAACATGCATATGTGATAAGTGCCAGATTTGAGCTTGAAAATTTGTAGCTTGTGTGATATCCCATATCTGTAGTGCGCATTTTGAAGAAACATGTCTTACAAGTGGAAACTTTTCACTTCATATAAGTCAAGGCATACACATATGAGCACCAGCCACAACTTGAACCTTGCCTTTATCTGATTCCACTGGACTCGATCTCACATCCTTAACTCAACCTACACTATTAAGTATTAACAAAGAGCAAACTTCAATTGCACCAAAATTAATCCTTTAAATCACTTCTACTGATAATGAAAGATATTTAAACCTAAAATCAATTTCAGAGCAAACATAAAGCCAGAGATTATGGCAACACATTTTAACTAACAATTTCCACTGGGACACATGTTGAGATCAGTTATATCTTTTTCCAACTTTGTTGCATTTAATAGATTCCCACATATCTGCTATTCCAAATATGTAGTTTTCATTACATTCCCACCTTCAGGATGCAAGTGAAGCCTGAACAAAAATCAAGAGATTCAAGACAGACTTACAATTTTTTTTAGGATGGCCAGGAAGATGCACAACTAATTTAAAGTATTTGATATGGAAATCAAATGCAAAATTGGAACATATATTTGATATATATGATAGGACTACAAACCTTTTAAACATTACTCAACAGAAGAAAAAATTATATTACAAAGATGCTCCATTTTAACTTCCACCTTGTATCCCTTTATACGGAAATTACATTGTGAACTTTGTCTTTGTGAGAAATGACTGCATCCCATGTATTCAGGCATATCTATGCAGCATAGACAAATGAAATATAGAGCACACATCGTGTACTAAAAAAAGTGTAGTAAAAAAGAAGCATATGAAATGCGTCAGGATATTAATGTCCACAAGAAAAATTACCTTTTTCTTATATAAACTAAAAGATAGTGTAGTTCGTCTGGATAGAATCAAACTCTGAAATTAGATAAGTCATACTGCCTTCTAGAGCCCAAATAACCTATTAACCACTTATTTGAGAACCAAGCACATAACAACAAGTTAACAAATGATAGTTTATACATCATTGGCAAGGTTACTTCTTAAGCCTTCACAAGATTAAGTCTTCTTGTATTCAAAGTTCACTATCGGAACAGAAAAGAATGCTCCAGATGCCATATGCCGACGGAGCCAAGTCCTTCGATGAAGTGTAAATATTCCACAAAAGCATAAGCAAAGTCTCATGTATAGACCCACAAAACATACACATGATCGAGCATTTGAAGGGAACAAGTTTCATGTGAAACTGAACAAGCAGTTCTTCACAGACTTCTCCTTAACTGTGAATGAAGTAACCATCAATTAAAGATGCAAAACATATTCAATTAATTAAATTACACACAACATCAAATAAAGCAAACAAGTACCAATAAAGATCCTAATCTAATTTGACGCTAAGCATAATAAGAGAACCTAAATCCATACCAAAATCTAATGAAACTCACGTTCCATCCAATTAAGATCGTATTGGTCTACGAACCAATGAAAACATCTCTTATCATATCAAAAACAGAGATAAAACAGCAGCTAATTCGGTCATTCATTGGAAATCTATTAGGTCTAGGCTAAAATCAAGAAACCACAGTAAGAGTCCTAGACATCCAGATTAACGACAAAAAAAAGAGCAAAAACATGACGCAAAACTCAAAGAAGTGAAACAGACAGAGACGCAAGCGCTGCCAGTTACAGCAGAGATAGACAGAGGGAAGGACTGCTGCCGGCCGGCGGTCCACCATTTGCAATGGAAAGGGACTGAGACAGGCGAAGGCAGGCCGACCTGTGTGACATTGCAGCCGGCAGCCTTCAACCGAGATAGAGAGGGAGAAAATCGGATAAACTCACTTCAGCGTGTCTTTCTCTGGGCTCGCCGGATAGAGAGTGAGACAAACGTTAGCCAGAGAGTGAGAGCACCGCCAGCATTCGCCGGAGAGAGAGAGATGGCCACGGGTGTTTGCTGGAGAGAGAGGAGAGCGTTTATGAGCGAAAACACAGACCGAGAAGGCCCTGCGACTTTAGGGCTGGGCGTCCCGGCCCTGTTCGGTCAATTTGAATAAAAAAATAAATTATTTTATATTTTATATATAAATGTAAAATATATATATGTGTACATTAATTAAATGATGAAAATTAATGAAAATTTAACTTAAAATAAAAAAAAATATTTTTAACAGGATTCTTAAAACAATTTAAAAAAAAAAAGCTTCAGCATTGCATCACTCACGCATCATGCCAGAGTGCGCATCATGTAAGTTCATCGAGGCGTTGTCCTGACGCGCTTCGAATCGTGAAGCGTAAGAACTGGACGCTAAAACCTTTCAGAAACAAACATGCAAGATCTCTTTCTCGTAAAAATGGGTCACATAGAAAAAGCAAAAAAAAAAAAAATGAAAAATTTAGGTTCTTAATTTGGTGGATAAACCCAAAAAACGATTAAATTAAATACTAACAAATAAAATTAAAAGAGGGAGATTTGGGTGTTATGCCAATGTTTCACCATTATATGTACATACTAAGGCAGATCAAATAATCTGCTTTGGAACTGTTATGGTTAATTTTGATTAAAAGAAACTACTTTTACTTAGTTTAGACAAGACAACGAAAACTTTTTTTTTTGTCAGTATTACCTTCTACAGATTATATTCGATAGACTTGTTGATTGTTGTATGCACAAAAAAAATATATATGTAAAATGTACTCTTTTTCATATTTTGTATCAATCGACTAATAGGTTGGCATTGTTTACATTATGTTTTCAAATTTTTCAACCAAAAATTTTCCATCAAAAACTTCTTTCAAAGTTTGTGCATGTTGCAGCGTTACTTGCTTGCCTGATGAAATGGGAAAAAGTTCATGTTATGGCCCCTCCTTATTGCTGCCTGCGTTCGCTAGTTTCAGACACCTGATTGCATGCATCTGATCAAAATGCAGAGAAAGAGAAGCAAGCCCAAAAAATGTTCATATAATTTGAAAAAATAATGATTTCCCGAACAGGAGAATGAAATGTGCAGCCAAGCTAATAGTGTTCAAATTGGAATAAGGGTCACTTGCAAGAGAAAGGAAATAGATTGACAACCCAGCTTCATTATCCGCTGCTCAATAATGAAGTAGATAGCAGCACATATAATAACAGTCCAACCGTCAAGCAGGAAACTCATCCGCCGGAGTCCCGGTAAATCTCATGCTATGAATTATTAAAAGCTTGAATCCCCTAATTCCAATCGCAAGCTAATCGTCCAAACCATTAATCCAAGAAAAATCAAAAGAGAAACTTGAAAATCTGAAACAATTTTACCCACTGCTGCTGTGTCCTTCTTCTTCCTCACGTTCTTCTCTCTCCTCTTCTCTTCTGACCTCCTTCATGCAGCCCTGCTCTCCCGTCCTTCATTCTCCCTCTCTTTGTCTTCCGTTCTCTCCCCTGCACTCTCTTCCTGCAGCAGCGCAGCCCTGCTTTTTTCGAAAACCAGTTTTAGAAATAGGGCAAAAAGGGGGCGGGCTGGGTTTTGTGGGTTGGATTCGGGTGGGACTAAACTAAACCCAAATCCAAATACTACATTACCAAAGCAAAAAATTTCAATTTTTTAATTTAATTTTTTTTTTCGATTCCATCTCAACTAGCTGATAATTGTTATTTGTTAATATACATTTAAATAACAATGTTTTCAGAAAAATTATAAGTCTAAATTGTACTTTCACTTGCTTTGTATTTTTGTAAGTTTTTTTCTTAGAATTTTGGGCAATATATTGTCATCATTTACAATTTTTGAAATTGTCAAATCTGTATCCACTCCCTCGTACTTGTACCCATACTCGTACGCATGGAACTTGATGTATAAATTTCCATAAGGGGTTTGACATAGGAATGTCAATAAATTTCCATATGTAGATCTAATGAGATTGAATCTAGTTTCAAATAAATATCACATGTTCAGTATTCTTAATCTGGCTTGAGTTCGGTTTAAAAGTCGAACCAGAAGTTGGATTCAGATTGGTTTTGCATTGTAAATTCGGATCAGAATCTGTATAATTAAAGTTTGGATTCAGATTTTATTTGCATTGTAAATTGGGATTAGAATTTGTATTTGTCACCCCTTGTCGCAGGCACTAAGGAGAACTTGTAACTCACTATGTAGATTTCAAGATCTAAGTAGAAAAAAAAATCAAATTTTAATGATAACAAGAATAGATTCCCAAAACATACGGTCAGCTGTTGGTTTCATTAATCCAAAATTTGGCAGTTGCATGAAGTAGTTGCATTGGAGCAAGATATTGCTCTATTTCAAAGTAGAGATTAAATGCGTCAGATAAATGCATTTACCGATCCAATTTTGAATATGGGTAGTAAAGAAAATTGAATTTGATTACTAATTAGATTCATTTTGGACATGAAGATTCATATGTTACAATACCCATCTGAGATTGGATAAAAATTTGACCCAGTTATTGAAAAAAAACGCAACATCTTAAAGATTTGATAAAGATTGCTAAACATCAATTTTTTCACAAAGAAATTTGTGACTAATTTTAATCTCTAAAAGCATTTGAGGGTCGTCTCACTGGAAGAAATCCTGCTTGATATGGGTTGCTTTGCTTCCTGTCAGACCAGTGATCAAAGTCCCCACCTCTTTAAGTTGTAATTTACCCAAACTTGACGCTACTCTCGTTTCAGAACAGAAGATTCAACAGAAAAGATCAAGAGTTCTCCCTATTTCATAGGCCATAGCAATCCATACCAACAAAATGGACTCACAAGAAGCTCCCCATATCACAGCAATCCATACCAACAAGATGGGACTCACAAAAACTTCGCTGAATTCTGTGTTTATTATGATAAAAAACTGAAAACAAAAAGTTTCTTTCATCTGGCCACATCATACAGAAGATCATTTCATCAGACATACGAGAAAACCAACAAAAGAAGAAAGAAAAACTGAAAAAGTTTTTTGTGTCATGCAAAAGGTGTCCTAGCAACGGTCCTTTCACTTATCAGCTTCAAATTGCATCATCAGACAGTCTCTCTACGCTCAACTCTGCATGTTGATGATGCAGCGGATGCCTTGGCCACTAAGCATCAAATCAAAAGCTGTATTGATTTCAGAGAATGGAAGATGATGTGTGATGAATTTCTCCAACTCAAGCTCCTGCAAGAAACAAGGTTAAAAGGTGAGTGAAAATGTAGAGTAGTCTACAATTTCTGCTCGCAGATTGGCAGAACAGAGAAAGAGGATACCTTCTTCATGTACAACTCAACAACACCGGGAATGTCGGTTCGTGTCTTATAGTTGCCATAGAACGTTCCTTTCAGAGTTCTCTCATTCAGAAAGTTAATTGGCGGTGTCTTAAACACTGCATCCTTGTGAGGGACACCAACCAGGACAGCAACACCCCATCCCTGTAATCAAAGAGGATCTGCTTTACAGAAAGCACAAGCATTTGAAGGAACAAACAGAACATGAACAGTTGATAATGGAGACTGCTTGAGAACTGTACTGCACGGTAGGTTGCAGTAAACTGATATCCACTGCGAACAGAACTGCAATGGCTCAGAAAGCAAACAATGGAGGAGGATACTTACATCATGAACACACTCGAATGCAGAAATCATGGCATTGATATTTCCGGTGCACTCAACACTCCTATCGACACCACCATTTGTCATCTCAGCAATTACCTACAAGTGTAACAGTTTGATTGATCAAGAGGTGGAACAACAGGGAACGTGTATTACTCCGCTGTCTAGGATATAATTTGTTCAAACCATTAAAAGTTTACAATGAGACAAAAGCAAGACAAATATAAAGAAAAAAAATCTTTTGTTGTTTAACATAAAATGTTAACTAAAAGATGAGATTTGAAGAAAGAAACCTCTTGAACAGGTTTCTTATGATCCAGTGGGTTCACAAATTCTGTGCAACCAAATTTCCTCGCTGTAATCAAAGAGAAGAAGTGTCAGTAATTAACACAAAAAGCAACAGAGGAAAGTGAACCAAAGTAGGGTAATTGCAGCTGACCTTCTTCAAACCTGTTAGGGTTAAGATCAACACCAATGATCCTGGAAGCACCAGCAACTCTTGCACCCTCAGCAGCCTAAATGAATGGCACCGAAGCAAAGGCATTTTCATCACAAGAATGCACAACAACAAAAGTTGCATATCACAACTAAAAAGATTCAAAACACAGAGGAGCAACTCACAGCAAGTCCTACAGCACCCAATCCAAAAACAGCCACAGTTTGTCCTTTCTTCGGTTTAGCAACATTAACAGTAGCACCAAAACCTGAAATGTGTTTTCATCAATCTATGAACAAAGACAGAAGCAGACCCAGAGAAAGTCACCATTTTCTTGAATAATAAAGAATAAGGGTGAAAACATTGAGAAGATGGTTTCTTAATGAGGTTCAATTACCTGTTGAAATTCCGCAACTAAGAACACAAACTTTGTCAAGAGGTGCCTCTGGATTGATCTTGGCAAGGCAACCCACATGTACAACAGTGTACTCACTGAAGGTGGAGGTGCCAACAAAGTGATAGATGGGCTGCCCTTTAATGGAGAACCTTGATTGCCCATCAGCAAGCATCACTCCCCTGTCCGTATTGATCCTGAGAAGATCGCACATGTTGCTCTCTTCGGACTTGCAGTGAGCACAGTCACCACATTCCCCAGTGAAGACAGGGAGGACATGGTCACCAGGCTTAAGATCGGTGACACCTTCACCAACACTCTCAACGATCCTGTCAAATTGTAAAATTATATTAATAAGAAAAGATAAACAGTCCAGAAGCACAAGTTGCTTGATTTGCTTATCCATTATAACTGGAGACTTGGAAACTCCAACAGAAAAACATTGGAAGGGAAAGAAAGTACGTTGAGTCGTTGACATGGTAGCTTCAGTTGCAGTTACCATGACCTTATGCAAAGTAGATAAGAGAGAGAGAGAGAGAGCTCACCCTCCAGCCTCATGTCCGAAGATTCTGGGAAACACAGGTGTCTGTCCCTGCAATGCAAGAAATGATACAAAAAATTAGCTCACGAAATCAACTGAAAAAAGTTCACATTCACAATGTAAGAAGGAGTCTCTGTTGGTTCCCGAATGTACTCACCAAAAAACTGAAAAACAACTCTAAATCAAGTGAAAATGGACAGAAAATGTGAAGGAGTTGGGAGGGATGGTGACCAGAAACGTACCTTTGCTTCCCAGAAGTAGACATCAGTATGACAGAGGGAGGTGTAAAGGATCCTGATCCTGGCTTCCATTGCTTGAGGCGGCGCAACCTCAACCTCCTCTATCACCAGCGGCTTGCCTGCCTCCCATGCAACAGCAGCTGAACCAATACAGACAACGGGAGCTTAGAGCAAAAGAACCAAACTGAACTCTAATAGGAGAAACTAGAAATGGCTATCAAGAATCCTTTTTAAGAAAATACAACTCTACATTACTTCCCCACAGCCGCACCATCCCCAATCCAACCACCCACAAGAAGAAGGAAAATGTTCACTACCCACCAAAGAATGAAAAAAAAAATTCCCCCTTTGTTACTTCCCTCAGCCTCTAGAGAGAGAGAGAGAGAGAGAGTTCTCGTATGGTCTTACCTTTGCATCGGATCACCTGACCGGCGGTAGCCATTATCTTCAACGCCAAAACGGAAATAACCCAACAGAAGTAAAACGAGGGAGAGGGAGAGATATAAGGAGAACCCTTCGAGATTGCCACCAGGGACCGCCGCTTCCTCGACGAACAAAGAGGAGGCCACCATGGCTATTTATAGCTTCAAGACAGGGTATGGTGCAGAGCAGGAGAGGACGCGTTGAGAGAAAAGCCCTAGGGATGGCCGGGATACTGCGGCATTTGCTCTCATTGGTCTCTGAAATTTGCTTTCCAACGCAAACAGGACAGAGGGAGACATTCAAGCGGCGCCACCGTTTGAGCCAACAAAAATCAAGCTCATAGTTTTCACCTTCCACAGTGGCAACATAAAAACCGCGAGAGAGAGAGAGAGAGACTTCTCCACTCGAAAACCGGCGACTGCCATGGGACGACAAGGTTGCAGTGACACGTTCCTTGTTCGGCTTCGTTTTTAAGGAATGCTGGATCACCGACTCCTGTGCAATGTGGGCGGAGCATGGCACACTATAATTTAAGATAAATTCATTAAAGCGGCTCATTTCTTATGGTAATCCACAATACGCGTCTCCGATTACTTTCACTTTTTCACGTTAAAGAAGTATTGCTCCTGGTAGTTAGCTTGTGAAAAAGTTCTAACCCAGTCATTTACTTAAGAAGCCAAGCTCGAGTTCATGAATCGTGTTGAGCTCGAGCTCAACACGTAACAGTCAAGTCGAACTCGAGCCTTAAAAGAGCTTGTCGATCCTTAATCAAATCAATATATTCAATTTATGAGTTTGTCGAGCCCTAATCGAGTCGAGCTCGAGCTCAATACCTAAAGATGAATATCAATTCTATTCAAACGATTTGTTGAGCCTTAATTGAGTCAAGTTTGAACTTAGCACGTAACTATGAGTATCAATTTTATTTAAACGAGTTTGTCGAGAGCTTTAATCGAGTCAAGCTCGAGCTTACTAAACTCGAGCTCGACTCTACTCGGCTCGTGTTCATCCCTAACGGCTGGCAACTCGCTTTTCTCCCTACTTCATGTTTAAGATCATCTCATAACTTACTTTCAAAATTTAAAGGCTCAATCATTAAGTGAAATGGTTAGGACTGTAAAGAAATTGATTTGAATTGGATGTTACTCCAATGAAATGCTAGTAATTTGCAATATTTGAATTGAATGACGAACGATAAGACTACCGAGGTCAGTTTTCGAACTTTTGAGAGCCGGTAAAAAGAAAATATCTGAATCAACTTTTTTTAAAATATAAAATCCAAATATAATCTAGATCCTTTGCATTTGAATCGACTTTTAAGTACACAACCGATTTCATAAAAAATGAACATTCAATTCAAGGTATTTGTGTGAAATTAAATCCCAATCGAAATCTAATGGGATATACATAACATCAATCTCAATCTAAATCCGATTGAATGTCATTTCATCAACTTGACTTGAATCTTAAATAATTTTTCATAAAGAAATCTTGAATTTGAAATATGAGACCCATTTTCGAGATTGGGGTCAAAATATTGGCCCAAGAGCAATATTCTTAGTATGTCCAAATTGCTTTGGTCATTAGGTCAAAAGCTCCAGGTATTATCCATGTTTCCTAGAACATCAATTTGAAAATGGGTTCCGGGTGAGCTAAAGATCCAACCAGACTCCAGATCCTAATACAGTTTCAGAAATTTACGCACGATCTTGAATCCGAACTCGATGAGGGCAGATCTCATTTAAATCAAAGCAGCATAAGCTTGATTTGTACAAAAATCCCCACTGGCTAGATCCAGATAGACATGCATCCAAATAGGGGGTGTCGACATATTGGATTTGAATCAGATATATTATCTTACTTATATATGTTTTTTCGAATATATTCATATCCGAATCGGAAAATCCAATTTTACAATTTGGTTTTGATGCAAATCCAATTTTCATATTCATATCTGATTTTGATGCAAATCCAATTTTCATATTCATATCTGAATCAGAATCTGAATTTTGAACCGAATCTAATCAATTTTCAATGTACAAGAGCATTGGGTATGGAGTATTTATTTAGAACTAAATCTGATT
The DNA here is from genome assembly GCA_011799765.1 of Nymphaea thermarum. NCBI lineage: Eukaryota > Viridiplantae > Streptophyta > Magnoliopsida > Nymphaeales > Nymphaeaceae > Nymphaea > Nymphaea thermarum. The sequence goes on from JAANDH010000128.1 coordinate 372,454, forward strand.
TAAACATAATATTAATATGAATTCGACCAGACGTTCATGTATATTTGAATATGAATTCGAGTTTGATCGGATTCATTTATTAAATCTGAATTCTATCAGATTTCTTGATCAGTTATTATTATTTTTTTCATATCCTTTTTTTTTAATGGTTTAGTCAGATATCTGATATCAGATCCAAATCGGATACATTAACATCCTTAAACCAAAGTTGAATACTAGTGTTGTCACTACACTACATTATTCCTCTATATTGTATGTATAATCATAAAGAAAAAGATTTATTTCACAAATTTTAGGTACTTGTGTTAGTTTTGAATAAAGAAAAAGAAAATAATTAATAGGAAAACACTAGACCTGGGCATGGGGCCAGCCCGATGCCTGAAACCCGAGGCCAGGCGCGATATCCGATACCCTGAGTTTGGCTCGAATGATTAAAATAAAAAAATTAATACAAAATAAAAAAATTGAATATAAAATACATTTTAATAATATAATATATGTTATTATTAAATAAAATTTTAAAAAATTTTAAAGGGCCAAACCAGGCCCCATGGGGCTGACCCTGGCCGCCCCGATATATTACCAGGCCGGATCGGACCCGGCGCCCAGGCTAAAATGACACTCTAAGAGGCATCATTTTAAATGCAAAAAAGCAAAAAATTGATCTTGCCTCTAAAACAGCATTTGTTTAATATTTGGACTATATTATGTTTAAGAAGAGCTCAGACCCACAACATTCACAACAAATTATGTTTTGGGTGTCACTCTTGTACTATTGATGAGATCCTTTCCACAAATTTTGAAACATAATGCTGCAACTGACACCATTATAAGAGAGTGAACATTATGTTCATCGCCATTACTTTAGAAAACATAATATGATTATGTCTAGCAATCGTTATCACCAACATTAATCACCAAATGTGGAAACTGCATGTTTAATTGTATCATGCTTTTTATGATTAAAAATATGTTGTCATTCAACATAGAAAGGCATAATGCTCAGGCCCTATACCCTAAGAGAGATGGGGTTAGATGGGAGTTTCGGCTTTCCTCTTGGTAGTTAAGGATAAACACTAGCTGAGTCGAGCTCGAGTTTAGTCAGCTTGAGCTCGGCTCGACTAACGAAACTTCGAGCTCGACGGAAGCATCTCCAGCTCGACTAAGCAATTAAGTGTTGAGCTCGAGATCAACTCGATTAAGGCTCGACAAAATCGTTTGAATAGAATTGATATTCATCGTTATGTGTTGAGCTCGAGCTCGACTCGATTAAGGCTCGGCAAACTCGTTTGAACATAATTAATATTCATCGTTAGGTGTTGAGTTCGAGCTCGACTCAATTAAGGCTCGACAAACTCCTAAACTCGTTTGAGCATATCAACTTGATTAAGGCTCGGCAAACTCGACTAAGGCTTCAACTCGGCAGTTACATGTTGAGCTCAAACTCAACTCGATTATTTAAACGAGACGACTCATGAACTCGAATTCGTTCACGAGCTGAACTTTAATGAGTTGAGCTCGAGTAGCTCGACTCATTGTTCACCCTTATTGGCAGTAGGATGAAATACTCCTCTTGCTCACCCAAAGGGATGTAAAAGGTTCTAAATTGATTTAGATCAACCCTTTGCCCAATTCAATTTAATAAACTTTAGAACATTCATTTTGTTAACTTCTAATGACGCCAATCAAACTTACCTAGTCAAAAGCTTACTTATCTATTTAGATAATTGGTTCAAGTGGCATAGCATCAATTCTGTTTGTATCAATAAGTACTAAAAATAATATTAGTTGACATGCATTAGGAGTCAAACGCCAAGCACAAGCACTGACCTAGCCTTTAACCCTATACCCAAGGGGGAAACTATTATGGCTCTCACTTATACTAGAATATTCCTCTTACTCGCCTAATAATCATATGGATGTCATCTAAGTCGGTTGTTAAGAACTTTTCCAAGATCGATTTTTGTGGTTGTAGGTCATTTGTGGTGATCGCCTTTACGCTAACATTCTAAAAAAAGACTCAAAAACTTTTTTATTTTCTAAAGCTTTTCTCAATTAAAACAAAATTGCAGCCAATTAGGGGTGAACACAAGCCGAGTCGAGCCCAAGATCAGTCAGCTCAAGCTTCGTTCAATTAATGAAACATAACTCGATTCGGCTCGAGAATAGTTCGGTGGAAGCAGCTCGAGCTCAACTAAATTAAGACTCAACAAACTCATTCAAATAGAATTGATATTCATCGTTACATGTTGAGCCCGAGCTCGACTGGACTAAGGCTCGACAAACTCGTTTGAACATAATTGATATTCATCCTTATGTGTTGAGCTAGAACTCGATTCGATTAAGGCTCGACAAACTCGTAAACTCGTTTGAATATATCAACTTGACTAAGGTTCTACAAACTCGATTAAGGCTTAAGCTCGAATCGATAGTTACGTATTGAACTCAAACTCAACTCAATTATTTGAACGAGTCGACTCATGAACCCAAGCTCGACAAATTACTCGGCTCGAACTCGTTCACGAGCTAAACTTTAACAAGTCGAGCTCGACTCGGTGTTCACATTTTTCCTAGGGACATGTCAAATAAAAAGAAAAGACCGATGAAACATCTTCTTCATCTAACATTAGTTCATACTTTTTTCTCTTCACTACCAACATGTAAAAGATCAAATGCTCAGATTGTTCCTCATCCGTTTAACATATAAATAGGCGGTTGAGAAAAAAATAAAAACTCACATATTGCCTTTGTTCCTCAGATTTGGATTCTCCAATGAATTTCCAATAAAGTGCAATCTCTGATTGGGATTTGGTAAATTTAAGACCCGATTAGATTTATACATAAAAAGTTTGGATCTAATGGTAGCCTATATCTAAATTTAATTTCAAAAATAAGGTCTTAATTCGAGCCCGAATGTAAGTCTGGCTGCATGAAACATTGAATCAAATTAGGTAGAAACTGAATCCAAACTCACATATTGCCTTTGTCAGATTCCAAGTTCCAATTCAAGGCTGAGGAAGATCCAATTATGCCGGATACGATAAAAAAAATTAAGAACCTAAAAAGAATGTTTCTTTTAAAAAAAAAATTCCAAAATACTCGAACTCCCCCCCAACCCCTTCTTATTAAATTTTATATCAAAAAATTAAGAATCTAAAAAAGAGTATTTCGTTCAAGTCAGTACTGGAAGAGTAGTTCATTATAAAGATAATTTTGTCATTTATATCAAAAACTAATTTTTTTTCTGTTAACAGGCAGCTCTTTAAATTTTTTTCTCAAAAACTGAGTTTAACTTTTCAAAGTTGAACGTTGATTTTTTGTTATCTTTATGTTTTTATATTCATAAAAGACACCTTTTTTTTAAGAAAAAAAAAAGGAAACCTTAAGAAAACGACTTCCTTAAAAATTATTCACTTTTAGGTTATTTGACATTGGACCATTCAATTAAGCTTTCACAAAACAATATTTTCAAAGGAGTTGGTGTAACGATTAAAGTGAAGTTGGTAGGTGACCAGTTTTCTTTTCGAGCTCTATGACATCAAACATTTGTGTTGTAAAAAGAAATACACCAATATGCAAATAGTGCACGTGCACAGTGAAATGATATCTCAACTCCACAAAAAAGACCCTGAAGATATGAGAGAAATGAGAAGGCGGCAGGCTTTATGGTTAGGCGTGCAGGTCCAACCGACCCGATAAGAGTCAAGCCCGAGGCGGTCCAACCGGCCTTTCTTTAGCTTGTGTCAGTGGGCGGCAGATGGGATACGGTGACGATAAGGACCAATGAGCTCTCTCTCTCATCTCTCTATGTTCTTCTATTTAGGGGATTTCTTGTCTCAAATCTTGTCATGCATTCTCATTTTATCGGTTTTTTCTTTTTCATTTCTCCCACTCCAAAAAGCTTAGCTTGTTTGATAAAATATACTCTACTTAAGCCTGGGCCTGAGCATCGGGTCAGGTACCTGAGACATTGGGCCGACTTGGGTGGGCCCGATGAAGCCAGGTTCAGTTTTGATAAGATTTTTTATAATATTTTATTACAAATAATTATATTTACATATTATTTTATATTAAATATATATATTTTATTTTTAACGGAATCGAGCCGAAGCACGGGTTTTGGGTGTCAGGTCAACCCCATGCCTAAGCATAACTCCCTTGTTTTTGGAGACTTTCTATGAAAAACTGAAAAAGAGTGGACATAGAGGTGAAAATTTAAGGAATGCTTATTATTGTTACGAAGAAAACGAACGTTACATAAATTACTTTTTGAACTAACCATGAACACAGGACCGCATCCAGACCTTACAAACCAATACAAAAGAACTAAAATGAGAAACGTCGACTCGGCAAGTGCCCTCAAGAGCTGCACCGAAGCAACATGGATGCATTCCCAGATCCTCTTTCTTCTTCAGTTCTGCAACATCTGCTTCCTTGACTAATGATCCATCGTCATTACACAGCGAATACCTTCGCCACTAAGCATCAGATCAAAGGCCTTGTTGATTTCAGAAAATGGAATATGGTGTGTGATGAACTTCTCCAACTCAAGCTCCTGTCAACAGCCAAACATTTAGCCACATTCCTCAGGACTGCAATGCCTAATAAGTAGTAGGCAAAGTAACTTGAATAAAAGATAGAGAGAGAGAGAGATTACCTTCTTCATGTACAATTCAACGACCCCGGGGATGTCAGTACGTGTTTTATAGTTACCATAGAAAGTTCCCTTTAGAGTTTTCTCATTCAAGAAGTTGATGGGGTGTGTCTTGAATACTGCTTCTTGGTGGGGGACACCAACCAGAACAGCTACGCCCCATCCCTGTAACAGAGAAAGAACTGTCTTCAGAAGGCCAGCCATTAACAAGGAGCAAAGGACATAAGCTTCACATGGTGTAAAGGTGGCAAAAAGAAAAGAGGCAAATAACCACTGTGAGCTTAATGAACAACTGAACAGAAAGTCGACGATGTAGAAGACATCACTTACATCATGAACACATTCAAAGGCAGAAATCATGGCATTGATATTCCCAGTGCACTCAACACTCCTATCAACACCACCATTTGTCATTTCAGCAATCACCTGAAAGTGCCAAAAAAGTGCAACTAGTTAGCATTAGCTGCTGCAGAGCTACAGAATAGATCATTGTGAATAATGGGTTCTGAGGACTATTAGACTTCTATGTTATACTGCAGAAAACAAAGAGGAGGTAACGTTTATTTAAGAGGAAATGTACTAGAAAGATACCTCCTGAATAGGTCTGTCATAGTCCTTTGGGTTAAGGAACTCTGTGCAGCCAAACTTCTTTGCTGAAATCAATGAAATGAAGAGTCAAATAACTTTTACAAGAAGAATCACAATGAATTGGATTGTGACCATCCATTCGTTCATGACTCACCTTCTTCAAATCTGTTGGGGTTCAGATCAACTCCAATGATCCTTGAAGCACCAGCGAACCTTGCACCCTCGGCGGCCTAAAAGGTTGAAGCAAGAACTTCTTGTCAGGCCAAAGAAGTAAATGGGATATAACTAAGCAGAGCACTTGATGAGGGCAAGGAAACTTACTGCAAGGCCAACAGCGCCCAAGCCAAAAACAGCCACTGTTTGGCCTTTCTTTGGTTTAGCGACATTAACAGTGGCACCAAAGCCTGAAATGTGTTCGAACAAGCTATTAGTCAATGCAGAATTTCTCTGGAAACTCAAGTATTTTCTTATATCAAAAGAAACAGAACAAGAATGTGGGAATGACCAAGTGGAGAGTGTCATTACCTGTTGAAATTCCACAGCTGAGGACGCAGACTTTGTCGAGAGGAGCCTCCGGGTTGACCTTGGCAAGGCAACCTGCATGCACAACTGTGTATTCACTGAAGGTGGAGGTGCCAACAAAGTGATAGATGGGCTGCCCTCTAATGGAGAACCTTGATTGCCCATCAGCAAGCATCACTCCCCTGTCAGTGTTGATCCTCAGAAGATCACACATGTTACTCTCTTCAGACTTGCAGTGAACACATTCACCACATTCCCCAGTGAAGACAGGGAGGACATGGTCACCAGGCTTAAGGTCAGTTACACCTTCACCAACACTCTCAACGATCCTGCCAAATTGAAAATCAACCTGATGAGAGGAATTAAGGTAATCATTACCTCAAAGTATATTTTTTTGAAGTATACTAAGTTGGCCTTATCTTGAAGCAAGCAAGCTGTAGAAATTCTAGTCTTTAAGCAAAGAAAGGACACTTTTCAACACCGCAGTTTGTTTATTTCACAATACATAGGAAAAGATGGACCTCTGTTTTAGGGACAAACAAAATCATGTACTCCACAAACCGGAGAGAAAGAAGGAAAAAAATTAAGAGTGACAGAGAGTTTGAAAGGAGAGAGAAAAGCACTTACCCTCCAGCTTCATGGCCAAAGATTCTAGGAAACAAAGGTTTCTGTCCCTGCATTGCAGAAAATGGAAAAGGGGAACTTGTTAAGAACTTAGAAAAGGAAGGAGGAGAGCACTGATGTGCTGAAAATTTGTGCGGAAAACTACCTTCGCTTCCCAGAAGTAGACATCGGTGTGGCAGAGAGCAGTGAAGAGGATCTTCACCCTGACCTCCATGGCTTGGGGTGGTGCCACCTCAACCTCTTCAATCACCAATGGCTTGCCTGCCTCCCATGAAACAGCAGCTGAACCAACACACCCACAGACACAAAACAGAGAGAGATCAGGCAAAAGAAAAAACCAGAATCAGAACAGAGAAAACCAAAACACAAAAAATTGTCGAAGTATACGTCAAATTTTGTAGTTGTTTCTTCTAAAAAATTGAATCAGAGGAAACCCAAGTGGCAAAAAAGGAGAAGGATCAACAATTACAAGTTTTTTCCTTCGCAACCTTCACAAAGGAAGACAACCTGTCTGTTTATCATTTCCTCTGGTTTCGAAGAAAAGATGAACTAGTACATAATTAGACCAATGAGGATTGCTTCATTCTCTTGAACACCCACTTGAAGAATTGTAGACAGAGAGAGATTTCATAACCACACCGAGGGCTTGAGATGAAAAAAGAATTGTGGGATATTCTTCACAGGAAAGAGTTTCTCTTACCTTTGCAACGGATGACTTGACCAACAGTAGCCATTTTAATCTTCAGCACCCAACAAAAGAGACGATGGAGAAAATAGGAATGGGGAGATAGCTAAGAACTAGGAGAGCTTTCGACCTGTATTCAACAGTCGAATTTCTTCGTTGGAGATGCCATTGGCGCTCATGGCTATTTATACAGCTCAGGCCAAGTGGATATCTACAGGGAAAAGTAGGGCGCGGATATTGAAGAGGAGAGAGAAAACTACCGGCTTTCTTGGACACCGCCGGTTTTGGTTGCAGCGGTTTTGAGTGGGAACATCCATTTTTCTTTCCCCCTCTTTTCTTCGTCAACGCGAACAGAAATTGCTGGCGCCTCTGATTGGGCCAATCAGCCAAACCGCTCCCTGGTTTTCCCCTGAGATTCTTCATTCTTAGCTTCTCATCTTCCTAGAAGGTCCAAAATCTCGTTATTTTCGCCGGCTGTCGATAGACACCGGATTGATTTTATGCAAAAAAAAAACATTTTCCGGTTTACACGCTTCACATTTGAAAAAATTCGTCCCAAGAAAAGTTTATTTATTGTTATTTCTTAATAAATGTTACGCTTTTCTTAGAAAGTATCGAATAAAAGTATTATGTTTATTAGCAAAAGAAAATAGCCATGGTTGAATCACATTCTTATTATTTCAACCATTTTACTTTTGTTTTTGAGGTTATATTGATAGTCTTCATGAAAAGTGTAACTATTATTCAAAAAATTATAAATGACATTTTTTTATATTATGACAAGAACTATGCCCGAAAGGAATTTTTTTTTTCAATTTTGTAATTGACCCAAAATTGGATTGGTGAAGTTGAGTTTATCACAAAAAAAACTGATCTCTCAAAGTCTCATTAGTCAAACTCAGGCAGTTTCAAAACCAAGTTCAAAGATCTTATTTTGTAGGAAGACGTGAAATAATACACTTAAGTTTGGGATTTTTGTGTTGCTTTAAAATCTACAAAAAAATTTAAAAAAAAAGTCTACCAAGATTTTCTTTGAAGATTTTTTAGAGATAAAATATTTTTGCATACGGTATGTGTCCACCAGGTTGTAGTTTTCACATATAAAATTGAAAAAGGAAAAAATCTTGAACATGCATAAATGCGTATTAAAATTTTAAATAACAGTGACCAAAAACAAAAAAAAAATGAGGGTGCAATCGTCTCCTCCTGATTCTTGCACGGATATAAATTTATTGTCTCTCTTAAATTTTCATTTATTTTTATAACTTTTCTCATGCTGTATTTTTTTTTCCTTTTAAGCTTAGGCATCTAACACCTGAAACCTAGGCTCGGTCTGACCATTAAAAGCCGAGCTCGAGCCTAGTTCAAACTCAGTTCCATTAAATTAAAAAATATATTTTTATTATTAAATAATATATATAGTTAATTATAATAAAATGTTATATATATAAATTAATAAATAATATTTTCTTTATTAACGCTACAAATTTGAAATGAAGACTGGCTGCTTGTGAGCCTCTACCTTATTATGCTAAAAAAAAAACCCTTTAAATTTAAAAATCAGCTGTTTTTTAATAGAATATCTCCTTTCTTATACAATCGCAAATTCGGAGGTCATAAAACCGGCCGATTGTGAACATAATCACCGGAAACTGAGCCTTGATCGGCCGAATTGCCTCCGGGCCTACCCACATCCCTCATTAAACGCGTACTGTCTATGCGGGACCCAGCTTAGACAAAAACAGTGGGTTTCTTGGTTTGACTCGAGCCCACCTGACCAACTTGGCCGTCCGTATCACATGAACCATATGAACACGGCCAACCGGTGACAGCTCAAAAAATATCTTACAAGCAAGTCTATAATTTTATTGATTTAAGTCATTGGAAAATTTAAAGGCAGCCGTGGGTTATCAGCCTACCCTGAGTACAGAAATGGGTTCTTTGCAAGAAAGAATTACTTCTACTAAAGAAGGATCTATAACTTCCATTCAAGCAGTTTATGTACCTGCAGACGATTTGACTGATCCTGCTCCTGCCACCGTACTATCAAGAGAATTAGCTGCCAAAGGTATCTATCCAGCACTAGATCCTTTAGATTCAACGTCAACTATGCTCCAACCTCGGATTGTTGGCGAAGAACATTACTTTGTGGGCATGCTTGGTTGACTAAGCTATAAATCTTCTGTAAATGATTTTTTTTTAAAAGAAATTCTCAATGTTTAATATTTTAAAAAAATAATATTATTATTTCCACTTCTAGGAAATGACAAAAAAATACCTAACTTTGTGAATAACCACTGGAGCATCAAAATATTAAAAAAAAACATCCACTTAAATAATTTAGATATATTAATAAGAAAGCTAACTGATCTGGATAAAGTTACTTTTTGATATAGTTTAAGCGAGTGAATACAAAATTAATAAACTTTAATGAATCTCCGTTAGAGAGTATTTTAGTGTTTCTATATATCACACCAATCTGTACTAGCGATACCAACGTTGACGCAGTAGTTTTGTTACAATTGAGAACTTGGACGTTTTGATAAGAGTATGAAAAGTTAAGTGCACTATTTTTAATATTGCAAAATCCCTATCCGTATTTTGTAAAGTTAAGTTTATTTATCAAATAAAAATTCATAGTTACATATAATTGAATGTAATTTACTTCCATGTCCAATTAATGCGTTCTATTTTAAAGCAATAATAAAATGAAGACACTTGAGTCTTAAAAGATTATGATAGTGAAGTCCACTTTCGATTTTTTCTCTATCCAAAGTTCAATATTTTGGACTTACGAAGTATATATATATATATATATATATATATATATATATATATATATAAAGTTCAGTTGAACAATTAGATATTAATGGAAAAAGCTAGCTAACTTGGATAAAACCAATCATGTATTACTACTCCTTGATATGGTAAAGGGAAACAAGGCATAATAATAAACTTAATTTTATCAATTTGAGATAGTATTTTAGTTTTTTTTTTTTTTATCATATCAAGTTAAACGTGTGTAGTGATAACGTGGAGTGAACTGATAAAAGGTTTTTTTTACAATGTAAAACGTAGGCGTGTCCATAAAAGTTATTTAACAATTCTTTCTTATTTTTCTCTGCACTGTATTGTATATTTCTCATTTCTGATTCTGTTTTCGATGTTTGTTTTTTGCGGATGTACTTAGGGAACCTTTTGTCCCCAAATTTTGTTATATATTCCCATTTTATTGGCTCTCTCTCTCTCTCTCTCTCTCTCTCTCTATATATATATATATATATATATATATATATATATATATATATATATATATATATATATATATAACCTTTTTATCGTCTCTCAAGTAAAAGTTTAAAATATGAAAATCTAGCAATTTAAGAGCCTGAGCACAAGATCTTAGATGACTCCTGTAAGCCTCCAGATAACCTAGCACCACTTTAGTCGCTTACTTGGTAGGCCTGATACGGCACGCCGCTGGTTTGGCCTTTCCATCAGAAATGGGCCGAAAACACACACACACTCGAGCGCGTGAACCAGACAACAAACTGATTAACTCGTCAAAAATTCTATAAATACTTGCTTCGTCAAAAATGCAACAGAAGATTCAATACAGATTTTCTCTTCCGATCATCACACAGTGTACAAAAAAACAAGGACTGGACTCACTTCTACGAACACAAAGAAGAAAGGCAAACACTGTAAAGCTGCGACAAGACCAGCACAGACAAGACGCATCTCCTGTTCTTCTTCTTTTCCTTCTTTCCTTCTCAGTTGCGTCGTTCAAGAATCCATGGTCATCACACAGCGAATGCCTTGGCCACTCAGCATCAAATCAAAGGCCTTGTTGATTTCAGAGAACGGAATTTGGTGAGTGATGAATTTGTCCAACTCCAGCTCCTGTAACCATTTACCACATTTCTCAGGCCTTCACCAATACATGCAAGAACAGACACACACACACACACACACACACACACACATATATATATATATATATATCATAACAGAGAGAGAGAGAGAGAGAGAGAGAGAGATGACCTTCTTCATGTATAACTCAACCACCCCGGGGATGTGAGTGCGTGTCTTGTAGTTACCATAGAACGTTCCCTTCAGTGTTCTCTCATTCAAGAAGTTGACGGGGTGTGTCTTGAATACTACGTCTTGGTGTGGGACACCAACCAGAACGGCAACACCCCATCCCTGCAAAAGAGACAGCACTCGTCAGGAAAGAAGAGACTTTGAATTCAGAAAGACTTTAGTGTAGTCAATTCATTTTGATTTGAGGAATCAATCAGATCTCAGAAATGCAAGAATGTGTAGGACACCACTCACATCATGAACACACTCAAAGGCTGATATCATGGCATTGATGTTCCCTGTGCACTCAACACTCCTGTCCACCCCACCATTGGTCTTTTCTGCAATCACCTGCAAGTGACAAAACACTTCAATGGGTCAACAGCAATTAAGTGGTCTTCTATCAAGTAAGAAGTTAGCATCCAGGAAAGAAGCGTTTTAGTCCAGTTAAAAAGTAATACATTACATAATATGAGTAAGAATAGGAAAATTTCTTCACTGTAAGTTTCCTCTAAACCTGGTTTATCTAGAAGCAGACCTCTTGAATGGGTTTATCATAGTCCTTGGGGTTCAGAAACTCTGTGCAACCAAATTTCTTCGCTGAAATAAGTGAAAAGAAAAGAAGAATCACTAATCTACAAGTAAAATCAGAATGATCTGGATCATGTTTGCGCCATCATACCTTCTTCAAATCTGTTGGGGTTCAGATCAATTCCAATAATTCGTGAAGCTCCGGCGACCCTTGCACCTTCAGCGGCCTAAAAGTTGCAAAAGAAAGGCACATCATATCTAGGACATGTACATGCAGAGATTTTAGGAAATCCAAGAACTTACAGCAAGGCCTACAGCACCCAAGCCGAAAACAGCCACACTTTGACCCTTCTTTGGCTTAGCCACATTAACAGTAGCTCCAAAACCTGAAACCCATTCCAGGGAACAATCGATTAAGAAAACTTCATTTTCTTAAATCAAAAGAAACAAATGGAGTGAGAATGATTTAGTAGACAGTTTCCCTTGCCTGTTGAAATTCCACAGCTAAGGACACAAACTTTGTCCAGAGGGGCCTTTGGATTGACCTTGGCAAGGCAACCGACATGTACAACAGTGTACTCACTGAAGGTAGAGGTGCCAACAAAGTGATAGATGGGCTGCCCTTTAATGGAGAACCTTGATTTCCCATCAGCAAGCATCTCTCCCCTGTCCGTGTTGATCCTGAGAAGATCGCACATGTTGCTTTCTTCAGACTTGCAGTGTGCACATTCCCCACACTCCCCAGTGAAGACAGGGAGAACATGGTCACCAGGCTGAAGATCAGTCACGCCTTCACCGACACTTTCAACAATCCTGCAAAATTGAAAATCAGCCGTTCTGAGGGTTAGAAAAATAAAACCTCCATTGCACTGATGTTTCATTAACTCAAATTATAGGCTACAAACTGTAATTGTGATGTTGAGTAGCAGAAACCCATCTAACCTATGCTGCAGTTATGATTATACAAGTTTGACGAATCTTGCGTGAGTGAAAAAAAAAAATCCCTGATGGAGTTGTGAAGTGTTAACTGTTGTGTTTCTCTAGGAAGATTTTCTCACACAAGAAAATAAGAAGAAAATAGATGCTAAAAGAAAAAAGTTAGAAAAAGGCAAAGACAGAAAAACTCACCCCCCAGCCTCATGTCCAAAAATTCTGGGGAATAATGGCTTCTGCCCCTGCAAGCCAGGAAATTGGAAAAATAAAACACAAGTTAATAACAGAACTTATTTTGTAAGTGATTTCTCTGCAATCGTAGAGTTAAATCAATCCAAAAGCCCTGTTCTAATTGGACATCTGTGTAAACAACCACAGATGTCCAGGCCTTCGGGGAAGGGAAGCCATTTTTTTTTTCAATTGCAAGGGAAACCACAGTAACTTGAATGCCTGATGGCTCTGTTTTCATGGTCCCACCTGACGACTTTCTTCTTGTCTCGTTCTAATTGAAGTAGTGGTGAGAAATGACATAAGGCAAATAAAAAATGAGGATTACCTTTGCTTCCCAGAAGTACACATCAGTGTGACAGAGGGCAGTGAAGAGGATCTTTATCCTGACCTCCATGGCTTGGGGTGGTGCCACCTCGACCTCTTCGATCACCAATGGCTTCCCCGCCTCCCAGGCAACAGCAGCTGAACCAAAACACCCATAGCCACAAAATAGAGAGAGATCAGGCACAAAACCAAGAAGCAGAACACAAAGATCAGGAGAAGGAGATCTGTCAAGTACGCTTTCCCTTTTTCCTGGAAACATTCTAAACTTCCAAACTCACCAAAATGTTGGCAACCAAAAAAGGAAAAAAGCAAACAGCAAATTTTGCAACTTTTCATTTACATCTTCCAGAAAGGAGACATGGGTTTTCTGTCAGAGTCCCCATGAATTCATGAAATAGCGGACCAACAAAAATTGGATCATCCCTCGACCATCCATCAGCAGAACGGAGAGAGAGAGAGAGTTGTGGGGACAAAGAAATGGGACGAAACACTTTCACATGAAATAGCTCCCTGTTACCTTTGCAACGGATGACTTGACCAGCGGTAGCCATTTCCCTTCAACGCCCCAAAGAAAGGGAGAACCAGAGGAAGGTGGGAGAGCAAGAGTACAACAACAACAACAAAAGAGTGAACAGAGACAGTGATAGGAAAGAAAGAAGAGCTCTCAATTCCTGCTCAACAGTCGAATTCCTTCGATGGGGACGCCATCTCTTCGCATGGCTACTTATGCAGCACAGCTCGAGTGGATCGACGTCCATCGACAGAGAGGAAAAAGAGAGACGCGGATAGGAAGGGGAGAGAGACAAGAGAGAGACAACCACTGGCTTTCTTGGAGTCAGCCGGTTTTGCAGGCAGCTGTTTCGGATGAAGATTTCTCCTTTGTCTTCCCCTTCTTTTCCGTCAACGCAAAGAACAATCGTCGTCGGCGCCTTGGACGGAATAGCAAAACCGCCACCTGGTTTTTTCTGCCTTTATCATCTTTTTCTTTCGATGCTCCTTGCATAAAAACCACGCAATAGGCGTCAACAAAAAGATCTTCCAGTTTACCGTTCAAGCCAATCGGAGATGGACCAAATCAGAAACTGGTGACGCAGTTTTGTTCACCAGTTTTGAGTTCATGGATCTAGCTTTGAAATATTATGCTACGGCTTCATTGACATTCCTAAGTAAACGTTAGGGGCAGTTTGATGCATGGAGTTGAAAAGAAGTTTTCAAAAATTTATTTCATGAATTCAAGAAACTGAAACAAAATCCGGACTTTCAAAACCCCTTTGTGTTTGAGTTCATGGATCTAGCTGTGAAATATTATGCTACGGCTTTATTTGACATTCCTAAGTAAACCTTAGGGGCAGTTTGATGCATTAAAAATATGGAGTTGAAAAGAAGTTTTCAAAAATTTATTTCATGAATTTAAGAAACTGAAACAATATTCAGACTTTCAAAACCCCTTTGTGTTTGCTCACTTGGGTTTATGTTCCAGAAAATAAATTTTCTAGTTTGAGAAAAATGTAAGATGAAAAAAGAGAATCGTTGGATTAAAAAAAATGCTTTGAGAGACCAACTATTACTTTTTTTCATCGTGTAATTTTTTTTCCACCCCAAAGGATAGAATACAAATTTCTAAAAAGGAATTTATGAAAACCAACCCAACTATTAGTTTTTTCATCACAAATTTGATGGGCAAGAAAAAACTTAAATTTTATTTTCAGTGCTACAAGAAATATTATGCCCATCAAATGGGCCCTTAAGGAATAAGGATACTAAAATCAGAATCGGCCGGAGTACCATATCCCAACTTTTAATACTATATATATATATATATATATATATATATATATATATATATATATATATATATATATATATATATATATATTAAACCATGTAAAAAATTTTAAATATTTTTAGCCAATTCTCAAGAGGTTCAGCGGAATTGACCAATCTTCCATACGATGAGGAGATTTTTTTATCCTACCGCTAAGCGGAGCGCCAAAGCTCTCACCCTTTCCCTGTTCTTCCCTGTCCTCCTAGGGCCTATTGATGGATTATTATGTTTCCAAACGGTCACCTTTATCAAATTGAAAACTTAGACAATTAGTGCTTTTTCATCCAACATGCGAAAGGCCAATACGAGTGGAACACGTTTTCACTTTCTATTAGAGGAGTATTTTAGTAGTTTTGTAAGTGAAATTACTTTTTGAGTTTCAATTTTACTGGTTTTAGATTTAGCCGGTAAGAACATTTTGGTCATTTTCAGCCCATAAGGTAGGTTCCGAGGCGGGCTCCATAGGAGTTTTTTTTTTTTTTCTTTTCCATCTTAAGGGGTTTCTAGTTTGAGTAGGACATAGATCCGCTTGATCATCATATGCACCACATAATTCACAAAAATATCTGAAGTTTTTTGTTTTTTACTTCAATTTGGGTAAATAATAAAATATTGTTTTATTTTTAGAAGTTAACAATAGGCAATCAACTTTTTTAAAAATCAATTAAATATTTTACGTTTTTATCTAATTTTTTTATTTTTAAAGCAAAAAAAGAAAACAATACAATTACAAGTTTATACAATTTTTTTAAATATGTTTCTTTGGTCGTCCACAGTTGTTCAATCTCAATATTGATATGCCACATCCCCCTTCTAAAGATTGTTGATATGAGAATCAAATCAGATGTAGGTCCAGTGCTCCTTCATTATAGTCCGATATCAGCTTGGATCACCAACTTTGGTAATATCCTGATCCATCTACACATTTACTTTTATAATTTTATTTATCCCCTGGCAGCCTTTTTTTTTTTTCTTGCTCTAATAAGTCCGGCATCAAAATTTTAATGCATGTAATGATATGGTAGCAGCACATTCAGAACCTCAACAAAATTTAGATTTTGCTTTTGATTTTGGTTTATAACTGTTTAGTTTACGTAATTCAAGGTTTACTATATGGAGAAAATGAAACGCTTCTGTTACAATTCTTGTGAGTCACTGCTCCAGTCCAGCCCTCATTGCCTGCATGAATAAGTGACCACATTTCACTTTAGAAATTACGCAAATTGCTATATATATATATATATATATATATATATATATAACTTAGATTTTGTATTAAATTCAATTGTTTTAAAAAGATTTTCATGGTTCTAAAATCATGAAAAATTTATGCAATTTTTTAAAGATTTTATTTTATTACTTTGGAACATTTTGGACTTATCTTGGTGCTTACGGTTTACCGTAAAGTCCAAGAAGCTTGATTTTATATTTGAAGATGACATTATTGAACTCTCTCTCTCACCCCAACACTTTTACCCCCAAGTAACCTTTTTTTTTTTTGTTAAAACACAAAACATTGAGGTGCGATGACACAATGATTCAAAAGAAAATGAGCTATGCAAATCAAAGATAATGGGGGCAAACTTTCCATTATATAATAAATTTCGTTCATACAAAATTAATTCACATTTCTCAATCTGTATTAAATGGGTTTTTTTTAGAAAAAACAGGTTTTCTGCTGAAATATTTATCAACCATGAAAACCTTACTTTTAGTGGCATTGCTCCAATGCCATAGAAGTGTCTCATTTATGGCTTTTGGTGCTAAAGAGACTCAGTGGCATTTTATTTTTTCCCCACTGAAAACATTCAGTGATGGATTATTTAGTAAAGGACAATACGCTCTAAGGCATAATGTGTACTTTGATCCAACGTCATCCCTCACAATGAACGGCTCCGAATCTTGTGGGGATCGATTGGATTTCAGAGTACGTGAAGCCATACAATTATTTTCTATTCGTGAGAGAACTCGTTTTTGAAAGAGATTTGGAGGGGGCGACACAATCGGACGAAGCATTATAGCTCTGGAGAGGATGAAAATGGTGCGAGATCGTACTCAGTACCATTCAGGAGGAGTTCATCTTCATTGTGAAATACTGTTAGGGTGTCGCCTTGTAGCGGCCAAAAATGACGCCGAAGACTGCACTCCTGCCCAAGATCTCTTGGAGTGAGACGCTAAGACGGCTATTTTCTACCCAACTGCACAGCAACCCCAGCCAAATGAAGCCCGTAGGTGAGAGATGCAAGAACTGGTGTTTGTAAGGCTTTACAAGCGCGAGCGTTTACGAAATATCACTCACCTCACACCCATGCTTTCCATCCACACACATACATCCTGTTATACAATCAGTCCTTAGTGTGTGCAAACCATCACCAAGTCCTCTAGAAAAGTCAAAGTAGCTTGGGTTCGTGTCCTCCGCTGATATAGCTTTGGAGGGAACCCTGCCGGTTACAAGCCTAGAAGGCATACTGAAATCAATTAACTCCCACCCCGCAGCTATAGGGTGTCTTGGAGCTCACCTGACGGATGACACCACAAAGGAAGAAAGTCCACAGCAAGAGCTGTTCCTTGGTATCCAGCAAAATCCTCTCCTCGGCAGTGATTGCTCTCGACTAAAATCGAGTAGTGCTGCCACAGGTCCTTGCTTAGCACAAGAGGAGCAAATAGTTACTGTTTGACAAGTTACTACAAGGGTATGCACTTCACCACGGTCCAGTTTGCCCCAAATTGATTAACGTTTTGGGGGAAGCGGTCGCTGGTATGGCGCCCGCGGATGCCTTTCCTTCTCTCTGCTACAACCGGTTCACGGCTACCGCCTGCAGCTTTCCCTTCGCTTGCTGCAATGGCTGTCGATTGAAGAATAAAACAAGTCACAGTTTGGTAGAATGACAAAGGATGAACCTTAGTAGTGGAGACCGTCACCGTGTGACTAATTGAACCCCAGTCAAGTGTTGATCCAAGTGAGGCAATCGCCGGAAGCGCTGGCGAATGCTACGATCTCCACGCAATGCAGCTGCAATCCCACGACTTGGCCAAGCTCCCTCCTGAACAACCGTAGGATTCTGATCCGTATGCGGATTTGTTGAATCGGTCTCTCACCCAGCACGTTAGCAAAAACTCCCAATGCCAAGAAAATGACGAGGAACAAAAGGCCAAAACGCACGATTTTCTATATTCTCCAAAAAGAAATGGAGAGGCCACTTTTTCCTTTATTTTTCCCTGATTTTCAGATGCCTCCTCCTGCGAGGCTTAAAACTGGGTGTATAACCACCCATGATTCACGTCTCCAAGGGCTCCCACAAAATCGGGGCCTCATGGGTGACTCACATCTCCAAGGGCTCCCACAAAATAGGGCCTCATGGGCTACAATCTCTCTAACCACCAACCACTTGCTTTTGGTGCTGCCATGTTCTCCAACGTTTCCAACTTGTTGGGCAAGGCGCAATGGTTGTTAGCTCGTAGACTGGGTCTTACTCCCGGATCATTCGTCCCCCTCCAAAAAAAAGGACGAAGCTCCAACGAAGTCAAAATTCAAGTGAGGGAACTCGGTCTGGCCGACTACTCGGTTGTACCATTTTGCAGCCTGTGGGCGTTCACCCTTGCGACCGATACGATAGAAAATACACTGTCCTCTTCGCGTATTGTTTGTTTTGACTTCCAGAATAGTGTCGGATGATAGGACAGTAGCTTTTGTGATCAGAACATCATCAATTGGTGGTAAGACCTCTGGCTGCTCATCATCCAACATAGATGGTTCAAAAAGTTTGAGGTTGTTGACATTCACTACTGAATAAATTGCCATGTAATCGGGTAGTTCAAGTTGGCATGCATTTTCTCCCACCATTCGGACTATGCGAAATGGACCATAACGAAGGGGCTTTAATTTTTGCGCCTTTCCCTTGAGCCGGTCAGCTCCAATGTGCAGCCACACAAGATCATTCACTTGAAATTGGCCATGAACTCCATGTCGATCATGGCGTGCCTTATATCTTTGTTGAGCCTGCTGCAGATTTTGCTCCACCTCTTGATGAATTTTTCTGATATGGTCAAGGGCGAGCCTTGGCTGAAGGTGTAGTGACACTGTGATCTGCTTCATTTGGGGTGACCGTGAAGATCAAGTCAAACGGACTAGATGGTAGGAAGCCAAGACAGGCTTCAAAAGGCGATTTTTTTGTCGACTCATGCATTGATCTATTGAAGGCAAACTGTAGATACGGCTATCATCCCACGTTTTTGGATGCTGAGAGTTATATCCTCGTAACAAGTGTACCATGGTGCGGTTCACTACTTCTGTTTGCCCATCCGTTTGTGGATGGTAAGGAGTGCTCATGTGAAGTTTGGTATCCATCAATTCATACAATGTTTTTCAGAATGCACTTAAAAATTGATTATCACGATCTGAAATAATAGAGCTAGGCAGCCCAAAGTGAACCCAGACATGGTGGAAATATAGGCAAGCCGTCTGAACTCCAGTTATAGTCTTCTTGCATGGAACAAGAATAACCATTTTGGAAAAATGATCCACGACTACATAGAGATAATCATGTCCTCGCCTAGTAGTTGGTAGACCACCCACAAAATCCATGGATACACTTTTCCACGGACGTGTTGGTACCGGCAGAGGTTGGTACAAGCCTATCTTACGGTTGCTGGGCTTGGAAATACTACATAGTGTACATCCATGCACAAACCGACTAACATCTTGGTGTTAATTGGGCCAGTAGACGTACCTCTGTAAATTTTGGATTGTTTTGTTGATTCCAAAATGTCCAGCCACTTTGGAGGTATGAGCTTCTCTCAACCACATGGTACGATCTGCCTTTTGTGGGATGCATAGTCTTTCGTCCTTTTCCAGCAAGTTATTCTTGATAGTATATTCAGACTTTACGCCTGTCTGTGCAACTTTGTAATGCTCACAAAAATCTGGATCATGCATATATAGATGAACGTAATTATCATGCTGGCTGGGTTGGATTTGCATGAAGCCGATCAAGCAAACAGAGGCCTGTGGTGGTCGGAAGAGCATATCTGCCAATTTGTTTTGACTGCCCTGCTTGTACTTGATAACAATATTGAATTGTTGGAGGTAAGACATTCATTTCATATGGCGCGCTTGCTGCAGTTTTGATTGTGATTGGAGATACTGCAAGGGACGGTGATCAGTGTGTACCATGGTTTCTTTCCCTAGCAAATAACACCGCCAATGTTTAATGGTCTGATGTAATGCAAGAAGCTCTTTATCATATGCTGAATAATTGAGTTGTGCTCCCTGGAATAGTTCGGAATAGTAGGCCACCGGTCGTTGTTCTTGCATGAGGACTGCTCCCATAGCGTAACCTGAAGCATCGGTTTCTAATTCGAATGGCTTGTGTAAATTTGGCAATGCAAGGAGTGGAGCTTCACTTATTTTTTGTTTCAGAAGATTGAAAGCAGCTTCACATTTTTCTGTCCATTCGAACTTTCTATGTACCTTAGTCAAGGCTTGAAGAGGTGCCGCCAATGCTGAAAAATGTTTAATAAACTTTCGAAGATATTGACAAGCACCAACAAAACTGCGTACCTCAGTGATATTTCGTGGTGTCGGCCACTTACGAATGACATCAACCTTATCTGGATCGATGTGGAGGGTTCCACCACCAACTATGAAGCCAAGATAGATGAGGGAGGTCTTGGCAAATTCGCATTTCTTTCCATTAAGCCGTAGTTGATGTTGTTGTAACACCTCAAAGACTTGACGAATATGTTGCTCGTGATCTTCCCATGATTCACTGTATATCAGGATATCATCGAGATAAACTAATACAAATTTATCTAAGAATGAACATAGGACGTCATTCATGAGACGCATAAAAGTGGAGGGGGCATTGCACAGGCCGAGCGGCATCACCTTCCACTCGAAGAGTCCTTGACGCGTCTTAAATGTCGTCTTCCATGTGTCCTCGTCTCAGATGCAAACTTGATGGTATCCTGATTTTAAATCAAGTTTGGTGAAGAATCGAGCATTTTTGAGTTGGTCCAGCAAGTCGTCGATGCGAGGGAGCGGGTAACGGCTCTTGACAGTGATCTTGTTGAGTGCTCTATAATCAATGCACATCTGCCATCCTCCATCCTTCTTGGGTACCAAGACCACGGGAGATCCACAAGGCAAACTGTTGTGCTGTACTAATCCACGCTCCAGCAGGTCCATCACTTGTCTTTTGATTTCGTCATTCTCGAGTACCGAATTGCGATACATGGAAATGTTGGGTAGAGGGGCATCAGCTTGCAAGTGAATTTCATGCTCAACTGGACGCCGTGGTGGTAGGCCTTGTGGATCTTCAAACAAATCAGTATAAGAGTTGAGTAATTTGGTGAGCATACGTTCTTCTTTCTCATGCGTGTACATGAGATGAATTGTGGTATTCTTTTCACACGGCTGCACTAAACGTACAAGCAATAAATAAGACAAATCTTTGGCATGCATTCACCACTAGTTTGACTTGTCCGGCTGTCATCAAATCTGTTGGAGGGGCAATGTTGTCCCGAGTGATCACAAATTGCTTCCCGTCTTTGGTGAGTTCATATTCTTGTGCTCGTCGATGGTAGTGACCATCACGGAGCCACAAATATGGACTTCCAAAAACCACTTGGCAAACATCAAGTGGAACAACATCACAAATAACTTCATCAATAAAACGAGACGTGATGGCAAACTTCACCTCACTGGCGGTCCACTCGTTGTCCAACATCTTTTATGAACCATCCCAATGGATATGGGCGAGGATGTGGTGTGGTGACCAAACCAAGTCGTTCCACCTAACTTGACGAGATTAGGTTCCTTTGGCTTCGAGTGTCAAAGATTGCGCCAATAACTTCATTTTTCACATGAATCTTGATGGTGAAGAGTTCTTTAGCATGCTCCTCCTCCGCGGTTAGATAACAGTGTCAGCTCTCGCCATCAGGGATAGGGCCGTGTCTGGCTGCTGTATTGAGCCAACCCTCTCAGGCTCATTTTCTCTAGCCACCACCGTATTAATTTGTTTCCCTCTATTCTGCTCCTTGAACCGCTTGGGTTTCAATTCAGGATGCACCTTCCAACATTTATCTTTGTTGTGTCCAGAAATTTTGCAATGATTGCAGTAAAAATCAGACTTAGAAGGATATGACTTGGGGCCCTTCGAAGTGGGATTTTTATCATAATTTGATAGAAGTTTAGATTTTGAAAAATTGTTGTGGTTGCTTCTCATGTTCTTTGCTTCAATAGCCATTGTCGTAGTACTTGCGCTTGAGACGTCTAACACTCGAAAAAACTGCAACTCTTGGCGAATCGTATAATGTAGACCCGCCACAAATTTTTGTACAGCTTCCTCAGTGTTGATCGATACACTAAGAGCAACTGCAAGCCGTCGGAACTCGGTTGTATATTCTTGAACCGATTGCGTGTTATACTGCCGCAACGTATACCACCTTGTCCAACGATCTTGCAAATATCCCATTGGATAAAACTCCAGCCTCAAGAGTCGTTGAAATTCCTCCCAAGTGACGTTGTGACCTTCTCGAGATGCCAGGATACCATTCCACCATGCCAATGCATGGTTGGTAAGTTTTAACCTAGCAAAGGCTACACGTTCCGTACCTAGATACTCATAAAGAGTAAATAGGTTTCCATTTGAGCCAACCAAGAGTCCAGCTTCTCGGCGTCAATGGAACCATCAAATACGGGGATGTCAATCTTGGCCTCCACCTTGAATGGTCTTGGGCATTCCCTTGTGAGAGGTTGTTCGGGTCCCTTCTCCTCTTCTTGCTTTGCATTAGCGTCCTCCCTTTGTATCTTGATCATTTGTTGTTGAACATGCTCAAGTTGCTCCATCCGTAACACCATGGTTTCAAGGGTGGATTGCATGGTTTGAAGAGCAGCAACCAACCCAGCAATCACTTCTTTGTCACCGGGCGTAGACATGTCACTCTCTTCAATTTGTGGTCGCCGTCGATGTTGTGTGAGATTTTGCAACTGCTCACCAGTGGCGCCATGCGTCGATCGGGTCCCCACCATGGACAAAAACTTGGCTCTGATACCAGTTGATCCGTATGCGGATTTGTTGAATCGGTCTCTCACCCAACACGTTAGCAAAAACTCCCAATGCCAAAAAAATGACGAGGAAGGAACAAAAGGCCAAAACTCATGATTTTCTCTCTTCTCCAAAAAGAAATGGAGAGGCCACTTTTTCCTTTATTTTTCCCTGATTTTCAGGTGCCTCCTCCTGGTAGGCTTATAGACGTCTCCAAAGGCTCCCACAAAATCGGGGCCTCAGGTGACTCACATCTCCAAGAGCTCCCACAAAATCGGGCCTATGGGCTACAATCTCTCTAACCACCAACCAATTGCTTTTGGTGTTGCCATGTTCTCCAACGTTTCCAACTTGTTGGGTAAAGCGCAATGGTTGTTAGCTCGTAGACCGGGTCTTACTCAAATGTTGATCCAAGTGAGGCAATCGCCGGAAGCGCTGGCGAATGCTACCATCTCCACGCAATGCAGCTGCAGTCCCACGACTTGGCCAAGCTCCCTCCTGAACAACCGTAGGATTCTCCCAAAACAGCGAGCAGAGAAGTCACTACTAATTACAATAAGTTAGGCAATTTAATCAACAAATAGAGGGACGTCACCAGAGATAGTATAGAACCCCAGGAGATTTCGGAATTGCGGTGCGGCAACTACCGGTAGCACAGGCGAGTGCATATTCTCCATCTTCAGGTCCAGTGCAGCACTCGTCCTCTGCTGAAACTCTTCTTCAGCAGCTCCTCTCAGATAGGTTCAGCATCCAAAACATAACAACATCAAATCCAAACAATGTAATAGAAATGAAATGCACAAAAGCTAGGGTCGTCACCAGATTTCAAAGATTACCCAAACAAATTACATAATGGGGGCGCAAGCGAGGATCCCCCTCGCAGGGTGTTCAGGCAATGCACAGGGATCGTAGACGCTCGCCGAATTTTATAAATATAATCCCTGCACTGTTGCTTCTGAAATTTGGGCAGTAGCTTGCCGAAGTGATGAGAATTAGACACCCCAAAGGTCAACTTCAGATTAGCTCTCCAGAAGAATTGCGTGCAGAAAAACTCCCGCCTGAAACCGCAGTCTCTGCCCGATGACGAACAAAGAGCTCCCGTGACGATTCTCGATCATTCTTCAGCAGAATTTGGGGATTTCTCCCGAATCAATTACAGAATCAGTTAATAACAGTTCAGATCATCAATTAACATCAAGGGGTTGTAGAACAAGTCACCATATCGCATTCAAAACCCAATTTCTAAGCGAAATCGGGGAAAACACGCTGCCTGAGATTCTGGTGGCGATGTCCGGCGTCGCCCCTTTGGCTTTTCAGCCAACCTCTCCTCACGAAAATGGGACTCCGACGAGGGTGAGGCTAGCGCCAAGCTTGCCGCCAAGAGGGGAGAACTCCCGCGGGAGAAAACGAACTCAAAACTTCATTACGATTAAAAGATGATTAGGTTATTACATCGACTATAGCATTTATAATGCTACGTAGTCCCGGGTCAAGCCCGTGTCTCATTCCGAGACGATACAAGGAAAGAAGGAACCAAAACTCAAAGTAAATCATTTACAACCGTACCGGACCGACCGAGTCGGTCTGTTTTGTTCTATGTCCTACTGAGTTCGTGCCTCGGATTGGTCTTTGCTGAACGTGTGAGCACAAGGCTCGCCACTTGCCTAGGTTCGCCCTAGGCTGCTAGAGTATTCCACTGACTTGAACCATTTTCGGCGGTCTGGTTTTCGTTGACCTGCTGACTGTTGACTACCATCTTGCTGCGCTCTTGACTCAACCCCCCTGTACCTTGGACTGTCGCTGCTAAGGCTGTTGGGCGCTCATGCTCCCGTATAACCTCACTTTGATTCGGCATAGGCGACTATTGCCACCTCTTGCGCTATAGCCTCAGAACACCTCGGCTGAACCTGCAGCCTTGTTAGCCTCACTGCTCCCCTAGACACTCCATGCAGCTATCTCCTGTTGTTGGCGCCATGCTCTCCGCAATCTGCCCGCTGTAGACCTTACCCACATCCTTGTTCCAACTCACTGCGGCGCCCTTGGCCTTGCCTACTTGCGGTACTCGCCCTTGCTCTCGGCATTCGTGGCCTCTCTCGGCATAGTCCTAGGTACTCTTGTAATAGATCCACCCTCCTTAGAACGAGCATGTCCCCAAGCTCGCGCATCCAAAAATTGGAGACAAATCTGATCCATTTCTTCCCGTGAGGTCCCGCTGTTAGATCCTTCCCACTCAATCAGCACCTCGTGCCTTGGTCGACCATCACGCTGTACATGCCTCTGATGTAGGATGCAGGATGCAGTATGGTGTCGGCTGCTGGTTGGGCACTGACTCAACCTCACCCGGTAGCTGGCCATAATGTGGTTTCAGCCTAGTGACATGGAATACAAGGTGCACCATGGCTGATTGGGGTAAAGCCAATCTATAGGCAGCTTTGCGGACTCTCTGAAGCACAAGATATGGTCCATAATATTGCGGGAGGAGTTTGGAATATGGCTGGCCTAAGAGGGACTTCTGGCCCGTGGCTGCGGAGGTATGGAAGTGTGCAAAGAGTTCATGCCTCAAGGGTGATCCCTTAGGTATAACAACTCGGTTTTTGCGCTTCAAGCTGTAATGGGGTATAGATCCTGGGTTTTGGCGCAAGGAAATTATCAATAATCTCAAACTTTCATCCTCATTTTGTGCAGCTAAAATGCGACTCCATATGTCCGTCTCCAAGACCGAAAGTGTCATCAATTGCTTGTTTAGGGGTGACAGCGAAGCAGTTTTCAGGTCACTCGTTGTTTTAGCATGTAGCTTAGGATATTGTGATCGGTTCTCATTGTGAATTTCCTACCGATCAAGAAAGGACGCCATTTCTCTAATGCCAACACTATCGCGAATAACTCCTTTTCATATGTTGACAAAGGCTTGGCTCTGCAAGTAAGGACCTTAGACATGAAGGCTATGGGATGGCCGGACTGACTAAGGACAGCACTAACACCCGTGTCGCTAGCTAGCGTCGGTTTCTGAAACGGGCCTCAGTATAGGTCCGGACCCAGTTGCCAGGTCTTAGGGAACTAGGGTGCGAGGTTGGTTCAAGCTTATTTAGCCCAACCGGTCCGCGTCCTAACAGTTTCCACCACAAATTCCTTGGTGAAATCAAGAAGGGCTAATACTGGAGCTGGACCCAGTTGCCAGGTCTTAGGAAACTAGGGTGCGAGGTTGGTTCGAGCTTATTTAGCCCAACCGGTCCGCGTCCTAACAGTTTCCACCACAAATTCCTTGGTGAAATCAAGAAGGGCTAATACTGGAGCTGGATCCAGTTGCCAGGTCTTAGGGAACTAGGGTGCGAGGTTGGTTCGAGCTTATTTAGCCCAACCGGTCAGCGTCCTAACAGTTTCCACCACAAATTCCTTGGTGAAATCAAGAAGGGCTAATACTGGAGCTGATAGCATGGCTGTCTTCAGCTGATCAAATGCCCACCACAAATTCCTTGGTGAAATCAGGAAGGGCTAATACTGGAGCTGATAGCATGGCTGTCTTCAGCTGATTGAAGGCAAGCATGGCTGTCTTCAGCTGATCAAATGCCCACCACAAATTCCTTGGTGAAATCAGGAAGGGCTAATACTGGAGCTGATAGCATGGCTGTCTTCAGCTGATTGAAGGCAAGCATGGCTGTCTTCAGCTGATTAAATGCCTTCGGTGACTGCTCCGTCCATGAAAACACGAGCCTTTCTTCAACATATGGGTCAGAGGTGAGACGTTGCATCACTAAATTGATGTCCTTGCATAACCCCGCACATGAAAGTCTTGATCGGTCACCAACCTAAAAGTGAAAGGGGTTTTGGGGATTGATTGAACATCCCAATTTTTGAGCTGCTTCTAGGCTCCTGAAATTGTGTGTGGCTCCCAAGAGAACCAACTCTTTGCTTGTTCACGTACCCTACACCAACTCTTCGCTTGTTCACGTACCCTACACCTTGTTCACGTACCCTACACCCTACCATTCGCATGGCCGTGGGCTTAGTAGGATCGGTCAAGGAATGGCAAGACTTGTCCTCTTCCGCTGGTAGGTCTAGACGGCTGTTCTTTTTCTTCATCCTCATCCTTAACCACAAACATCTTCAAGGTTTTGCATTTGTGTCCTTTCTGCCATTTATCATCACAATAGAAACAGATGCCTTTCTTAATTCGGTCCTCCCTTTCTTGCTGCGTGATATAGTGAACCCGCGCCAAGCACAAACCCGCTAGGCTAGGTCCTTGGTTCAAATCGCACTGGAAACACGTGCGTTATTTTGTAAGGTGAAAGGCTTGGGCGGCCGTTTAATTGCCTTTGATCATCTTCCACGTTTGGTCTTTCACGTTGGTTTCGATTATTAGCCGCAGTTTGTCTTGCATCATTCTGTCTCATTTCAACTTGAACTTCCAGTTGAGGTTGTGGTTGGTTCAACAATCTTCAGAGTACTTCCAAAACATTCTGATTTTCTGTGTCTACTTGCTCCTTACGTGCATCATAAGAAGTGCTCGGAGAGTTTGAGTCATCTTTCCCCTTAATCTCACGGGCTACGACACTTTGGGTCGTCTTTTCTACTTGTTCCAGCGGACGGTTAAGTTGCTGGCTGACGCTATCTACGTTTTGCCATGAGGTTTATTAGACGGTCTAACTTAGTGTCCATTCCTGCCATTTTATTTTCCAATTGGGTAATCCGACCATCATTGACACCCTGGTTTTTTACCAAGACCAGCTTTTGGGTGGCATCCAAAAACCACCCAAGCGAGATACAACTTACATTGCATAATCAACAAATATGAATTGTTACTTTGGTGCCTATAGTTCCAATAAATTCTCTTACTAGCAAAATGTAGCTAGCAACTACAAGAAACATATAAATATAAGACTACCTCAGTACATCAAGACCACGAACTCTAGGTGATGCCAGTGAGATCTGCCACTGGTTAACTGTCATGTTTTTTAATACTGCGGAAAACCGACAAGAGTGCTAGTCCAAAAAAAAAATCATGGTGGTAGATCTCACTGGCATCACCTAGAGTTCGTGGTCTTGATGTACTGAGGTAGTCTTATATTTATATGTTTCTTGTAGTTGCTAGCTACATTGTAAGAGAATTTATTGGAACTATAGACACCAAAGTAACAATTCATATTTGTTGATTATGCAACGTAAGTTGTATCTGCGTGTTTGCAAGGTTGTAATACGCTTGGGTGGTTTTTGGATGCCACCTAAAACCTGGTCTTGGTAGAAAACCAGGTTGTAGGTGTCAATGATGGTCGGATTACCCAACTAGAAAATAAAATGGCAGGAATGGACACTAAGTTAGACCGTCTAATAAACCTCATGGCAAACATCAAGACCACGAACTCTAGGTGATGCCAGTGAGATCAGCTAACTAACTTGGTTCATGCCTTAAAAAATACAATCAATAAGCATATGCTCTAACTTCTGACAATCCTAGTGAAGACCAACAAACACATTAAATCAATACCAAGGTTTAACAACTTCAACATTCACAGTTCTTCTGAACCATAGCTCGGTATAGCTAGGACATGTGCAACTTAGCTACATTGTTTTAAACAGAATCAAATGTTCAATGAAAAAAACATGACCAAACAAGAACTACTATAATTAAGATTCAAACAAGCATGGAACCACAAAAATTATGTTTTCCATATTAATCATCAGCAGCCAGAAGAGGAAAGGAAAGATTTGTGCCGAGAAGAGGAATCTTTGGATGAAAGAAAGGAGGATGGCGGATGGTGACCTGAGCAGCCTGGAATATGTTGGGAAAGAAGAGCAAGACAAGGAGATGGAGCTCTCAGTGGTTTTGTCGGAAGAAGGAGAGGCATCTACCAAAGGTTCATCGCCAGGCCGGTGTCTGGGTCAGCAGGCTTCTATCCTCCTGAAGGTCTCAGGAATATGACAGGTTTCTTTGATGGTGCAAATAAATAGAGTTGTATTAAAAGCAAAGTAACCTTATCCACAAAGTGGATTAGGCCAGGAGTTACGATCCACAGGCAAAATCCGTAAGTATCACAGTATCACCTGCCACCAGAAAAAAGAAGCGGTGGCTGACCAAGTCAACGGAGAAATTAGCACAGAGGCAGTCATTTACAGATGGTCGGCAGGACCAGGGTCACATGTCGACCGCAGCTACTAAAGCCCAGCCAGCAAAGTCGGTGGCCCGAGCTTTCACACCTCACAGCACCCTTTTTCATAAGAATGGTCTTGCACTAAATGCATCGTTGCAACCATTTTAATAAACCAATATATTGGTATACATCACAAGGTGACCTTGCCATTCTCACGCGCAGTTAGAAAATGAGCTACCAAAAAAATACTGAATTGCCTTTGGTGGCAGCAGATGCAGCCCGGAAATCACAACCTTTAGTTTTTAAGTCATGAAAGACATTTTGAAGTTTGTTATGCTACTAAGCAAGTTCACATCCAATTTACTATCTCTTGTTGAAACTAGGACATGAACATGAAGAACATGAACTAGAACCACCATATCTTTTCAACGGCACTGAGCATGGCAACAATGGAGAATGAAAAAGGACAAACAAAAACAAAGCCCCCGTCCAGTAATATTGGCTCGGTGAATGGGTAAAGAAGCCCAGCCATGGAGAAAAAGCCAAAAGGAGGATGGCAAATTGGCAATAACACAAACATGCCAAAAATTGAGAAATTATAGTACAAATTGATGTATACAGAAAAATAAAAGAAGAAAGCTGCAAAATTATAAAAAACGCAGCATTATATGGTCAAACTTTATATGGTCTTTCCCAACATGTTGGGTAGATAATGAAGATTGGAAGTAAGGGTCCAGAATTGCATATATTTACCTTGCAAATGTATGACGAGACACTAGACAGGAAAAGGGAGAAGGAGATAGAAAGATTAACGCTCCTTAAACCAGTCCTAACCCAATGCGCAAAACACACCTTAATCCCAATGGACCTGACCCATCCCTTGGAAACCCCTCTACCTCGCCATACTCAACAGCTCTCTCCCCAAATACCAAATCAAAACCAAAACTAGCAAGACTGACAGAACCCCACCCCCAAATAGGCAAGTCTAGCTCAATTTATAAAGAAGGTGCTCAACAACCCATGAAGCACGTGGAAGAATCGAACATGCCACACCATTTGGGATCCAACAACCTCTCCTTAAGGGCCGTGAAGAGAAGGCCAAACATATGGGGGTGGGATTGATACAAGCCCAAGACCAATCCAGGCCACATGGATCATACTAACCTCTTAAAACCCCTAAAATCCAACCCCAACAGATGTCTGCCACTTCATTTCTTAAGTTAGACTTATCTAGCAGTGCCAATTGTAGAGCAGGTGTTATCATTTTAGTGCACCATTCTTGCAGCTAAATCCAAAACTAGTATACTGCCATACAACACCTTTTTCTGTATGTCAGCGAATCTTGGTTAAAAGGTAAAAGAGCTGATACCAAAAACTAAGTGCTTCTTTACTGTATTGAAGATTTTCAAAAACCAGAAATCAAAATTTTTTGAATAATTTTGGTATCTATTTCAGATTTTCAAATCAGCAAAAATTTTCTAGAAAACTAGAACAGAATAGCAGTTCTTGAAGACAATTTGTTTTCCTAATGAATAAATATCTTAAAAATCAGTAGAAAAACGTGGAAAAATCAAAAAGCTATACTAACATGCAAGATGATAAGAGCACAAAATATTTCTACTCTATTATGCTTGCAACGAAGATGAACATGCAACACTCAAGTACACAGGGCAGAAAGGCAGAAATAACATGAAAAACAAATGTAAAGTATGTTAGCAAAGAAGGATACCATGTATTAATCCCCACCAATAGTGAAAAAAGCAAGAAAAAATTGACAAGTGAGTCTAAAACAACAGAGAAGTGACTCCTATGCACACTAACCATACTAACTACATTAAGAATCAATGTTTACTAAATAAAAGAAAGCAAAACATAACAATAAAGCAAAGTCAATTGAACATCTATTGTAAAATATGCCACAAAGTTTTCAAAACTGAACTCCCACTAGGGTTAGAGTGACATCCAAATGAAACTTACTCTATTATTTGTGATGTCACTACTGGAGTTTAAAGTTAAACATCAAAGAACACAAAAAACCACAGGGAAAGAATAAATCAACATTTGACTCCTCCTTCAAATAGGGTAATTCCTTCCATTGCTGAATGCAATATCTTCAGTGCTCCACAAATGTTAGTCAAAGCTTAAAACCCAAAAGAAAAAAAAATCTATACAATATTTGACAAATTTATGGCAAAAAAAACGTGAAAAATGACTTCCTATGACACAATAATGCGCAAGGGTAAAAAGATGAAAAAAATTACACACAACAATGAGAAAAGAGGATGTCTAAAATCTAATGACTAATGAGACAGTAAGACCGTCATGAACCTCGTTGGAGAGATTTTGTAAAAATAGAGATTAGGAAAGGCAAATAATGTCCAAATTTAACAAAACGTATCTCATTTTGAAGCTAAAGTTTCCAAGATAATAGTCCATTTTATAAATCTCAAACATAATTTTAGGATCAAAAGTTATAGCCATTCAGAAACATGGTTCCCCAATTGTCCTATTTTGTCCCGACAACAGTTTTGCAGAAAAGCAGAGTTTGGAAGACACTGACTTCGACCCATTAAATCTACTCTAAAATTCACCAAATTTGATCAAAAGAAAACTGAGTAGAAAAAACTTTTGAATTGATATAGAAATTGCTTCACAATCTTAGGCCAAAAGAAAGGACAGAACTCTCTTCAGGCAAAATTCAAACAAGAGATGCTTCATGACAGTATAGAAACCAACTTTCTATAAACCCAACAGATCAAAAGCACTATTAGACAATTCAACTTGCCAAAGTATAATACTCAGATCAATAAAAAATCTGAACTATCTGAAACTAAAAACCAGACTATCAAAACCAGCAACACCTTAAGAATATAAATACATACATAAGTTCAGTGAACAAGTGATGAAAATATAATTATGATGCAGGGAATCTTAACTATCAAACAAAGAAAATGAGAAAACAAATCAAGAATTAATATGTTTGCAAAATAATTCAGCTAACTAACTTGGTTCAGACTTTTTACAAATACAATCGATAAGCATATTCTCTAACTTCTGACAATCCTAGTGAAGACCAACAAACACATGAAATCAATACCAAGGTTTAACAACTCCAACATTCACAGTTCTTCTAAACCATACCTCAGTATAGCTAGGACATGTGCAACTTAGATACATGGTTTTAAACAGAATCAAATGCTCAATGAAAAGAACACGACAGTTAACAATCAAACAAGAACTACTATAATTAAGATTCAAACAAACATGGAACCACAACACTACTTTAACCCATGTCACTACTATGCTAGACTATACACAATAAGTACTCTAATAAACTTACGCACTGCATAAAACTGACTCAAACTAACCATGGCCATAAATAAATATTGAACATGGGTCTCAAAGTCTAAGGACTCTAAACCAGGTTGACATTCAACAATAAGACCAAACCTCAACTAAGATAAACTAAAGATAATTAGTACTGCCTCATATACTCACCAATTAGGAATATAGCAAAAGACGTCCGTCAAGTTTTCTTTGCAAAGAATTGAACTTTGAAATGGCTTATTATTTTCAAATTTTTGCCCATAGGCTTTTAGTGCATGTTATGTGCAAAAGACATAACCTTCTTTTACCTAAAGTATTCGATGAAGTATTAGGATTTGGAATCGCACAGATGCTATCAAATCTCATGAAGGGATTTCTTTCCATTTTCAAGGTATGAGAATAAAGAAATTGTTCTCAACTTCATAGGAAACCAAAGAAAAGGAACGGATATTAACCTTGAATCATTCGCCCACAAAGGATCTGCAATCAATGCTAGAGACTTCAGCCTTCATGTCCTTCATCCCTTGGCAGGCACTTTTTTTTTCTTGCTTTCTTTTGTCATTGATTTTCTTTTGCTTTTTCTTGCTTCTTTTTTTTTTTTTTTGCTTGCCTTCCTTGTCGTTTTGATTTTTTTTTTTTTTTAGGCCAACCTTCACCTTTGAGGGAAACACCTCACCACCCCAAAGGCTACTACAGAGCGCCATCTCTTTGATGGTTTTGTGTAGCTTTGTCACGTGTCATACCCACTTCAACTTGTGAGTTTCAACGAGACAAAATGTTCATAGGTTGTTATCTTCATGGAATACACATAAATCACCTTTATGCATACCCAATACTCTCGATTACTAACCCAGAGGAACAACTACACTCGCCCCGAGCCCATCTCTCAACACTCATTTTGCTACCTGCCAAGGTTTCAAAGAACACTCGGGCTTCCACCTCATCACACTTTCATGTTTGATTCTTGTAGATGTTTGATTGCAAAGGCGAATAGCATTTCCTAATCCTTGAATTCCTCGACATCACTGAACCCATCTTCATAGCTCACACAAAGAATCTTTCCAGTCTTCTCCTTCAATTGACTGATAGCAAGGGCTTGAAACTTCCTCCTTTACCCTCAAAGGAATATCTAAGACAAAGCAAAGGTACATCGTAGTGCAGCAAATTTCCTTTTCAAAATAGTTGGTAAAGTTTATTAAAAATTCTTGACGTCAAGTGATATATTACCTAGATTGTTTTCCCTTTTCCTTCAAAATGAGTACTTGATAAAACCAAGTGACCTATGGTTGGAGGTAGAAAACCGACTAGGATGGTTTTTGCAAACTAGACATCACAAAAAATCATTCCCCTTGAACTCCCCATGTAAATATAGGGCTTTGCGGTGGAAGGGTTCATAACAAGATGAATTCCTCCTACTTCTCCTATTATAAGGGTTCCTTGAGAAAAAGGGAAAAAAATGACTAGGTGAAAAGGTTAATTCCAGCTCTCCTACCCAACTAAAACACCACTTCCAAAGCTGAGGCGAAAGTTGAAGGTTGATAAGATGAAAGGATGGATTCCATAGCCCACGACACATAATTTGTAGGTGCAACTTTGAGGAATGGTCGGAGGAAAAGGTACTCTTTGCCTTCCATAGTTCCATTTCACATAGAATAAATTAATTCAGATTATTGAAGAGATATAACACACTAGAAATGAAAAACATGACAGCTCAATCCTCTCAACCTAATCAGCAGCAGCAATATTCAATCTACTTGTTGTCAAAAACTGTAACATATGCAACCAGTCTTCTAATTGCCCCAGCAATTGGTACTGACGCAGATCTTCAAATCAGTCAACAACTAATTCAGAATCAATCAGAAAAATTTATAGATGCAGACCGTCTCATTTTTTCTTTGAGAAAGAAGCCCAACTTGACGAACAAAACAAATCACACATAGCCAAGCTATGATACCATGTGAACAAACTGAATATCTCACGAACGAACAGGCAAACGCAAATCTATCACATTTCTGAATCCCAAATTAATTTATTAAGAATCTCATAAAATAGCTCTTTAAGAGCTTGATCAGCCAACAAACAGAAAACAACATGAGCTGTTGGGATCTCCAACAGCTTGAAACATAGCCTTTGCAGAGTCATCGGCTCTCTACAGCTAAGATATTCAGCTGGGAGAGCAGAAAAGAGAAAAAAAATTAAAGATTACAAAGATAAGAAAATAAAAAATAAAAGATTACACAAAGCAAAAAAAAAAAAAACATAATGCTGACTTCCTAACATAGACTACATAGTAGATGCCATCTACAGTAAAAGATATTCAATGTTTCACAGCAATATTTGAAAATCATGTCCACCACAACAAGCATTTTCATTTACAAATGCCACAGATCAAGACTCGTTTAACCAATCCCTTGGCATTCCAATGCAGAAGAACTCATATGAATGAATGCATACAGAAATACAAATATCATAACTGGATTGGAAAACAATCGATGATCACATGATGATTACATACATATATGTTTACTCACTTCTAACAACTACAAGAAAAAAAATCAATATTGATTTAAATAATTCTGCTTCTCCTCAGACGCCTCAAATAATAACATGAAAAAAGGGAAGTTAAAGAATTAAATTGCCTGAGAATACACTTATGAAAGCTAATGACAGACTTAACGCACTCCATTGTGAATGAAATACAAAAAAGTGTTGTTCAAGCATAAAAAAACAAAGTGTACATACACACAAAAATTTCATCAAACAACTTGAGGACTAGCACATTGAAGACAACAAATGAGTGAGAGAGACAGGAAAACATAACATACAATAGCTGCGTCAGCCATGGCAGACGCAGAGCCTTAGCCAGAGAGAGAGAGAGGGAACAAGTTAACATAGATGTTTCAGAAACGACCTCGTATGAGAACACACACCAGCGATTAGGGCTGGGCCACCTTCGTTCCGCATGTCAGGGCTGTAAATCAGAGACAAAGAATAAGTATCTAAGCATAGAAGGGCGTTTTGTGTCGGCCATGGCCTACTCAGAACCTGGATTGAGCTAGAGAAAGAGAGAGGGAACGGAGAAAGAAGGTTTAGTGCATACCTTGAAGAAGAGCGGGAGCTCGGAGGGAGACGGGTTGCATGGCAGTTGAAGAAGAAGAGGGGCGACGCAGGGGAAGAGCCTGCGGGCTGCGGCTGAG
Organism: Nymphaea thermarum; assembly: GCA_011799765.1. Lineage (NCBI taxonomy): Eukaryota > Viridiplantae > Streptophyta > Magnoliopsida > Nymphaeales > Nymphaeaceae > Nymphaea > Nymphaea thermarum. The sequence continues at coordinate 408,112 of JAANDH010000128.1, forward strand.
AGGTTTAATCGAGAGGAAAGGTAGAGAGGGTGTGGGCGGGAGTTTGGAAGCTTGTCTGGGTTTACATTACATGTTAAGGAAAGCAAATAATTCTAAATACAATGTCCGTTGGATAACTTTTTTGGTTTCTTAAATTAATTTTCTTGCTTTTCATTGATAGTCCAACTGCAGATTAAGAAGGATGTTCGCATTAGAATATTTCGTTGATTTAATGCGTTTACGGACCCAATAAATTAGGATCCAAAGTGACCCGGTTTTGATTAGGAAATTTCATGTGAAACCAATCACCGACCTGAATAAACAGGCCCAATTAACCATCCGTTTTGAATCAAGAAACCAGATCTAGAACGGAAAATCTCATATAAAACCAAGCATTCAGGTTATGGCTTTTGAAGAATTGTTAGTAGTTCAATGGAGAAGTCAAATAATTTAATTTCATTAACTAACCTTCTAATCTCTTTTTTGACAATAGAATTTTCTAATTTCGATTTAATCCAGTGTTTTACCTGTGTGTTATCCGTTCTCACAATGAATTTTGTGAACACAACATATATCTCAAAATGTAGTAGTGCATAATAAATTGCAATTAGCCCTTTGCGGTTTATTTCCCACTTGGTTTGATTCTCTTTGAAACTTCCTGAATGATGCCTGCTTAAATATATGTGTGTTTCCTTTTCATATCTATATTTTAATACTGATCCGTAGCTTTTGCTTATGCGTCGGATTCTATTCCAAATGAAATTTCGTGTTTCGTCTAGGAAATCTAATTTTGGATGGTTTTTGCATATCTCTTGCATTCTAATTATATGTTTTATATCTTTTTCATCCCAATAATATTCAGTGTCTTTTCTTCTTTTTTTTCTGTAAGGGTATACAAGGTTTTGATAGTTTTGGAATATATTCTCGTACTTGGTTAAATAATCCCAAAAATGATTGTAATGTTACAATCCTGTCCAAGTTGTCAGTTATTGTTGTTTTTGTATTATGTGGTTTTAGATTTTAATTCCTGCTTTATCTATTTCTATTCATAACAATTCTATTTGTTTTTTTACAGATAATTGCTATATTTTTGCTTATTGTTGTTCCTACTTTTGTTGCATGTTTCATAAATTCTCTAACATATAACTGAGTGGAATGTGATGGTACTGCTTTTGCTAATCCTCGTCTATCACTTTATATATTCATTATTCATGTGTCATGGTTTGATGAGGTTTGACCAGAGGAGAATCTATTTGATTCTTATACATTGTATGAACAATATGAAATTTTGCATACTTTTTGGGTGTAGCCCGAGCCAAAACTCTTATTTTATATGCACATGCTTCAATTTATATGTACGGTAAAGAGTTGAACTATAACACATCCCAAGTTTGCTCCTTTTTTTTATTTTTTATTTTAAATGGTGAGTGATTCATTCCATCACCTTTAAGAGCCCCCTTCATCGGTTTTCACATAGCATGGTTCGAGCATTTTTACGAGCTAAAAGTAAAACGCATTAGGACTTAACAGTGACCACTCAAAGACCCGAACCTGAGTCCTTATAAGAGCCAGACAACCTTGCTGCCCAATACACTACCACCCCTTGGAGTAAGTTTGTCCTTTTAGTCTATGCCCAATGAAATTATATAAAATGTTGTTGGTGTTTGATTTAAGATGGATTAATTTATGTATTTTCAAACCTTCAATAAGCCCAGCCCAAGACAAGTAATGAAATTATATAAAATGTTGTTGTTGTTCGATTTAAGATGGATTAATTTCTGTATTTTCAAACCTTCAACAAGCCCAGCCCAAGGCAGGTGGGTGCACACGTGCATTTCTCGGTTCATTGCGCTCTCAAAGGCTTATTCCCAAGCCCATAAGGCCAGGATGGTCCGAGCCGTAAGTCGCCAGGTCTCGTCACACCTGGAGGCGCCAGAAAGAACAACCGCTACATATCGGGCAGAGTAGCAGAAGGGGAAGGGTGGTGAAAAGTGGGTGTGTGGCCATGGTGGCTCTCCGATTCCCTCCGTTGTCTCTCCTTGTCTTCTCCCCTAAGACCGTCGTCTCTTCATCTTCTTCGTCGCTTGCTTTCTTCCGCAGAGCTCGCCGCCCTTCTCCTTCGAGATTCCAATTGTGCTTCTCATCCCTGTCCACACAGTCGGAGCAGCAGAGCCGGCAGGAAGTGGGGAAGGACGATGGCGGCACTCTCCCGAAGGAGGGGGTCATTACACCTCGTTCTCAGGATTTCAACATGTGGTACCTGGACGTCATTTATAACGCTGAGCTTGCCGACTACGGGCCGGTCCGGGGCACCATGGTCATCCGGCCCTACGGCTACGCCATGTGGGAGGCCATCCAGGTGAGAGTCTGAAGTTCTTTTGAGCCAGTGGTCTTGCTTGGGTGGTGGAAGAGGCTTATTGGTAGTGCTTATTTGGTGTGGTCGGGATGTGTCTCAGGATTACTTGAACGTGAAATTCAAGGAGACAGGGCATAGCAATATGTATTTTCCTCAGGTAACTGTTATTCGCTTCTCTTACGAGGACTTTCTAGTTTGTAAAGATGGGTCATTGCGTATTTTTTTAGTTGCTACCCTTATGCTTTCTCGGTTTATGCTTGACTTTTGGGAAGGTAAGTTGCTGCTTTCCCGAGTGGTCTGATTAATGCTCATAGTTCATGGGGTGATTATGATCTCATGAGGAAATTGGGCAGTTCTTTCGTGTTGCACCTATCTTTTGTGTCACAGGTCCTGTCAGTTGCATTCTCCTTTACGCTGTTAGCGCATTCCTTATAAATGGTCATAAATGAAACAGAAGCAGGTCTTTGGAGGATTGTCCATTGGAAGTTTTCTATTAGGATTTTGTTTTTTAGGTTCATGTGCAGTGTGTTTAGCTATAAAGATGTTGGTCTGATGTGATCGATTATCTATATGTAGATGCTGAGAATAGATGCAACCGGTACCTAGCCAACAGGATCTAGTGGTGGGATTTTATGCCCTAGCAACTTGCATGCACATCTCAGCATTTTGTTTTTGAGAACTGGGATGTTTGTTAATTCTAGTGGCTTTTAATGTATGTGTAGGTTTGCCTATATTGTTGAGTGACAGACATTTCTTATATGAGTTTCTCGTAATCTTTGACCTTTTCGATATTTGTCTTTTTAATCATATAGATATATCTCTTAGGTCTGCTGAGAGTCATCTACCAAGATGAACTGCTATCAAGCTCACCCCTTAATGGTTTATGTTCAAAAGTGTGTTCTATAGACTAAACATTAAGATTTTGATTTTATGTTTGCTACTTAAATGCATAAATGTACGTTGCACCTGATTATTTAAATTGACGCTCTTCTGCAAGAATTTTGTGGCATGGAATATAAATATGGTCAAGAGATCCTTGTCTCTCTGTTTCTGCACCTGTTCTGTATTAAAACTTCCTCATAAGATATTTCCTTATCGAAAATTAAAATAATGACCAGATGTTTTCAGAGCCAAGCATTTATTTATTTTTCTAAACTTAAGATGCTGTAGATCCTCTTTTCTTGCATTGACATTTCATATCTAATACTTCATTCATAACCTCCAACCAGTTTATACCTTATTCTTTTATCGAGAAAGAGGCAGCCCATGTTGAAGGTTTTAGCCCAGAATTAGCAGTGGTAACAATTGGTGGTGGAAAAGAACTTGAGGAAAAGCTCGTGGTAAGTTTTATTGACTTGATTTATGAAGCCATTATCTTTTGAAATTCACATTGCACATATGAAATTTAGATTCTCTTTGTATGTAGCCTAAACATTTCATTTGGTTTCTTTGAAATGCACATTTGAGGTTATGGACAGGTTCGACCAACTAGTGAAACTATTGTGAACCATATGTTCACCCAGTGGATTCATAGTTATCGGGATCTTCCTCTCATGGTTAATCAAGTAAGTTCCGTCTCTGTTTAGGTATGTGTATAGTGGATACACTTCCACCTATCTCATCTCCTTTGTGTGTGCGCCTATATTCTTTGCACATGCAAGAGCACAAACTTGTATACATACAGACATTACTATGCAATCATGGTGATTCTAGAATTGCACATAAATCACACACAGATAAACACACACACACACAGACATTACTATGCAATCCATCAAGTTTTTCTGGTTTGCAAAGTTTCCTGTAGATTCCTTGCATGTATAACACATGTATCAATATTTAAAAACTTGCCAAGTCAACTCATTGACTCAGCTCGACTTGACCCCTTGACAGGTCAATCCAATAGGGGGGCTTGGTTTTAACCAAAACTCAGAAAGACTTTCTCTAAGTTTGGCGACAGATGCTATCATGACTTTAATGGTTCTGTTTGGTTGTACTTTTCATTGATATGTTGAATTGTTGATAGGTGTGACTCAATTATGTTAAAGCATGCAACTATAGACTATAGATCAGCTTGATGGTCTGGTTTATTGTTATTAAATGAGTGAAAATAACTTAGTCGTTACCTTGATGTTAATTTGACTTATTTTTTAATTATACAAGAGATCAAATCATTCAAGATTCCTTTTTTTGTGTTTAAATGACAAGTTATATCGTCTTTCTTTCAAAAACAACAGCTAAGTACACCTGGCTCAAGCCACCAAGCTGACCTATCAACTCATGATCGAGTCCTTACTGGGATTTAAAACATTGGCTTGTATAGCTGCATGGAAATTGGAATACTAAATCCAAACTTCTATGAATCCTAGCCACTCAGAGCATTCAATGTGGATATTGAAATCCTTTTAATGTGGTTGGCAGGATCTAGTATTCCTGCACATCTTTATGTTCTTTGTGTTTATACTTTGTACCTGCACTATCTTGGAGTTTGCTGCTTTTTTTCTATGATTTCTGCCTCTTACTTTAATGAGGCTTTTCTTTTTTCTTACCTTGTATACAAAAACGTCTGATTAGGCTGTTATGTGTTGCATAATGCATTGGTAGTGGGCAAATGTCACAAGGTGGGAAATGCGCACAAGACCATTTGTGAGGACTCTTGAATTTCTCTGGCAGGAGGGGCATACAGCTCATGCAACAGAAATTGAAGCAGAGAAAGAGGTATCTATTTAGTAAACAGTATGATTCAGACGAGTGAACACATAATATATCATGTTCAAATAACATTTTGATATTCCTCTGCTGCAGGCATTGCAAATGATTGATATTTATACAAAATTTGCTTATGAAGAAGCTGCAATGCCTGTCATTACAGGACGAAAATCCAGACTTGAAACATTTGCAGGTGCTTCCCGAACCTACACAATTGAAGCAATGATGGGTGATCGAAAGGCTCTGCAGGCTGGAACAAGTCACAATCTTGGACAGAATTTTTCCCGTGCCTTTGGCACTCAGGTGATAAGAATTTCATCAGAAGCTTTTGATATTCCAAGATATATGAAGGATTGGCACCAACTAATTTCTATGATTTGCAATCCCTCCAATTTGACAATTGACTATCATAGTTAATATCTTGATATACAATCTATGGCCATAACATGGGCGTTTCTTACGTCAAAAGGAGGGATGAAAGAGATAAACAAGGCATAGCACCTAAAGATCAATGCACATGGTTAGATAAGAATCATAAGATCTATCCGGGAAGACATAGAACCAAAGAAGAGTATTTGGAAAAATCTTATAAACCCTTTGAAGTGTATGCATGCACCTGTATTCATCAAGCAAGATTTTCTCTGAACTTTTAGATCACAAGAATGATGTTGGATTAGTAAAACGCTTGTGTCAGTTCAGGATAGGAGCAGAGTTCATCAAACTGCTAACTTTGACCAAGCATCAAATTACTATGGACGTTTGAGAGTACATGTTACATATCAATTGCCTATACACTAACCACGTCAATATACACTAACCACGTCAATTACGTCTGCAAGATCAGTGACACCTTTCTTATGTTTATTTTCTGTATAGCACATGTGCTAACTTGGTGGTCATTCTTGCTTAATTGAAACTAAAATCTGTTCCTTTTGATAAATTGAAATTTGGTTATGTGCAGTTCATGGATGAAAATGGACAAAGACAATATGTATGGCAGACATCGTGGGCCATTAGCACTCGTTTCATTGGTGGTATTATCATGACTCATGGGGATGATGCTGGCTTGATGCTGCCTCCTCGTATAGCACCAATACAGGTGATTGCAACTTCTTCTGTGCTTCATGTTCATGATTTGTCATGCCTATTGTTGGTTAAGCTTGTGCATGGATAACCTCTTCGTTTAAAATTTATGGAGTAGCTTTCATATAGGCATGTAAATTATGGAACATGGGCTGCTATGGCACTTAATTGTGCTTGACCTACCCAGGTAAATTATGCACTTGACCTGATTTTGATTTAACCTATTGTGACCAAAAAGTACTGTCTGAAGGCTCATTCCAAACTTAATGACATTGAGTAGAGCAGAATGTTTCTCATTTTGATCAGATAAAGGGGACAAAGTTGCGAAAATTTTCTTTTTCAAAATTTGTCCTATTCTTACTTAGTTTACTTGCAAGAATTTTCCTTAAATGATGCTTATGTCTTTCTCCTGTACTAATGCAAATTCTGATTGTTAGGTGATAATTGTTCCCATTTGGAAAAAAAGTGATGAAAAGGCAGGTGTTCTTAGTGCTGCAACACATGTGGAGGAGGCACTTAAATCAGCTGGTGTCAAAGTTAAGGTTGACAGTTCAGAGCAGAAGACCCCTGGATGGAAATTCAACTTCTGGGAGATGAAAGTATGTACACAATTCTTCTTCTTTGTTCCAGCAAAGAAATGGAACGGAAAAAAATCTATCCTTAAGAAGATACAAATTGTGCCGCTTAATCATGATTTCATTATATTAACTTGTGTAATGTATGTCCTGAAAGAACAAGTTTTTTTATTTATGTATCTATGTATACAGAGCAGAAGCAAATTCTCCATCGCTAGGGAACAGACAGCTAGATATATTAACAATTATTTTCTCGTACTTCTATCAGAAAAAATAGAAATATGCTAAGGTAAAAGTAAAACAATTACTATGCTGCTATCATTCGATGCCATAATTTGATGGCTTATTTCTTTTCACACATGAAAATCACAAGATCCCAAATACCTGTTGTTCCTGGTGCAAACCTACGGTTGGTAAAAGTTGCACTGAAGTTGCATAAGTTTCCTTATTGAATATCAAATACTTTTTGAGGTTTGTGATGGCTGAAAAGTAGATTGGCCAAGGCTTTTGATAGTTTTTGTGTCAATATCTGTGTACTGCTTATAATGCTCAGTGAATACATGTTACTAACCAGGGAGTACCACTAAGGATTGAGATTGGACCTCGTGATGTTTCAAATGGAAGTGTAGTCATCTCTAGAAGAGACATCCCAGGAAAACAAGGAAAAGTTTTTGGAATATCAATGGAACCTTCAACTTTGGTACCATATATCAAGGACAGGTTGCAAGATGTTCAAGCATCTATTCTTGAAAGGGCTATTACATTCCGTGACAGGTGTGTGATCTATATTTGCTTTTGTTTAAATATTAAATTCTTGTTATCCTGCATCTTCATGACATTAAGATCTGTCAGAATGGTAGCCTTCATGCTGTACGATGCCTTTGCTGGCAGCCTAAACAAAGATTAACAGTGAAGCTAAAATTGTTGCTTTCACTTGTAAGAACTATGGCTGGATCTCCTTTCAGAAGGAGAATATATATTATACTATTAAATTGTTGTGTTTATTGGTACATTTGGTCGAAAACTAAGCTGTAAGAACCATGGCTAAAGCCATTTCCTCATTTACAAGTGGCCCAGTCTGTCCCTCGACCCATAAACCCTCCTCAGGGCTCATTCATTTATTTCCTTCTTTTCTTTTCTTTTTACAACTAAACTGTGGCTTAATTCATCAGTGGATTCAAGCAGAAGACACCTTCTATAAAATAGCATGGCCTTACTGGCTTATATGTTATTATTTGAAGTTGATTTAACTGCAGCCTCGTTTCCAGTTTTTGTGTATCACTTTCAAGTGACCTTGGTCTTGTTTACTTAATTTGAACTTCTGAATTTATATGCAGCAATATTGTGGACGTGAGTTCCTACGATGAGCTTAAGGCAGCGATTGCTGAGGGCAGATGGGCAAGGGGTCCTTGGTCGGCCAGGTTAAAATTTTTCCCCGTATGCTTTTCTTTTCCATGTTATATTTGTAGTTTTATGATCACTCACCATAATTTATTTTCTTCTTTGTTGAAAACAGCGATGCTGAAGAATTACGGATAAAGGAAGAAACAGGTGCAACTATCAGATGCTTTCCTTTTGAGCAGCCAGAAGGGCTGAAAACGTGTTTCATGACGGGAAACCCTGCAAATGAGGTGGCTATATTTGCAAAATCATATTAGAGAGCCCTTGTGCCATGCTGTTGTATTGTTCCTATGATGCCATTGCATCTGCATTTTTGTTATTTATGTTAAATGCCATTTTAATTTATGGGTCACTATTCACACTCTCCAATAATTTGTAAGATAATTTTTCCTTCTGCTCTTTCAAGAATTGTATACTTGTGGGCTTGACGTCTAAAGATTTTATTTTACTGCTATACTCAGTTTGAGTCCTTGGTCATAATGCTGATGTAGTGCTTACAATTCAACAGCGACTTGTGAAATCTTCAGCTGTGTCAGATTAGTTTGTGTAAGATGAAGACTAAGATGTTTATGTTCAGTAGTATCCGGCAAAACTTTAAGGTCATGTAAGGATTATGAAATTCTAAGTTCATGATGGCAGTTCACAACAGGTTGTGGATTGTGCTGCTCATCTAACATATCTCGTCTTCGTGCACAGTGAGAGAGAGAGAGAGAAAGAAAGAACTGTGAGCGTGTGTGAGGGCTACTTTGGCAATGTGAGGAGAGAAATGGAGTGTGTCTGCAAGAAGGAGAGCACAGGGAGAGATTCCGGGAGAGTTTCTAATGAGCGAGAGCAATGTTATAAGAAGCTTATGCTTCATTAAGAAAAAACACGACTCAAGGCGTTTTTTCTAAAGAAGCGTATGCTTCATTAAGAAAAAACATGAAAAAACGCCTTGAGGCAGGGCAGTGAGGCGCACGCATTGTGCACTTCACTTGGTAGAGGCATATGCCTCTACCTGTGGCACGTTCCATGCTTGAGGTGTACACTTCAAGGACAAAGTCGGTTTATTAGTTTTTTTTAATAAAAAAAGTTTAAAATTAAATAAAGATGGTCAAGGGGCTTCACACGTAGCCCTAATTTAACCAGGTTTGTACTCCTAAATCCCCGATCATGAATCTCAAATCACATGTAAAATTCAACCATCCTTGCACCTGTGAAATTGTTAAAGGGTGGAGGCTTGGAGCTGCGTTTGGTGGAGCTATCGCCAACGTAAAAAATCTGTCATTCGATCGCAACTATAAGTCTCTCTCTCTCTCAATCTCTCTGTCCATGGCTGTGGCTGGCCATGGCCACCATCTTGCTCTCTGGCCATGACCGGCAGCCTTCCTGAAGCTATTTTCTCTGCCCTTTCGATATAAGGTGTCTGATACTGCTCGGCTGTTCATGCCTTCTTTTTCTTTCGTGGCCAAAAGAGAGAGGGGGAGGCAGAGGGGAGTTTTGGGGCCGCCCTCTTGAACCTATTTTCTTCACACATTGCAGTCATATCCTTGCACTCGTAATACAAGATTAAGGTGTTCATTTTTTTTGCTATTGTCATCATTTTCCATCATTTGGAGTTGGACGTGAGAATCCATGGATGCGGAGGAGTTGGAGAGAGAGGAATGCGCAAGAGCAGGAGAGGGAGGGAGAGAGAGAGCCGATAAAATGAGAATCAAAATTTGGGGACAAGAAATCCCCAAGTTACAAAAATAACTTATAATTATTTACTTATTTATATATGTTATGGCTCATAAGAAACGAAAATTTGTACAACAATACCTCTTAGCCAAAAAATTTCTGACTCCACCACTTTGGAGGGAATCCCCATTCCTCCATCGTGCATTGCATTATAATAGGATGACCTTGGTAGGCATTTCCATGATACCAAAGTATGTTAGAGTCACCATATATATATAAAAGGAGAAAAAATCCTTTGGTCATCTGTCATCCCTGATGCATTACATCAAGAAGTGTGTAAGAAGCTGGCGGCATCTAGATGGCCGGGAAAATCCAGTATGGTTGTGTGTGTAACATATTTTTCTTTTTCTATTGAACGTTGTTTACATTTTAAATTTTGTTTTTGTTTTTGGAGTGCTTAAAAAAAACAAGGTTTTGTTATGAAAAGAGAGAAAAAAAAAAAGACTCGTCCCATCGGTACGCAGATTAGTCATTCATGGTGCCTTTACTGACTGTAACTAATTTAAGGGCTATACTTATTCTTAATGCATTTTATTTTTACTTAAACAACTTCTTTGCCTTAAATGCGGTGTGATGCTTAGAAATAATATTGAAGATTAATATTTGAAAGACTTTTGGATGAAAAAATTTTGAAGTATCATTTGAGAGATTAAGCCATTTTGATTTGAGACTTTTGAATCAAAGAATCTTTGCAAGTACCATTTAGAGATCTTTGGAAATAAATGTAGGTATTTTGAAGATTTATTTTGGAATCAATTTAGAGTTTTCTTACAGACTTAAGCAAGTTTAAGATTTTGTTATAATTCAAATATTACCTAGCTAGAGCTCTATTTCATATTGCTTAAATTCTCTTAGAGAAGTACTTGTGATCGTTCGTGAATTCCACAAATGAATATGAATGCATGAACGTATTGATTCTATATGCTTAAAAAATAGTTGTTCATCCATACCATAACACTCATCTTAAAACATTTATACCATCACATACATTTAGATTTCTTATAATTGTTTACATTTGGTCATAAATATTGTTGCAAAGAAAAAAAAATTTTTGAAGGTGAAATGAGGTTATAGACCATTAAACATGATTTTAACATGAGACTATTAATTGAGTTTTTGTCTTTCGAAAAATAAAAATTAAAATGTTAAGAAAAAAGATATTTTGATAAAATCAAAGAAAGAAAAAGAAAGAGAAAACGAAAATGATTTTAGAGAAAATGATATTTGTATATGTGCATATACATATATGCACTTACATATATGATCATTCTAAAAATGGTTTTAAGCCAAGAGAAATAGAAAGAGAGAAAGAGATTTTGAAAAGAAAAAAAAAGACTTTAAAAAAAGATATATATATATATATATATATATATAAAGAAGATCTTAAATAAAAAAGAGACAAAAAAGTATATAGGTGTGTGTGCCCGCATATATATGAAAGTCAATAACAAATATTTTAAATCAAAGAGAAAAAAATAAAAAGAGATATTCATGTATACATATACACATATACATATATAAAAATTAAAATCAAGAGAGAACTTGAAACATGTCCGACTTCGATTTTTCTATGTATGTCAGAGAGGAACTTAGGCTCATGCAAAGACCTAAGCTCTTAAGACCTCATTGAAGAGGGTTCTTATTTTTGAAATTCTTTTGAAAATGAGATTCAAAATATTTTTATATGAGCATGTAAAACAATAGGTATATCATATATTACAAGAAAACTTATTTCTCCCACCATTGGGTATGAGAGAAATCAAGTGTAAGTGAAATAAAAAGTTAATGATGTGAGAAAACTCTCATCGAGATCCCTAATCAGGTGATTAAGAGAAATGCTAAACGTAAGAATATCATGAAAATTCATTTTAATATGTACACATTCGTAAGGGTTTTTTCGGGTAGAACAAATCTCAATCTCAAAAATATGTAATAACAAAAAAAATCACAACCCAAGCACTTGTTCCTACTGTTCATATTAATTGGAAAATCAATCGACTATGCATTAACATTATCTCAAACATGAATAATGTACACATTGAATGAGCAAAAAAAAAAAAGAAACATATTTCGAACTTACAAAGAAAATGAAATTTTGTTTCACTTTGCTCATGCTCTTGGTACACTCAAGATTAGCTTTTGACTTCGAACAGAAGACTTTAAAGTTATCTTATATTGCCTGAGGAGATGAAGAATGACAGCACAAACGAGATATTGACTGCATACTGCTAATTAGAATGCTTGAAAAGACAAATCTTCTTCTCCGGATGATCCCAAAACCTTCCAAATGAGCTTTTGAGGTATTGAGGTTGATGAAGAAGTTTGCACCCAAGGTTGAAGAGGAAGAAGAACAAGAAAAGAAAGAGAAGGGAATTGGAGAGAACTAAAAAAAGAACTCTCAAATTCAATGGAAAAGCTCTATAAATTCTTCAAGGGTTAACTGATGGTGAAGAAAGAAGATTTGAGGGGTATTTATAAAGAGTTTTGAAGCCAAAACTCAATTTTTTTTTTAATTTAATAAGACTTTAGTGCGAACTTTAGTTTTTTTTCGAATTATTTTCAAGTTTTTTAATAGACCTTGACCAAAGGAGGTTGGCCCTTAGCCCTTGCAAACACCTCTTTGGGGATGTTGGCAGGGCTAGTGCCCACCCAACGAGCCAAAACCGCCCCTTTGGGAGTGGTTTTTACTTGTGCACGGCCCTAGCATTGCAGCGCGCTTGGCCAGGGCATGCCGGTGGGGGCAAAATGCCTCCTTATTGGTTGAGAAAAGGTGGCCTTTGCCTCTCAGGCCTCCCAAGATGGGTCCCAACTAAAATTAATTTAATACTATATTAAAATATATTTTTTGAAGCATAAAATGGTCTCTTCGTAAAAAATGGATGTGACTTCATTTTGGATTGTTTAGATCAAGGGTTAGATAGATGTTTTAGGTTCAAAACCTATTTTTATAGTTTCAATGCAAGATTGAGACGCAAAACAAACGGGAGGTTTGTGCATGCATAGGCGGCGCTAAATAGGATTGGGCATTGTTATTTTGATCTCAACTTGGGATTTTGAGTTGATATTCTTGATTCGAATCCAAACTTTGATTTTGGATCTAATTTGGATATGAGAGCGGCTTTATGGATCTATTTTCCTAATTTGAAATCGATTTCATTTATCAGGCTGGATTATGGGCTTTGGCTTCATATTTTGGATTAATGTTTGAATTTTGATCTAGGACTTGGATTTGGGTCCAGATATTGATCTAAAGTTAGATTTTGGATCTAAATCTTGAATTTGGACCGAGATATGGATCTAAATGTTTGTTTTGGATCTATGATTGAAATTTGAATTTGGACATGTATCTAAAGGTCTGTTTGGATCTAGGGTCGAGAATTGAATTTGTATATGAATCTAGAAGTCTGTCTTGGGTCTAGGGTCGAGATTTGAATTTAGATATGGATCTAGAAGTCTGTCTTGGGTCTAGGGTCAAAATTTGAATTTGGATATGGATCTATAAGTCTGTTTTGGGTTGAGCTTGAGCCCAAGTTTTGAAATTAGATCCAAATGGCTGTATAAATTGTTGAAATAACTGAAATCTTATTCGAATAAATGGAATACAGTCAAGAATTCAGGGTGACAACAAACGTTCTTTTCATTGAATATCTAGCTATGAATACCAAATGCAAATAGAATACACACACAAATATTTTTCTTTAAAGGAAAAAAAAAACATAGTAGAAAAGCCCAATAAATTTGATGCGTTTTCATTTATGGTCCTCCATTCACGTTGAGCTTTCATTGATTCAAGAATCAACTTGTCACCGAACCAACCCTGCATATCAAATCTCTATCATCACATTTACATGAAATATGAACTAACGAAACATAAAGAAGAAAATCAAACAGGTCCAGGAATAAATGACAGTAACAACTATATATGTTTGTGTACATGACTAAGTATGCGTGCATTTATTTCTTTTATCTTTTGTGGCGGAAAATCAATGAGCGTCGTGGACGTTTCAGGATTGTCAGCTTAAGAGGGGAGCGATGTCAGGCCTGTGCACGCCATAGGTGCACATGTCCACCATGTTATTTATGCTGCCAACTGTGGTGAATCTTGTTTTTTGTTTTGTATTGGAAACTGAAATAGGATGGCAATATATTCAATTTAAATATGATATAAAAAAAATGAGATGTAAAAAGATTAATATTTGATTAGTAAATTAGGATCGGGTTGAAATTTAAAGAATGACATATGCAGACATATATCTATATCTCTGATTAGATTTGAATTCAGATTTAGATTGAATTTAATTTGAAATAAATATCTTATATCCAATATTCTTACATTTCAAAAATGAATCAAATTCGATCCAGAATTCGGATTGATGTATGAATGTAAAGATATGGATTTAGATTTTGAATTCATATCTTTAGATTTTGAATTCAGATATGACTTTTCTTTGTTTTTGTATTAAAATCCAAGTTCAAACATGAGTATATGAATATCCAAAAAAATGGACATTATCAATGTTGCCATTTATCAAATCTGAATCCGATCCAATTTCTTAATTGAATATTAAATCTTTTTTTATATCTGATTTTTTCAAATCGATTCGATCGGATATCCGATTCAAATCAGATATATTGACATCCCTAATGAGAGACCCCTTCAGCTTGACTAACGGTCCTCGTCTTTGGCGGCCCATGGAGTAGACATGCTGCCCTTGATTCAGAAGACAAAAAAGGTACCTCCCTCTTACTAAGAAACTCTCCTCGTTTTCTTGGGCTTGTCACAAGGAATTAAGGATGAAAATATAAGTTGAGCACACAAGATCACTGATCTTGTTTCAGATCTGTTTAGTTGGATCTGGTAAAAACTTGAACCTGATTAATCAAGTTTAGATCATTTAACATGCAATTTCATAAGTAAATCCAAATCTAAGCATGACGTTTGACTGGATCCGATACAGATTTAAGCTGATTAATTACAAACAAGTCATATCTTATGCTAGTCACATCCAAATATAATTTTAAAAGTAGGGTTCAAATTGAGTCTGAATGTTAAATCAATCACATAAGATCCATTTAAACAGAATTTGGTAAAAGGTGGATCCGTCTTGAGTGCCATGCCTAGAAGGCACCAAAAAGGAAAAAAAAAAATACATTTAACAAGATTGAGCAGAAGCCATGTGCAATCCTGTCTACACCCATTCACTTGTGATAAATGCCTCAAATCAGTGTTGTTAACAGCGCTCTACAACAAGTCGAGCCAATTCGGGTTTGAGTCAAACTCAATCGGAAAAACTCGGCTCGTTTATAAACGAGCCTAGTTCGAGCTTACAAAGATACTCAAAACGATAAACGAGTCGAGTTCGAGTTTCAGGAACTCAACTCGCAAACCGATACTTTATACCATATTACCAAAACTGGTTTCACAAGTAACACATTTTAACCGTTACACGAGTTGAACGAGTTAATGGTTACACGAGTTAACGTTGAACAAGTTAACGCCTAAACTAGTTAAATGAATCGAGTTCAATCTCGATTTTGTGTAGTCAAGTTGAGCTCGAGCTTGCTATAAAGAGCTCGAAAGTTTGAGTCGAGCCGAGCTCGGCTGGTGTGCAGCCCCAGTTGTTAATACTGTGGCCCATCTCAGCCGATATGGTTTTTTTTTTTTCATTTCAAAAATCACTTTAAATAATTTTAATTGAATTTTTAATTAGAAAAACAAAGAATAGGGCACCATATACTGACAACAACGACAGTATCAGCCGATACACCATACCGATACGCTACCGATACGGATATTCATAAAATTGCTTCAAATAGAAGTAATAAGGAGCCTACCATCACACATTGCTGCAGAGCGGCACTTTTAATTGTATGACCTAACGTGTGGTGTACCTGTGATGGAGTCCTTGACATGGTGGCAATGGCGGCTTCCAAGAAATCAACACAAATGCTCTTGAGTTTGGTGACAGAGAACAGCAGACAGAGATCAAGTTCTTCGCATGCCGTGGTGCCATTTGCATCAACCAGAGCGTTAATAGGGCAGTAGAACGGAAGAAGGTGAAGGGAATGGAGATCATTGTTGAGAAATTCTCAGGTGTCAGAGAAAGACAGTCGGGGCTTGACTTAAGATTTACAGTCTCGTGAAATTGGTTTATTTTCCATCTTTCTGGTAAATGGCTGTGGCTGTGCCTGCCAACTCCCATCATAAAAGCAAATGAAGCACAGTTGGTAAAGAAAGTTCATACGTCTACTTTCTTCACATGTCATTTGATTGACATGACATCCCATTAATGCGTCAGCCATTTGCTGCCACAAACATTTTGCAGACAGATCAGATCCAGCTGAGAACAAGTTCATGATTAAGTTACAATTCTCACACCAAATGCTCTTCCACAGCTATGCAGGTCCTAATTCCAAATCTTTTATATATATATTTGTATGAACCGAATCCCAATAATTAGAGGAAAAACTTATTTTTTAACAAGTTTCCTGTAGGAATTGCAAGGTTTGGGAGTGGGGTATGTTTTCCTTTATGTCGACACAGGTCAGAACTTATCAGGCCTAAATGGTCTCATCCACAACTATTTTTTATCAAAATGTGGGTCCGTATCTAACTAGCAGGGACTTAGACTTCTTAAAATAATATAACAAAGAAAGAGAGAGGATCAAAAGCAGATTTGGATCAATTAATGCTATCAATATTCTTTAGATAACAATATGATTGTTTAAGCCAAAACTCAGCAATAGGTTTTCATTTTCAAACAAGCTGAAGTAAATAATGAAGCCCACAGAATGGCAGCTCAGTAGGTGCATGAATGGGCGCAGTAAATTAGATTTATTCTAACTAGATAAATTTCGCAGAGTCAGATAATGAGTGACCCATTGACTTCTGTACTCTAGCATCTGTGTGAACCGTGCCATCAAGAAGCAGACAACTAGAATGCAGGACTCAGCGGTGCTCCATCAGATGAATTTCCACAGTACTCAGAAGTTAGAAGTGCAGCTGAAATAAAGTATAATTAGCTTACGCCATTAAATTGCCAAATTTAGCAGCTTCAGCTTTCCTTTTTCCAAAAACTTCACATGACCACGTCCTCCATTATCTTTAATATCATCAGATTCACAACTTAAGCAGCAGCACAGCAGCGCTTGCCATGGGAAATACGCCAACAGCATGATCAATGACAACCACCATTTCACTGTCAGACTAAAAATAACAAAAATTTAATGCTGGAAATCATGGCTAACATAGCCCATTACTTGATTACCCTTTACAATAAGGTTCTGTGATAAAGATTTTACTGTCTGTGAAGTGTAAAACTATCATGATTGATGAAAATATGGCATTCCAATGTCACAAAGATATCATTGGCAGAATTGAGCGTTAGCGTTTATGACATGGAACTTTATAAATCAGGCTGAGGACTAGCATTTATCTCCTCGTAGATTATCAAATTTACAGTTATTCTTCGACAAAGGACCATTAATGCCATCTTGCTGTTGGCAATCAATGAGGGGAAAAAAGAAAAAAGGCTAAATCCTTGGTGTCCTTATCAAAATAATACAAAAAATAAATTGGTGACAACAAAGCCAAACCATTATGCAAATTTTCACAAAGGCGAACTAGAATAATATTTCTCTCAAAAAGATAATATCTCTGCACTACCTATTAAGATCTTTATAAGAGCTGCACCCAGTTGATCTACTTGGGCACCTCTCTAAACCTCTCTTTAATGGCTGCAGAGGCTATAATTCTCTTCTTCTCTCTCAGTTTACTGCTATGTGATTCATGGGGTGCACTTCAGGTAGGCTTCTATGCCTCAACCTGCCCTTCTGCAGAGTCCGTTGTGGCTTCCACCGTTCAGTCCTCTGTCAATGCCGACAAGACCATAGCCGCTTCCCTTCTCCGCCTTCACTTCCATGACTGCTTCGTTCAGGTAACAGCACAATTCCCCTGTCATCTTGTGGATCTTCTCTTCCAAGTCCTAATGCTCTGCCTGAGGCTGAGAGGCACCAGTATGTTACCAATCTGTTCCTATCTAGTGAAATTGTAGGGAGAAAACCAAAATTTCATGAGGCTGTTCCTTGGTCAAGCGCATTGTCTGCTATGTTCTGCAATTTGATAAACTGGAAACGCTTTGTGCTTCTTTGACAGGGATGTGATGGCTCAATTCTCATTGATGGGCCGACTGCAGAGAAAAGGAGCGGCCCCCATGCCGGTGTAAGAGGGTATGAATTAATTGAGGGTGTGAAATCTCAGCTGGAGCAGATGTGCCCTGGTGTTGTCTCCTGCTCAGACATAGTGGCAATGGCAGCAAGGGACGCAATTGCATTGGTAAAAATCTCAATTTTTAAGTTGGCATTCATGTACTAGCAGACTATTTTATCTGAAGCCATAAAAGAGAAAGACTAGGGAAACTGAAGTCAAATTCTTTGCTGCAGAGTGGAGGACCACGTTACGAAGTTGAGACAGGAAGAAGAGATGGCCGCGTTTCTGCGATTTCTGATGCAAGCATCATGCCGGACGTCGATGATCCGATTGATGTACTTAAATCAAAGTTCGCATCGAAGGGACTCTCTGCTGCAGACTTGGTTCTTCTGAGTGGAGGTAAAAAGAAGCTCTACCTTCATTGACTTTGATAGTCCTGAGTCGCAGTGGTGTGGCCATGACGCTGAAACTGCAATTCAGTGTCTGTCTCTTTATTTTTTCAGTGTGAATGGTTAAATCACGTTCCTTTTAACTGCATTAAAAGGTATTTTAACGTCTTAGATGCCAACAGGTTTTCTTTTTAATCTTCAATCTCAACAACTGCTGGCTTTAGTACAAAGAAAATTGCTCTGCCAACATGACAATGTTGGATGTTTTCTTCAGATTGGATGAATTTTGGGAATTGAATGAATCTTCAAACTTACCAATAACCACCGAAAAAGAACTTCAAGCATCAGACAAAAACAAAAGTTATAGAAGACCCTGTTCTCCCTTTACAGGCCTCTGCAGGACATGTAGTTTGTGGTTCTGATCCTATCACTGTATAAAGCAATAGGCCCCAGCAGTTAGGTTCAACTCCAGACACCCAGTGAATATGAACCTCACCACCCAAAAAGGAAACTTCAATCGTCAGACAGAACATAACTCAAAAGAAGACCCCTTTACAGCCACTGCTGGACCTGTAATTTGTGCATCCAGAGAAGTCTTCAGCATCTACCACAGTAAAAAACAATCTGCTTCCAGCATTTAAAGTGAAAAAAATTGCAGAAAGCCATCCTTAATTGTCTCAAAATTGTAAGACAGACAGGGTTTCCTTGTTTTTTGGTCCTGCCCACAAGGAACTTCCTTTCAAAGATACTTCATTCAAGTCTCTAATGTTGTCCTATGTTTGCAAATTGGCAGGAGGACATACCATAGGCACCACTGCATGTTTCTTCATGACCAAGCGCCTCTACTCATTCACGCCGGACGGGGGCCCCGACCCGGCGATCGAACCGTCTTTCCTGCGGGAACTCCAAGCGACGTGCCCGCAAAACGGCGACGTCAATGTCCGGCTGCCCATTGACCGCGGAAGCCAGACCGCATTCGATGAGAGCATTCTCAACAACATAAGGTCGGGATTCGCGGTTCTCGCATCGGATGCACAACTATATCAAGATCAGACCACACAAAGCATCGTCGATTCATACGTAGATTCGTTCGGCAGCGGCTTCGGACCATCGTTCAATCAAGACTTTGCCGACGCAATGGTCAGGCTCGGCCGGCTCGGCGTGAAAACCGGGGGAGAGGGTGAAATCAGGAGAGTCTGTGCCCAGTTCAATTGATGCCTGCTACTGCACGTACAGTTTGCTCATTGTTTCGGATAATTGCAATGTTGCGAGGGGTGTCCCAGATAAATGACATTCTTCGAGCACCGTTATGTCATTAGTCGTGTATGTAAAGGGGGTCAGGAATAAGTGCTGTTCACATTAATTGGGAGAAGTCATCCCGTGTACATGCATCCTATTGTTTGTGTGACTGTGTAACGTGAATATTCTACATTTCCTTTTAAGATCGCCACTTTATATATATATATATATATATATATATATATATATATATATATATATATATATATATATATATATATATATATAACTCTAGCTTTTCAAAATCACTCAGTTATCTAATTAAAACCGTCATATCCACGATGATAAATGGTGAAGAAAAAAATAAGAAAAAAATGATACACATTTTCATAATCTATTAGTTCATACCTTGTTGAGGTTATAATCTATTAGTTCATAGCTTTCTAAGGTTATGATCAAATGGGTGATACCAAAGTAGAAATTTCACTATGAAATACATGTAGCCACAGTTTTTGTGGGAAATCAACAAGAATCCAACAAAATGAGTCTTGTCTCCTCATCAATACCAATTTATATTTAATGAGGTTTACAGAACTAAGAAGGCTTAGTTCCATTATCAATATAAACAAATTCACCTGCCAACCATTTTTACTTATATGTATGTGCGTATGTGATGTATTTCTCTCTTCATTAAATAAGGTGAGGAGGAAGAGACAATAAGAATAATATTATTGAAATTGTGAAGAGTATGCACCAAATCTTTCAGTGTCTCTCATTCCAACAACCAAGGTGTATATACATAGGAGCTGAAATCCTCCGTCCATCTTCAGCTCCGTTCAGTCATGGTGCATTGGGCTGTGTGTTGTGAAATGCCGGAGATATATATATATATATATATATATATATATATATATATATATATATATATATATATATATATATATATATATATATATATATATATATATATATATATATATATATATATATATATATATATATATATAATATATATAATATATATATATGTGTGAAAGAAGAAACAAAGGCTTCAATGCAAGTCCTCATCGTCGCCAAGATCATCTTTATGGTCATAAAACCATGTATGATACACATGGGTCCCTTGTCGTAATTCTTTTATTTGTATTGAATAGCATATGTTGAACTCCCCATGTGACCTTCATATAAGAATCATAAAGGGTGACGACAGCAAAAGGGAAAAATATGAAGTCTCCGGCCAAACGTCGTTCATTTGTGTTTCCATGAACTTATTTTTCAATGAGAACTTAGATGAGTCCTCACCCCTTTGGGAGTAACTTGAGTGAGAGAGTTGCTGAATAAACTCTTCAAGCAACACTGGTACGTAGAGGACAACCTATCACTTTCTAAAGATTGGACGCCAAAACGATCAAATAAATATTGGCACATGGCTAGCAAACTCTAGATATATGAGAAAGAGAGAGAGAGAGAAACGGTTAGGTATGAAACAGTTTGTATGTTAGATCTATTGGAAATTATTTGACCACTAACTTTTTTTCTACATTATATTATATATATATATATATATATATATATATATATATATATATATATATATATATATATATATATATATATATATATATATATAAGTGAATGATGATTCTAGTCACCAAGCCATGTAACTAGGGGTGAACACGAGGAGCTCGAGAATAGCTTGACGAAAGCAGTTTGAGCTTGACTAGATTAAGGCTCGACAAACTCGTTTGAATAGAATTGATATTCATCGTTACTTGTTGAGCTCGAGCTCAACTAGATTAAGGTTCGAAGAACTCACTTGAATAGAATTGATATTCATTGTTACGTATTGAGCTCGAGCTCGACTCGATTAAGGCTCGACAAACTCGTAAACTCATTTGAATATATCAACTTGGTTAAGGCTCGATAAACTCGATTAAGGTTCAAGCTCGACTCGGCAGTTCGTGTTGAGCTTGAACTCAACTCAATTGTTTCAACGAGTCGACTCATGAACTCGAGCTCGACTCGTTAAGCAAATGACTCGGCTCAAACTCGTTTCAAGTCGAGCTCAAGTAGCTCGACTTTTTGTTCACCCCTACATGTTATCAAGGGCACATCCATCTAAAGCATATGAATGATTGGAAGGGGAAAAAAAATGATGTAAATTAATGTTAGATGACAACTTGTATTATTTTTTGCTTAGGTCTATCATGATGAATTGGACTCTGATTAGATGTTTGGGTGACTCCGAAAAGCCAAAGTCATTATTAAGTCATATTCCACTATGCAAGTGTGTCTAATGGCTGAATTTAGGAGTCGTTTAGAGGTACTAACAATGTGTCATTTGGTGGATTAATGTAAATGGAGATGACTAATAATTTTGATTTCGAATTCTTTGGCTACATCAAAGGAATATGGATTCTTATCAAATTTGGTATAAAGTTTCAATCGAATCCAAGTACAAGTCTAACGTCCACTGGGATTTGATATAGATCTGACACGATTAAATGTAAATCTTAAATCTCACGCTAGACAGGTCCAAATTCGATTTTGAAAAGTATGATCCCAGTCTGAAACTGAATCTGTTTGCAAGGCCTTGATTAAGCCGAATTTGGAAATTATTGGATCCAACCCGAACTTTACTTGTCTAACCATATCGGTGGCAGCTCGAGCTTTCTTAATAGTGTTTGTCTTGTAAGGCTCTATGTTCAGGTCAAACATGAGACGCTCTCAAGGGAAGAGTTTCTTGAGTATCTAAAGAAAAAGATATTGTCAAATATATTAATCTTGCTTTACTATTAAAGATGATTAGGCTCTAATATCATTTTCATAATTTCATTCATTCTGTTGAATACAAAGTTTCCAAATTCGGCTTAATCGCGGCCAGTATAAGACAGATTCATTCTCCAGACAGCATAAATGCAAACAGTGGCAGGACCAGAACTTTTCAGCTGTTTGAGCATCAACTTAAAAAGTTTTGGACCCTCCAAATCATAGTCACGAAAGCTTTCTCAAGTTTAAAACTGTAAGGTTTTTCTCGGGTATAATACACACTAAACTTTAAAAATGAAAAAATGAGTAAATTTTTAAAAAATAAAAATGAGGAGAAAGTTAAAATAAGTGAGAAACGAATAACACAAACATCAAACATAAGTAGATTTGCAACAAATAAAAGTTAGAAAATAAAAAAAAATGCTTGACATTAGAAAAACATAAAAATTCACCAGTGGTTCGCGAAACATCTAGTTGACCGGTAACCTTGTGTTGAAGAACCAGCAAGAGCTTCCATGGCTCCGAAAGGAAATCCAATATTATTCTGTTCTGCTCGAGTGGAAGCTGCAGCTTTTCCTTTCCTGTTTGCAAAGCCAGAAATTTCTCGCTAAGGGACACTCCAAATTTAAATTTCAAATTTTAATTGGCATTCATATGTAAACAAACTGAAAATTAATAAAGTTTCTACATGTTGTCAGTGGCGGAGCCAGAAAAATTGGCTGGCGTGGGCTGGACAGTGAGAGGGAGGAAGAAGAAATGGCTGGCGTAGGCAGGACAGTGAGAAAAATTGGCTGGCGTGAGCAGGACAGTGAGAGGGAGCTCTTGAAAATATTTGGGCTGGCGTGGGCAGGCACCCACACCTGCCCCACGCTGGCTCCGCCACTGCATGTTGTGTGCTGACCACATAGTTCCACCACTAGTTCCTGGTGTTCTTGGAACAAGATATCAAACGTCCACTAAAGTGCATGATTAGAAGCTCATGGTGCCGACAAATCCATCTATGTAAACATTAAATAATTCACTATTGTAGTGGAACAGTTATGTGCAGTAATTAGAAGTCCAACGTCAACCATAATGTTGAATTCTAATTAAGAACTGAACTTATAATATGGGAAACAAACTAGGGTGCATTGATTTTTGCCGTTTCACGTTGTTATCATCATTATTAGAGTGAACCCATAAGTTTTTAAAATAAATGCTATGATAAAATAAGGGCTTGTCATCATCCATAATTTGAAATACGGACCTTTTGTTTCTGATTTTCGTGATACGTCCCAGTTTTAAGTGGTTCACAACTTTTAAAAGGCCGACAGAATCATCTTGATATCAAAACATAGGAAAGTTTTTTGTGTTTCAATATTTATTCTTAAAAAAAAACATTTTTTCCATTTTCTTTACCTAATAAAAGACATTGTTGTTTCTTTTTTCTTCTTGAGAGCAACCGTTATTTTTTTCATTGTAATAAAGATCCCGTTAATTTCTAATATTTCGTCACCCAACTTACTGGACCTAGTGTTTGACTTTTTTTTTTAATTTACTGTCCTTCTTGTGCCCATTCTCTGGTTTTGAGGGCGCATGCTTCGGAACCTTTTACGATTCAGAGATAAAGTGCACTGGAACATGATAGTAACCATTTCAAAACTCGAACCTGAGTCATTAAAGGAGTCAAACCACTTTTCCATCAAGTACGCTACCACCCCTCGTTAGAACATTTAAATAACGGAATGTTCCACCATGTGATATCTTGAGGCATGTACCAGTGGCTTGTAGGTGATAGATCAATCTTTTGAAACTTTGAGTGGCGTGTGCACCAGAAAGTTAAAATATTTTTTGGACATGAGACAGCGGTGGAGATGCATGGAGTTTTCCACATTTCACGGATCTCACTATAAAACCTTATTTATAAGAACTAATCACTATCTCAAGACCGATTGAAAATTTGTTAACTATATCATTCGTGTCCCATATAAAAAAAAACCGCCATATTTGCAGAACGCATGAGCTTTAAAGGCCTAGAGATCCAGAGAATGTTTCACACTAGAAAATGCTCGTGTAGAACATAAATTTTACCTTTTGTGAAAAGGTGCGTACTGTACACCGTTAATTTGTTTTTCACCAAATTATTTTTAAAATCATATCTATAAGATTAAATTATAAAAAAATAATAATTAATTTTAATGGGTTTGGTTTTTTTATCCAAATAGTATGGTTTTTTTACCAACTTTCTTCTCTCTCTCTCTCTCTCTCTCTCTCTCTCTCTCTATATATATATATATATATATATATATATACACACACACACACACATAAAAAGTGTTTGGACAAGTGCTACTGCATTTTTGCTATATTTAACAAAATTTCAAAATTAAAATGTAACAACATGATAGATTTTTCAAAGAATACAACTAAGATTGATTGAGACTCTGACAGAAAAATTGCACCCTTTTTTGGTTTACCTATGTTTTTGGGCCCTGGCTACCAAAGAAGCTTGCAGGAGAGCAATTATGCATTAATATACAGCCTTTGTTCTTTCTCAATCGATGTAAATGACAGAGGCGAGCAACTGCATGGCCTCCCTTATTCATCTTCATTCGCTGTTCGGTGAGGAGAACCGAATTCAAGTCTTTCTTCATTTCTTGTTCCTCTCAATTGAAGTTTGAGAGGAACCCACCAGCTACTTCTTGCCGTCTTCTTTATACTGTCTTTGAATGAAAAAGTTCATTGTAAATGCTTGTGGTTTTCACTTCTTAACGTCTGTACTTTGTACTTTTATTGTTTGCCGATTCTTCTATTTCTTCTACTGCGCCGTTAGGTGCACGCAACCCATATACGCCGTAAGAGCAGAGGAGACATTATGGTAATTTTTTAAAAGGAAATGTCCTTCCTAGTCTTTTTACTTTTCTCGATTTTCATTTTTCCCTTCATGAAAAGTTTTCTTTTTCTCTGTGAACTGGGAATATCTTCATCTTAATCACATTGGCTCATGAAAATCTGCTCATGAAAATCTAAACCAGTATGACACATATAACTAGGTTTGCTATTTCTTCTTCAAACTTGTGGTCTCTAATTAATGCCGATAGCTACGGCCGTTTATCAGCCGCTAGCTCGAGCCAGTGCATCAAGCTCCTCGGGTTGATGGGTGACGGTTATATATATATATAGACACACACACACAAGGTGGTAGGTGGGCATACTCTAAGAATCCGGTGAACCCGAATCGGAATTATTGCCTGACCCGCCGTCTAAGTCTGGTAGATGAAAGTTTTTGACGTTGAAGAGTCTGGTTAAAGAACTAGGTTTTCACAAAACCTGGTTTTCAGGTCGAATTGAGTTTCATATTGAAGAATTGATTTCCTAAGTCTCATTCATTTGGTATTTGAGATAGTTGATCATTGGTTTGGGCTCTTTTATGTGAACAAAAAATGGCTTCAATTTGCTGTTGGAAAAAAGGGGCAGTGATTTTTTTTATCATTGTGGATTTGATTAGCATTTCAATTTTGAATCTGTTCAGTTGGATTTGGAACGAATCTGGACTCAGTGACTATCTAGATACAACGATCTAATAAACATCTGACCCGGTTACATATAAATAGGGATCCTATACTAATCGGATTTGAATTCAGTTCTCTTTTTTTTTTTTTCCTTTTTGGAATTAAAACATCCGAATCTGATTACTTGGGATTTGAAAAAGTTGGATCAAGCAGTAAATTTGGACCCAACCCAAATCTGAACCGTTTACATCTCTTACGTGAAGCCATATACAAAGTACTGCTCGACATTACGACACAATCAAACACCGTAGCTTGAATTGTTTAAAGTGATACCTTTATCGAACTCAAATTCAGATTCGTATTTGCATGTAAAAATATAAAACTGGATTGGATGCTTTACGTGTAACTGGATGAGATACTCAAGAATTTCAATTGTTATTCAACAGATTTGGTAACGAAAATTTTATACCAAAATGAAGTTAAATTACACTAGGCTTCAATTTCCCCGAGAGTTGTGTAACTGGATTCAGATACTCTCTAATTTCGATTGTTATTCAACAGATTTGGTAACGAAAAATTTGTACCCAAATCAAGTTAAATTAGTACCAAGCTTCAATTTCCTGGATGTCTATAGCCTAACTGGTCGGTCTGAGTTGCACGCTGTCGATGCGTTCTCAGTTCAATTCCTATGGGTGCTACTTATCTAGAGTGCAAATGGTGGCATGTGTGACTAGCCTAATTGGTAGGTCCGAGTTGCACGCTGTCGATGTATTCTCAATTCAATTTCCATGGGTGCTATTTATCTGGACTACAAATGGTGGCATGTGTGACATTTGAATTCAAGGATATACGACAAGTCCATCTAGGTCCCAAAGCAGCTTTAGGCCCCAGGGACAAGGGGAATGAGGAGGCTTCAGTCTCTCACCCGGGTGGTGGATTCTCTCCTACTAACTCGATATTAAAAAGCTTCAATATTACATCTACTCTCTCACAAGAAAAGTTAAAATTCTTAGTGTGTATCCATGATCCAGGTCTAGTTCTATACTCTAATTGGACTTGAGGTTCACCTATTGGTGATCTGGACAGATTTTGATTGGAGCTTGCTTTTTATTTATACATAACTTCATAATATTCGACTCATAAATACTTTATTTATACATATATAACTAAAGGAAAGAAACATATATAGTTTAGTTTAATATGATGAAGTGCACCTGGACCTCAAGCACGACACCATTGGCATTGCTGGTGTGTGTCACGGTGTTGAGCCCAGGCCCAGTCCACTTGAACCCTTCAACCACTGGTAACTAGACCGGGGTGGCTTTGAAGAGTGTTATGTTTGTTTTCCCAAACAAACCATATATCAAATAATTATGCAGTTACCATCAACATAACAGTCCAAACAAGCTGATTTTATAAGAGGGGCTGCACTACACTGCTGAAAATCAAAATCATAGCAAAAGGTTGAGTTCCCAACTCCAATATTATAGTAATATGTCAAAAGTATATGCTAGATAATGCAGAAAACAAGAGACACCAATATGCCTAGAAAAACCTCTAACAAGTGAGTAAAAAATCACAGGCAAGTTATATACATGCACACACACACATATTCACTTTCTTTTTCTACATATGTGCCCACACAGCACAAGCCCACAGCCATGTTCTTCTTCCTCTTTCTTTCTCCCTTCCTTCACTGTTGGCACACACTCACCTCCTGCTAGTTTCATGAGAGTTCGAAGAACGGAACTCTCATTCCCACTTTCTTTCTTTTCAAAAAATAGTGGAGTGGGGCACCGTTAGGTGCCCTTGTTCTTTTCTTCTCCCGCTCACTCAAGTGAGTGAGTGGGTCGAGTCATCTTTTGAGACTAGACCCAACCTAACAAACTCTCCCTCCAGCCTCAAGAGAGAGATCATACATGCAAAATGAACAAACTTAGTGCATTGTTTTAAAGGTAGTCACCCAAACTATGTCTCTACATTTGTCATGTTTGTCCTTAGTTAGAGACTCTATCATCATATCTGTTGGATTCTTCTTTGTATGTATCTTCTCTAAATGCATTAATTTTTGCTCATACACATCATGAACTTAATGATATCTAACATCAATGTGTTTGGACCTTGAATACGAAGCTGAATTCTTCGTCAAGCATATAGCACTTTGGCTTATTGCAATATATTTAGCCTCTGTAGTAGAATGAGCAGCACACTTTTGCAACCTGAACTGCCATGATACAATTTTCCTGCAAAAGTAAAGACATAACAAAAAAGAGACTTTCTAAAGTTCAAGTCACATGTCATGTGTGCATCAACAAATCCTTGTATCTTTGGGTTGAATTCAGCAAAACATAAATAATAATTTTATTATTCAAAGTATTTTTATGATAGCTTAGCATCCTCCTTATTGCTGCCCAATGCTTCTTGCCTGGATTTGACAAGAATCTTCTCACTACCCTAACTACATACGCCAAGTCTGGGTGTGTGCAAACTATAACATACATGTAACTTCCCATTGCAGAGGCACATAGTACATTTTTCATTCTTTCTTTTTCATATGTTGAGGATCGACATTGCTCATTTTCTAACTTACATGTACTGCTAAATGAGTACTGTAACATTCGGCGTTTCCAGGTGAGGCGGATCGAGTCCAGACCTGGACCCGAACCCGTGGCGTGAAAGAGCCCGACGCGAGGGCTCTTCTCCCTCGCCTTTCCCTCTTTTCTCCCGTATACCGCCTGGGTGCTCTCGGGTCAGTGCAGAGAAGAAGGCGTACGTGGTGCAGGCAGCGGCGTCAGCGACAGAGGTGGTTCCGGTGGCGAGCGGCGGCACCGGCGGCGGTGCTCCGGTAAGCCCAACCCCTTCTTCTCCTTCCTTCTTCTTCTTCTTTTCCCCCTTCGTTGCTCTTTGCCGTTTTCCTTTTTTTTTTTTGTCCCGAACGCTCTCTTCCACCGACCCTCTCTTCTCTCTCGCCACTCGCCTTCCCCTTTTCTGCTGTCTCTCCCGCTCGACCCTCTCCTCACTCTCCCACTGACTCTCTCTTCTCTCCCATCCTCTCCCCTCACTGCCCTTTTTCTGTCCGAATCTCTCTTTGTCTGTCTTCCCTTGCCTCGTGCCCTAAGGGAGCTCGTTCTCCCCATTATCTCTAATTGTTCTTTCCCTTTGTCCCAATCGAGCATTCCTTCATTGTTTTCAGCTTGGTTTGCTAGGGTTCCAGCTAGGGGACTTGTCTTTCCCCTCATAACAGCGAGTAGGAGGCTTGGGAGGTGTTGACGACAGTGATTTGTGGCTGTTTGTCGATCGATCGAAGGCTTGAGGTGGCTGTCGGGAGGATTACAGCAGCTTGGACGGTTGTTTTGGGGTGAGCAAGGTTTAATTAAGTTTAAATTGATGGATATTACCCTCTAAAGCATGTATAATTATTGTTTGAGCATGCTAGAAGGTAGAATCGATGATTTAGGATGCATATTAGTGACCTCGCTTTTTGGGGGAAAGTGTAGGGTTACGTTGAAAAAGCATTGATTCATGTCTATGTTGTTCTTTTAAGCATGATGGATGGATTCTCGAAGCATTAGGGAAGCATGGTAGAGATTGGATGGTTTTTGAGAAAGTATACGTATTTGGATGTGACTTTGGGGGTTGAGGTTTTAATGAAAGAACGTTTTGAGAAAGGAATTAGTGATGGATTGAGGGTTTTGATTGTTCGAGGCAACGTCAAGTCGTAATGGAGGAAGCCTATTGGAGGGCTTGTAGGTCGACACTACCCGTCGACACCCTCTTGAGGCGATGACATGTGCCTCAAGGATTTTGTTTTGTATTGTTGTAATTGAATGAATCGTGTAGGTATCAAGTAGGAATCTTATTCTTGTTTATGTTTACAGGTGCACCGGGCACGTCTCGACGACCTTGAGCTGAAGGATTCGAAGCTTGAGGCTTTTTGAAGAATTGTGATCGCGCCACAGGTATGGCGACATGCCAGGCAGATTCCTGCCTGGGTAGATGTGATTGTGTGTTCTTAGGATCAAGGGATCCTAAGATTGTAATGTGAATTGGTTGATGGTTTGTAAATGAATGAATGTATGTTGTTCATGCCTTACTATATGATTTGAATTGTTTGAAAGGTTATTAGTAGTTGTTTTGAAAATACTACGCATTTGCATGTGTATGCTAGAATTGATAACTGTTTAGGACAGATGAAGCGGGGTATCGAGTCGAGTGTCTCCTCGACCCCAATTGTGCATTAGAAAGCATCATAGAATGATAACTGCATAGGATAGCTACGAGCCAACCGCAGATCGAGACTACTCTCTGTGGATTGGCTAAGATTTTCGAAGATGTGATTGATGTGAGGATTGATGAGATGATTGATACGAATGTGTATGTTGTTGCATGTGCATTGCCATGGGCAACGATGCAAATGAATGAATTAGAGGGTAGTTATACCCGAACTGTATGACGGCTAGCAATGTCTGTTACTGTATGTGTAGACCTCGTGTGGAGGCAATTGGAGGTGTGGGTGCACTCGTGGAGTGTACCAACCTCATGAGCTAGCCAGTCAATTGTGAATGTGTTAACCTAATAATAAGAATGAATGAATAAGAGATAAGAGGCCAGTGGGATGTGGCTATGTATTTGGGAGACGTCCCCTCTTTGTGTTGCCACTGGTCTCGCCTGTCGGAACGCAGGCGGTGCAAGGCCCCAGGGTACTGGTGTGTTGTGCTTGGAGCGTGGGCTCCCGCCTTCCCAACCTGGGTGTCCTAGGGAAGGCTGCAGCGGATGAAATGGATCCATACTGTATGGGCCACCACGGGGGTTGTCTCTCGGCTGTAGGCCGCCCATGGTGTGCACGTGCCTGTGTTGCACCCACAGGAACTGTTAATGCACTAAAGTTAATGAAAATGTAAGTGTATGATTGAATGTATGTGACTGATGTGTATGTGAATGATATGAATGCAAGTGTTATGTNAGTGACTGTGGCCATTGAGTGGCCTTTACGTGTCGTACTCTGACACGACATGCGGATAGATGGTTTGATATTTGTTCTCTTATTGAGCCTTACTTGAGATGTGAATGTAGTGTGTATGAGAATGATGCGTTAGTTTTGAATTTCACGTGGTTATTGAATGCGATATTGTGGCCCTTGTGTGGCCTATGCATGTTGTGGGTTATGTGAGGGGCTTCTTGACAAGTCATGTGACTGTGTGCTCTACCACAACATGATAGTAAATTGCTTCGTAGTTAAAGTAAATGAAAAGAATGTGATTGTGAAGGTGAATGAAAAGAATGAGAATGATATGTTTATGCATGTCTTGCAATGGAATTGAAAATGTGCTATCGTGGCCATTGAGTGGCCTTTCCATGTCATGGCCTATGTGCAAGGTCTTCTTAGCAACTGGTGTGACTAAGCCTTGTCACCATATGATGAGGATGCGTTTTTATGATTGTATTGTCCCATATTTGAGCCCTACTTAAGAGGGTTAAGCATTTTCCTGGCTTGTTGCCATACTGCGAAGGCTGAGCCTTCAGTTGCTTTCTTTTTCAGGTTTTGGCGGACCCGGGGCAGCAGGTTGAGCAGATGACTTCACTCATGTCCTACTGGGGAGGTTTTGGGTCTTTGGTAGTGCCGGCGCGTCTTGGTTTGGTCTTTTGATGTCTTATTTTTGTTAAGCATCAAACTTGTGGTTTGAGGCATTTTTGTCATACACATAGATGTGATTGTGTATGAATCGAAATTGTCATATAAAAGAAAGTTTGCCCCATCGTTTTGAATTGCTTGGTTCATCGTCTTTTCGAATTGTAGTGTAGTCACGCCTCGATGCTTTATGTTTAAAAAAAAAAAATGTTTGAGTGTCAAAAGGTCGGGGTGTGACAAGTACTTACTGTTTTGGCATATTTCATATTGAGTTTGCTAAGCACATTCTCAAAGTGTTTTTCTTGTGACAACCATGACTTCTTGGTCTTCCTATCACAAACAATCCTCATGCCTTACAATTGTTGTGTTGGTCTCAAGTCTTTCATATCAAAGAATTTGTTCATGTGTTTCTCTAATTGGACAATCAATCAACATTTATATCTAACAGTAAGCATGTCATCTGCATATAACAACATATGAAGTTACTTGATGAGAACTCTTTGGTGTAGACACAATGATCTACGGCTGATCTGCGATATTTCTGATTTATTATAAATGCATTAAATTTCTTATATCACCGCCTATGTGTTTGTTTAAGTCCATACAAGTTCTTCCTTAGCTTGCAAACCATGTGCTTCTTCCTGGCAATTACAAAACCTTTTGGTTGTGCTATGTAAATTTTTTTCTTAGATTTTCATGAAGAAAATCAGTTTTTACATCTAACTGCTTCAATTCCAAGTCTCAATATGCCACTAAACCAAGTATTACCCTGATTTTAACCACATTAGAGAAAATTTCTTCAAAATTAACCTCTTTCCTACCTTGGCCTTTATTTTTAAGCCTGTAGTTGTTTTGTAATACTATCTTACCTTCTGGTAGTTCTACCAAATCAAAAGTGTGATTCTTGTGTAGAGAATTCATCCCTTCATGCATAATATGAATTTGTTCATATCTATGCATATCATCTAACATCTCTGCATAGGATTCTGTTTCTTCACTATCTTTAAACATAATATATTCATTAGCAAAATATCTAATAGATAAAATATGTATTATTTTACTTTGTCCAAATTGTTCTTCAATTGGTTCTGTATGAGGAGGAAACTCTTCCTCCAACTCATGTTCATAATCATTTTGAATCTCCATAGGAATGTTATATGTTTACTGTTTCTCTGCCTATATTTCTTCTTCATCTACCTTTTCATCAGCCTTACCATGCTCAGATGAAAGTTCTTCAGGTTCTGCATCGGTTGACCCATGAACACTACTAGTATTCACATCTGACAGTTTATCTCCCATGATATCTTCAATTTTTTGATCTTCTCTGAAGACAACATCGCAACTCCTGTAGATTTTGTCATTCTTTGGATCTCATAACCTATAATCAAGTTCATCATCTTCATGACCAAGAAAAATTATATGATAGTTTTATCATCTAATTTGGGTTGATGTTCTTTAGGTACACGCATGAAAGTCTTGCACTCAAAGACCCTTAAAAGTTGTTTGATTGTTGTCCATTAAAATAGGACAGGCAGGACGTCCTGTCCATTACACTATTGCCTTGTTCTCATGGACAATGATGTTTCTTGTCCATCGTTTGATTACTTTAGAAACAGATCACTATGTTCTTTTGTCTAGCGTTTGTTTCGTATATGTATGTTTTGTCTGTTCTGTCTGATGTTTGTTTCTATCATGTCTAATCTATCTATTATGTTTGTCCTATTTGGTGTCTGTTTTTATGTTTTGTTCGAACTGTCTACTCTATCCAATGTTTGTATCTTCTCTAATCAGTTTTGGCTATTATATTTGTTTTGTCCGCTATGTGATGACAAGAATATCTTATTTTTTTTAATAAGTTATATCAAAACAAGTATAAAATTCATAACATGTTATATGCAAATCAATACATTTGATAACACGATCTATAAAAAATCAACTCTTTCAATAGAGGCATATATATAACAAAAATATTATTACTGTAAAATGTTCAAACATTTATATAAACACTAGTATCAAGTAAAACTACAAAATACAAATAGTCTAAAATGTTCAACTATTCAAAGCCATATGTTGGAGTACATTGACATAAAAATATGGTTCTTATATAGTCATCTTTTGTCTTACACACTACTATTCTCATCGAAGCCATGTAATACTTTGATATGAGGCATCACTGTCTGGTTCCTAATTAAGTATAATTAAAACAATGACATATAATATAAATAGAATGTTATGTTACACAATCAGTATCTTACTTGAAACATAATCATTCCACATTGTTGAAGTACTCTGCTCACGAAGTTCATTGTTGCTATCATGTATTTTCGTTTGTTCAGTATTTTCATCATCATTTATAATTTCACTTACTTTACTATCATTTATATCATCAGAGGGAAATTGTTTAGCATTTGGATTGTGGTTGAATATAAAATTATGAAGAACACATGTTGCTTGTATAATTTTAACTTGAGTGGATATTGGATATGACACATGATTCTTCAAAATCTAAAACATTGCCTTAAGCAAACCAAACACTCTCTTCACAGTAGTGCACAAAGATGAATGTCTGTAGTTGTACAATTCTTTTTTTATCTCAATTTGCGTAGATCCAAACACATTAAACTCTGATAGATGGTACTGACATCTTCTATATGGAGTTAATAATCTGACAATATTTGGGTATCCAGCATCAATCAACAATATGTGGTTTGTCAGTCAAACAATTAAATTGATGATAGTAAATTTAAATCATGAATTTTTATTTTCTTACCATGTGGAATTTCTAATGGATGAAGATCATCTTCTAGTGCACTGTACAATACTCTTGCATAAGTTGCACTTCCTTTCCAACCGGCTAGTATGTAGTGAAACCGTGTATCAAATCTCACCACTACTAAAACATTTTGAGATAAGAACCCTTTTTTATTTTGCCAACGATTTTGACCATCTATTCAAACATATACTAGAATGTGTGTACCATCAATTGTTCCCAAACAATCTTATTGATATGTAATATGTCTTAGTATTCTAAATGTTTTTTCACAAATAAAAATGTTGACTATATTTATTATGAATTATAGTTGTATACCTTAAAGTATGAAAAGGAACATGGATTTCCTCTAACTCGAGTTGGTGTAGTATCATCTCTATGTCCCATGTATTCATGTGCAATACGAAGAATTGCTTTCAAAACTAAGTTGAAGTACTTACTAATTGTTTGTCCTAAGTGCTGAAAATCATATTGGGTTCGTCGATTTCGTTGATCGTGTCTCAAAGTAACAAGAAACATCGCTACTTGTTCTTCAATTGTGATTTCTCTTGCATCACACAATAACTCCTACTTTTTAACAAATTGTATAATAATGCATATGCTCGTTGATCTACCCTCAATAGATCTAAATAATTTCTTGGGTGTCTATGCATACAGTCATGCACAAATTGGGCTCCTGCTAGTCAATTAGTATGTACTAAATTTCTAGTAGGTCTATCTTGAGCTTTCAAGCGTTCCATAATCAACCACATAATAACAATAAAAATAACTGTGGATATTTTGTCCATCCTGATAATAAATACACAAATTCATGAAAATAAACACTATTTAATTGCAAAGAAATGTGAAATAAAAAATAATTGCAAGCATAAATTCATAGCAATTTACTATATATCACAAATTATAAACAATTAAAAACATCAAAAATATACTATTAAAAACAATTATTATATATCACAAATTACAAACAGTTACACACATCAAAAGTAATGCATAATTACAAACCTCCATAATGATACTCAGTTACAAGCATTACCTGTCGTTTAGCCAATCTGCATGCGCAACTAAGTAACCTACAACTCACATGGCATCATAAGAAAAGCGTTTGCTTTATCAAAATTAGAAAGTAAATCGATTGATCTAAGAAACAAGTGATTATCTATTTCCCCCTTTTGCATTCATATCTCTTAAAATTGATCAACTCTTCTGCAAAATAGTAGCAGGTTGGGTTTCCACAAGTTGCCGTATGTACTCACCAATGGTTTCAAAAGTATCATCATTCATGGTTGTGGAGGTTCTCACTCTTTTGTTTCCCTCCATGCTATTAGAGGTTTCTCCCAAATTCTGAAGCAGTAAGCATCCCTTTCATCACTTGTAAGTCAGGTTTTGCTCTTTTCAACTTGTTTCGAATTTTCTCTAATGTAAACATTGGTCCATATGCTTCCATCATTTTTTGTTCAACCACCTTCATAGATGTTTCTTTCAGTCCACCTGATGTCCGCATTCCTGGAATCTTAGCTTGCTCTAACATCATGTCAAATAAAAACTACACTTTATCTTCATCCCACTATAGTTTGTCATGGTGGCTACTCATCTAAGTTTAACAAACAGAAGTACAAGAAGATCAATCAATTTAGTTACATGAAATAAGTTTAAACAATGGACTTCTTGTGCGAATAAACAAATATACAACAATAATATAAAAAGCTAATGCTAAACATAAATCGTCATGTATTGTAATAGATGATAAAGAACATGAAGAAAGACTGAATGATGAAATATTTGCAAGCGATACAAATTACAATATAATATATGTACAAAACTATGAGTGTAACTTCATCCACATTTATAAGAACCATAGAAATATAGGAATCTTGAGCAAATAGCAAAATGAACAATTATAAAAGAAAAAATACAATATACAACTACAATGATATTAGAAGACAATGGATAACTAAGGACAAAATTGTACATACAAAAAATTGTGAGCGATGGGTATATGTTGTCATAGACTCCATGCTAAAAGGGTCAACATCTCTTGTCTTGTTTAAATAATGGTGTGGCCATGGTGTTGGAAAACTATTAGTCTTTTTGTATTACTTCTTGTGTTCTTGTGTGTTTGCTTCATTTCTTCTTCTTGGTCTTGAGAGTGCCGAAAGGTTTTCTCCTTAATAAAACCATGTTGGTCTTCCATGACAGTTTTCAGTTTTGGACAGGTTGAAGAAGAATTTGCACATAAATGTTGTTGTCTTTGCCAAGATGAAGGAGAAGAAGGTGAATTCTTGGAATATAATGACAGGTTGAACTTTCCTGTCCTTTTATGTCTGGTACAGTCATTACCATATTTGAAGTGAAATTGATCACATTTAGGGGTGGGCATCGGGCCGGGCCGGGCCGGGCCGGCCCGCTGAGACCCAGCCCGGGTCAGCCCATCGGGCCTGAAGCCCAGGCCCAAGCCCGGCCCGATAATATGTCGGGCCGGGTACCGGGCCTGGCCACCCAAAGTTGGGCCCGGCCCGGCCCTGCCCGCAACGAAGAGGGAGACCAGAGACGACTGCCGAGCGGAGAGGGAGGGGAGGGAGAGGGCGGCAAGGCAGAGAGGGAGGGGAGCGAGCGGAGAGGGAGAAGGAGCAGAGAGGCAGAGGGAGCGGGCGGGCCAGGTGGAGAGGGAGGGGAGCGAGTGGAGAGGGAAGGGGAGAGGGAGCAGAGAGGGAGACAGAAGGGAGAGGGAGGGAGAGAGCGGGCCA
>JAANDH010000129.1:4037-51338 GCA_011799765.1 Nymphaea thermarum
TAACAGATTTTGCCAACAGTTTTGTAATGGATTGGAAAGAACCTGTTGTTTTTCTTTTGCATTTTCTAGTTAACTAAAGTTATTAATATTATTTTGAAATTTCAAATAATAAAAAAAATTAAAGCAATATAGACCAATACATAACTACATGTAGGCAAAATGTGACATTTATTAATTGATCGTTTATTTGAGGATTTACTCCCAATCATCTTCCTCTTGCTACCGTTATTACCTGAGTTAGCGACTAATTTGACAAATTACAATATCTGAACATCTGTGTCTCTCTTGCCAACATACATAGGACAGTGTTGCGTAGCTGGTCGGACAGGGGGCATATATTAGATGTATTCTTGTTCGAATTTTAAGGGCATTACTTAGAAGTACGGTATGCACCAGGGGCGAAGGGAGGTGGGGTTTTCTGTGGGGCATATGCTTCATGCAGCCTATTCTTTGAAACGTTAATTTAGTATTGAAACTTAGGTAAACTTGGGTCTAGTTATATGAAGTAACCCATGAGATCCAGGTCACTGCTCTGCCGTTAATTGAAAATTCATTAACCATATATCTAATGGTGATTGAAATGTCCCTAGGAGCCGTGTCAACCATTGCTTGATATTGTCAAATTACACTCAAAATCATTTTTAGCAAAACCAATGTGTTATCCATCCAAACACTACCCACAACCCACAAAGTTACCACTTTCCCGCATGTTTCTCAAGTTACTTTTTCCTTTTTCTAAGAGAAGTGTGATGTTCAATTTTTTTTTAAAGTAGTACAAATGAAGACAAGAATATTTTGAGCCTTTGAAGCAAAAAAATGGAAGAGAGGCAGTAAGCAAAAAACTGTTATAAAATGAAACAAGTTGTATAACAGTTCATTAATGAACAAAATTACACATTTAAAAATTAAAAAAAGTTGCGGGGCCCTGTGGGGTGGGATGCCACCTCCGAGCCTACCCTGTTAGCTTGTTCGGCCGGGATTGACTTGCCGGGTCAATTTTTGTGCCCGTGCTCAGCCCAATGTCCAACCTTAGTTTCATAGGTGAACGGTGACATTTGTGGTGCACCCAAGAGTTTAGATGGGTCAGATATAATTTTCTTAGATCCGACTTCCAATCTGATGTTGTGTGTGTTCTACTGCTATCTCCAATCAGTCTCCATAAAGAAGATGGGCCTGGGGTCCAAGTCTAAACGCTCAACCTCCAACAACTTGTTTGTGGGGTCCAACTCGAGACCCTCAACGGCCAACAGGGGTGTTTGTATGACAACATCAAAACTTAATTTTGTAAAAATAAAGTTTTTTAATAAGTTTTTAAAAATTGGTTATTCTATTTGAATGACATATCCAAGGCTGTTTTATGCTCAAGGCAGTTTCCTTAGTGAACATTAGACAAAAAAACCTAGTAATTGTTTTTGTTTAATTTTTATAATTCATAAAGAGGTGTTTAGGTGACACTTCCAAGCCAAGTGTTGGAGTATCTGAATAAAATCAAAACTGATTTTGAAGAGAACCCAATTTTAACAAAACCTGGTTTGTAAAAGAAAGTGAAAAGTTCAAAAGCCTGGCCCCCTTTAAGTTATTAAAAAACCAGGTTTTGGAAATGCCACCCAAAAAAAAAAAAGGGTGTTTGTATGACAATCTAAAACCAGGTTTTGCCCCAAAACGCTATTTTAAGAGTGTTTGGATGACATTAAAACTGGGTTTTGTTAGAACCTGATTTTGACAAAACCTGATTTTCATAAAAGGCCTCAAAAACTTGCATTTCCATGGGCTTTTTAGGTACTGTTATTTTTTGCCTCTAAACATAGTTTTTCACTTGTCATCCAAACATTTAAATTAAGTTTACAAAACTGAAGTTTACCAAGTTTGTAGATGGTGTCATCCAAAAGCATCCAAAGTTTTTAAAACTCAATAAAAAAACTTGAACTAAGACCACTTGTGGCATCAAGTAGGGGAAAACCTTGGTTTCTCCCTGTCATCACAATAATGGATCAAATCTCCAGCTAAATCAGATTTGGACCTATTAAATTAGATTCTCAACTGAGATTTAGCTCGACTTTGAAGCAAACTGACCAAGAACTGCACTTTTTCAAAACGAGGAAAAGGCACAATGTGGAACCTCGGGGCACCTTTATTCCCACCATTTCCCTTTTCTTTGAGAGCCTAAATCAACATTTGCACCATCTTCTTCAGCCTCATCCTCAGGATTCATTTCTAGAATCTGCAAAACTAGTAGAATGTGAGAATACCATAGAAGGTCATCTCATTAACATCAATTCATTTCCTTTTCATGAAACAATACAAATATAAGTTAACAAGTCTAAATTAACCAATAAAGGAAGCAAGAATCATCTTTGCATTCTAGCACATATTAGAACCTAGAAGCTAAAGCAAACAATGTACAATGCACCAGCTTCTGTATCGCCAGAGTCTCATTCGCCAGAACATAGCAAGATGTTGCACGGGGAGAAAATGTGTGACATAAATTTTGTGTCTATGCTTTTATATATATATATATATATATATATATATATATATATATATATATATATATATATATATATATATATATATATATATATATATATATTATTTGTTTATTATATTTTATTTTCCATTTTGCCGGAGTAATTAGTGCAGCGAACGTGGTTTACTCCAAAATCGATGCCATGAACACATGAGGTTTAAGAAACACGCCATCAGAGCCCGTGAGTCCGTATATGGTAAAACGTCACGCGTTTCTTTTTATCACAAAACGTTTAGGTTTATTTTTGAAAATTTACCTGACTCTGACAAATATATTGGCATGTTAGCTCAATATTTAAAAAATTTGCACCAGCTAAATTTTGGAAAATCGGGAAAACATCTTCAAGGAAACCTTTTTGCAATAAATCTAACACTAGATCATTTAGATAACTGCATATTTAAAATCCATGGATATATTTGTTAGTGTAGCAAAAGATCCACGGCAAAATCCTTGGTTTATCAAACTGGAGCTTGTACATCAAAGCTAGCATTCACACTTGGAATCTTTATTTTACTTTTTTACATTAAAAAAAGGTTGGACTTGAGATCGGAAGGTGGATTTGATCTTTTCAGATGTTGGGCATTTTAGATAAGGGTCCGAAAAATATATTGCCGTGGATCTTAACGTACAAAAAATNTTAAAAAGTGAAAGACTCTGGTAGATTCCATCTATTTTACATTCTCCTCCACGCATCAATGTAGAGGCATAAATAGGTGGGGGCTCTGTGGAGCACATGCCCCATGAAGATCATTCTATGAAAGCTTAAATTAGTAGTTGAACTTGAGTATATTGGGTCTAGTTATATACAACAGTCCAACAAGACCCACGTCATTATGCAATTAAAATTTTATTAACTATATGCTTATATAATCACTCTAATCAATCTAACCTAATATCTCTCATCACAGTCAAAGAGTCATACAAGAGGTCCCACCTTACAGCTAAGAGTCGTATAAACATGTCTCCTTCAACTCTCTGTTAGTGTTCGGTAATTGATAAATTCATGGAATTTGGATCGTTAGTACAATCATATAAGAAACATCCCCTTTCTAGTTGAGTTATCTTCCCCTACCATGTCGTCAATATTATGTGGGGGAGATTCATGTACCCGTACCGGTACGCTGGTGGTTTGGTATGTTTGAATCTGGTTTTGAATCAGAACCAGATCCAAACCGTACTAAAATGTTAAACAGGTTCGCCTGCAACGCTCGACGTTTCCTTCTTCTCCCTCTCGATCTTCCTTGGTCTTCCGGTAGGAGTTTCGGCAGCTGGCGACGGACAGAGACTCGGCGATGGCAGGTTTTTTCATTTGGCTGTTTTTAGGGTTCTTCTTTTTTTGCTGATTTTGAATAGTAGCACCAAAGGATGAACTTTGTCGAGTTTCAATTTTTTTCTTGAGTTCTCTCGTGTTA
This sequence comes from Nymphaea thermarum, assembly GCA_011799765.1. Classification (NCBI taxonomy): domain Eukaryota; kingdom Viridiplantae; phylum Streptophyta; class Magnoliopsida; order Nymphaeales; family Nymphaeaceae; genus Nymphaea; species Nymphaea thermarum. The sequence goes on from JAANDH010000129.1 coordinate 7,977, forward strand.
TTATTACGGTTGATTACGATTGGTCCGAAAGGGTCTCCTTGAAAATGGCAAGGATTTTGGGGCTACGATATGGGGTTTTGGGTGAATTTATGGAGATTCATTTATGAAGGTTCATTTTAATGTCTTTGGTTGATACTAGATTCATTTGTTAGGTTCCTTGTTTGTTTCCTTATGATATTTAAGAGTCGATCCACATGAGTTCCTATGAGATTAGCGGAAGTCTTTTTATGTTGTTTTGTCACAATTAGGAGTCATATCCCTTAATTTTATTTTTTTAAATTAAAAATATATAATTATTGTTTGTACCAAGATTAACAAAAACATCATACCCAAGGATTCAGCAGGTGTAGGTGTGGTAACTTATACATCTCCCACTATGCCTTTGGTGGCAGGGTCACATTTTGAGTTGCCTTATGGATGTGGTTGATCTAGTGATAATAGCAAAGATGCTGAAAATCATGATAATAAGGACGATGCAGTTGTTTTCAAATAGTAAACAGAGAGAGTTCTAATTTCACGTAAGCATAGAAATTTTTCTAAAAGTGGGAAATCTGCTTCCAATAGGCATAAAATTTGCTAAACAAGATCAAAACATTAATACTTTCGTGTAACCAGATATATTTGGCAGCCACCCACAATACTTAGTTTCTTTCGCCTTACGGTTGCTTAGCTAACACGAGAACTAGGAGCATTGTTGTACAGTGAGAAGTCGTGTTTGATGGCCACAAGACAGGCTGGACATGACGACAAAGGTATAAATACTTTTTTTGTCTCACTGTTCCGTGCTAACCCTTTGAACAGACAGCAGACAGGACAGAATCCACCCCCGACGACCCCTCGAGCCCTCAACGCCATCTCCTTCTCCTCCACCTCCGCCCCCATCTCCATTGCCTTTCTCCTCGCCTCCGCAGTCCGTCCACCTCCGCCCCCATCTCCATTGCCTTTCTCCTCGCCTCCGCAGTCCGTCCACCTCCGCCCCCATCTTCATTGCTTATCTCCTCCATCTCCGCCCTCGAGCTGCCTAGCCCTTCTTGTTTTTCTCTTTCTCCTTCGTCGCCCGAGCTACCCTAACCCTTTCTTTTTCTCTCCTTCTCCTCTATCTCCGTTGGAGGGCGACCGCGCAGCATCGCTTGCAGCTTCTCAGCGGACGTCCTCGAGCAGCTCCTCAGCATAGTGTCTTCCAGCGTCTTCCTGCGCAACGGCTTTCAGGAAGGCAGGGTGACCCATCTACATTCCAGGTACCGGTCCATTCCCATCTCTCTCTCTCTCTCTCTATTGTTTGATTCCAGCTAAAGCCCTTTTTGCATTTGTTGCAAATGGCAACGATTGGGTTATTCGATTTGGGCTTTTTACTACTGAATGGAAGACATTCCCAAAATGTTTGTGGAAAAGGCTGACCGAAATCGTGTATAATGATCAGCACAATGTGCACAGTGAAATGTCTATGCACATGTATGTTATATTTATTTGAGTTTATCATCAACGAGATCACTTTCTGCTTCCATGATCTCAGTATTGCAAAGAATTTGATATTATTTGCTGACCCCATGGCCAGCACTCTGTCTGTAGAAGAGGAACCAGTTTCTCATAAATCGACTGATTTTCAATATCTAATGAATCGGCCATGGCAAAGTACCGATTCTATCGGACTTGTCCTGATCAGCCGATTCAGGCATAATGCATCCACTCATTTGCGTTTTATGTTCTGCTGTTTGCGCTCTTCTGTAATTTGACGTAGATTGGACTGAGATTTGTTCTCAATTCAATCTCTTGCTGCAAATTTAAGAGTGAGCACAAATAAAAGAGCTCTTTTTGTTTTCAGGAACTGACTGTAGCTTGATCCTTGACAACTCATTTTGTAAACTGCATGCTGCTGCAATCAAATTTCCTAAGGTCGGTTGCTTTCAGTTTCTGCTTTTTTGGTGCATATGGATGAGCATTGCAGGGACGAATGCTGCTATGCAATTTTATTTTCTTTGCAGTTGAAATACATTTGTTTGGTGATTGGTCTCTTCATTGTTGGTAGTCATTCTTTCCTTCCTTTCACCTGTTTTGACTACGACCTAACACCAGACATGAAACCTGAAATGATATGGGAAGAAGATGAGCCCAACTGGTGCTTATCACAGTGGATCATCAACACTTATTCAAAGTTAGGCAGATGTATGTGTATAAGTCTTAGCTTCATCGTCAGCTTTGAATATGAAGCTAGTTGACATTGACGTTGGCCCAACTAATAAGTATGAGCCGTGAAATGGAACTGTCTTACATTAACTTGCTGGTTAGCTAGCAACTGACATAAGTGTAGTTGTCGAAGAGGTGTAATTTCATTTGCACAAGGTATTGAATTTTCTGTCTGTTTCAATAAATTTTATTGCTTTTCAGATGGACATTTGTAATTTTTTGTTGGTGCATGTGTAGAGGAGAATGTGTGTGAGTTCTGTTTAGCAGAGCTAACACATTGTCGGGTCTTTTTGTAGAACAGAAGTTTCCTAGTTTGAATGTCTGCAGGAGGCCGAGTATAGTATACATGAACATGGCTTTATATGGATGAGACAATGTCGGATCTTTCTGTGCCCTTATGTTGATATATTGAAGATGTATATTATGTTGATTTGCATTTGGCTGATCCCAATTGGATAATTTTTGTTTACACTTATAGTTACCTTATCAAATTGCAGTGCCCCCCTTCAGTCCTTGGAAACATTTTAATGTTACATCTTATTTCAGTGATCAGCTTGTGTTTCATTCTAGTTTTCCTTTTTTTTTTTTGGATCAAAATCCTGATGATGGTTTAATTATTTCCTGACACCGAATATTTTGCATTTCCCATGTTTTTTCAGATAAGCGAATCTCCAGTTTTTAAAGCAATGCTAGAGAATGACATGGAGGAAAGCAAGAGTGGCACCATCAAGATAGTGGATGTTTCCTATGATCTGTTGCGCTCTTTCATCCATCACTGTACACAGCTGATGCATTGTTTGATGAACAAATGGCTTACGAGCTCTTATTAGTGGCAGAGAAGTATCAAGTGAAGCATCTAAAGGCTGTTTGTGAGAAGTTCATCACATCCAAGGTCAACAATGATAATGCAGTCATGAGCTTTGCATTTGCACATCAGCACAATGCAAAGCATCTGATGGAGGCAGCACTGTCTCTAATTATTGATAACATGCACATGCTGACTGCTCGATATGAATACCGGGAGCTGGTAGATAAGGAAGATCCTAGACTAGTTGTAGAGATATATGAAGCCTACTTGGCCAAACAAGTCAACACTGCTGCCAAGGATTCGTTGCCTGCATTATGAATAGTTCAATTACAAACATACTCTTTTCCCTCTATTTGTTACATTATTAATGTATTTATGATGGACGATGATGACATGGAAGGTGAAAGATTTTTTTCTTTTTTTGGCCCACATTATCTAACCCTATATTCTGAAGCTGCATTGTAGAGATATCTAAGGAAGGGAAAATGACAAAACATGGAGCAGGTATATAAGAAGAAGTACAATCTCTTTTCATGTGGCTTTTTAAACATTCCTTTATTTATTTATTTATTTGTATAATTGCCTTTTTTCTTTTTAAATACTGTCATGTTGCGTCATTATATCGTTGTGGATAGAATTAACAAATATAATAGCCAAAACTGATTAAAGAAGATACAAACATCGGATGAAACAGACAGTTCGAACAAAATATAAAAACAAACATCAAACAGATCGGACAGGACAGAATAGAAACAAACATCAGACGGAACGAACAGAACGGACAGAACAGACATATAAGAAACAAACGCCGGACAAGAAGAACACGGTGTTCTGTTCCTAAAATAATCAAACGATGGACAAAGAACATCATTGTCCATGAGGACAGGACAGTGGTGTAATGGACAGGACGTCCTATCTGTCCTGTCCTAATAGACAACAATCAAACGACCTCTGAATGTCCTGCAGTTAACAATTTCTTCTAGGAACAAAAAGGACTTTCAATTATGATCACTCAATTGCTCAAGTGTTCACGTATATAACACCATGAAACAATATCCCACGTCTTTTAGAACAAAGCGTGCGCGCAGAGCACGCGCATTTTTGTCACTCTAATTTCTTTATCTTTCTCCGACACAACCAACAACCAGATAGCTACGAGTAGACGCTCCTCCTCTCAGGAGCTGCTTCAAGCAACCAATAACTGATGGATACCATCCAGCCCTAACCACTTAAACGCAATTGGGCAGATAAAAGTCTCCAAATTTACGAGGGAAAACAATTCCACAAACGAAAGAAATACGATCAGTTACCTCCACAATGTTGCCAACCAACTAGGGAAGTTGCTAAAGAAAAGAGGGAGCAAAAGAGGAGAGAAGAGACGAGAGAGAGAAGACAATGTTACGTGGTTCGGTTGGAGGCAACCTACATCCATGATCAAAAAGGCCTCTTGCTATTATTTCTTGGTACTCTAGTCTCATGTATGACATTACAATATATACAACAGTTTTGTAACTGCAAGAATGATCATGGAATCGTTGGAGGAGGATTTTGTTTAATTGCTCCTCCTACCGTTTCAGATTGACAATCATGCACTAGATTTTGATGATCATGGATAGTGCGCAATTCGTGATTGATCTTTCCATTGCTGCAATTGTTGGATACGTTGGATTTGGGCGTATCATGACTGTAGTCATTTGAATGCAAGATAGACTTTCCATTGTTGTTCAATTTGTCATTAATCTTCTAGGAGGAATTATTCTTGCCATAACTGCCGTTGGCAACATGTCCATCATTAATCAGATTTCCATCCAACGTTTCATCATGATGGTCGTCAGCCAGGTTGGAGGAAGTTGAATGTGAAATGAGCTTATCGTAACTGTTGTTGGCCACCTTGGGATGTTCCTCTTTAACACGCCCCCTCAAACGAAACCGGCTTATGACGTTGAGTTTGTCACGTAAGCTAAAAAATTGTTCCTTCCCCAAGGCTTTTGTGAATATGTCAGCAATTTGATTGTGGGAGTTGACGAATCTAGGAATTAGTCGTCTGGAAGTGGTCATTTCTCGCACATAATGATAATCGATTTGAATATGCTTTGATCGATTGTGAAAGACAGGATTTTTTGCTAAGTGAATAGCGCTAATGTTATCACAGTGAAGAATAGGCGCTCTAGTGAGTGTAATGCCGATGTCTTGAAGAACATGTAGACGCCAAACTAATTCTGCAGCGGTAGATGCCATGGAGCGATATTCTGCTTCAGTGCTGGACCTTGCGACTGTGGATTATTTCTTCGTACTCCAAGAAATGCAATTTGCTCCTAGGTAGGTGCAATATCCTGTCGTGGATCTTCTAGTGATATGACATCCAGCCCAGTCGGCATCAGAGAAAGCATATAAATCTGAAGTACTTTGAGAAAGAATTTGAATGCCATGGTCGATAGTCCCTTTGATGTATCAGAGGATCCGTTTGGCAATTTTAAAATGAACTTGTGTTGGACTTTGCATGAATTGACTGATGAAGTTTACCGAAAAAGCGATCTCTGGTCGAGTGATGGTTAAGTATTGTAAAGCACCAACGATGGTGTGATAGAGAGTAGCATCTGGAAACGGTGAAGTATCTAGAAGATCCAGTTTGGCAGCCATAGGAGTACTGATAGGCTTGCAATCCAGCATCTTAGCTCGTTCTAAAATGTCTTGAGCGTATTTTCCTTGAGTGAGAAAAAGACCATCGCAAGTATGTAAAACTTCGATCCCAAGAAAGTAACTCAGCTGCACCATATCTTTTACAAGAAATTCTTTCTGGATATGAAATTCTGAATCAATCTAGAGGAGCTGCCCATAAGAACCATATCATCAACATAAACTAAGAGAATGAGACAATGATTGTTGCCACGAAAGACAAACATAGATGGATCAGAGTACCAACTCTGAAAACCATAAGTGAGAAGAAAATCACTTAGTCGTTGAAACCAAGTTCTAGATGCTTGCTTGAGTCATATAACGCCTTTCGAAGACGGCAAACATGACGCGGTAGAAGATGATCTTCAAAACCCGGAGGTTGAGACATGTAAACAGTTTCATGAAGAGATCCATGGAGGAAGGCATTTTTGACGTCTAACTGTTTTATGCTCCAATTGAAGATGGTTGCAATAGAAAGAACAAGCCGTATAGTAGTTGGTCGGATGACAGGAGAAAAAGTCTATTGATAATCAATTCCTTCTACTTGAGTGAAGCCTCTAGCAACCAAATGAGCCTTCAAATGATCAAGACTTCCATCAGCTTTGAGTTTGGTTTTGAAAACCCATTTTGAGCCAACGACATTCATGGATTTGTCTTTTGGAACTAAATCTCAAGTATTATTAGAGTGCAACGCACTTATTTCTTCTTCCATGGCCGCTCTCCATCCATCATGCCGAAGAGCTTGTGAGATTCTCTTGGGTTCTTTGGGAATATTGGAATAAATGGTATGAACATTGGCATATTTAGGATTCAGTTTGCGAATTCCAGCCATAGCTCTAGTGGTCATGGTTCAAGTTACCACCGCTTGAGTTTCCATAGAGGTCGATGGAGGATTTGTGATAGCATCAGTCTCTTAATAACATAGATTTGATGTAGAGGTGGACGTTGGATCATGTGAGTCAGGTGGATCGACTGCAGTACTATCAAAATGTGTAACAAGTGACACATCTTGCTGGAAATCATCATAGACGTTAAGACGAAGATCTGGTCTAGTGTTGAGACCAGATTCATGGTGAGCTGAACTTGGCATGTTTGCATCAATAGTAATGTCTTCATCAACAAAAGATGTAAAGTCACTGTCCATGACACCGACCTTGTAAAGAGAAGATGGATGTTTGAAAGGGAATGAATTTTCATCAAATACAACATGCCTCGATATGTATACACGTCTGGAATTTGTTTCGAAGCATTTATAACCCTTGTGTAATGTGCTATATCCAATGAAGACACATGGAACAGATTTAGGGTCAAATTTGTTGTGAGCATACCCTTTCAAATAAGGAAAACACCGGCTGCCAAAAATCCTCATGCTGGAATAGTTAGGAATCCGTTTAAATATTAGGGAGAAAGGTGATTCCGTAGACAACGTTGTAGTCGGAAACCTATTCATGACAAAAAGAGCTGCGGAAAAGGTGTCAGTCCAGAAACTCTTTGGCGCATGTGAATGAAAAAGTAGTGTGAGACCCAATTCTGTGATAGAACGATGTTTGCGCTCTGCTTTTCCATTTTGCTCAGGCGTTTTGGGGCATGAGTATTGTCTTTTAATTCCAAGATTGTCAAGATATGCTATGAAGCGAGAACTAGTGTATTCGCCTCCTGCATCACTTTGGAAAATTTTTATTTTCCAGTCAAATTGACACTCTACCAATTTGTGAAAATGAACAAATGCATCAAAGAATTCAGATTTATGCTTTAGTGGATAAAACCACGTAAAGCGGCTATTGTCATCAACAAATATAGCATAAAATCGATATCCCTCTCTGGATAAAATAGGAGCCGGTCCCCATAGGTCACTATGAATTTTCTCCAGTGGTAAATAAAAAATATCATCTTTCTCAATAAAAGGCAGTTTGCAAGATTTTTCCATTTGACAACTAGCACAAACTGAAAGAGAACCATTAGGTAAAACATCAATATATTTCTGACTTTTTAGAAAAGAAAGAACACTATACTGAGGATGTCCCAAACGTGCATGCCAAAAATCCTTCGTCACCCGTCGGAATCTAGAAGAAAAGAAGGTCTTATGATCGCTGCCATTATTTGCTACTTGAGGGTTGTCGTTATTTACTGCATAAAGTCCACCATGTTCAGTCCCTGTTGCCATTATTCTGCCCGTCCTCCTGTCCATTAGAATGCATTGGCCAGAAGTAAATTCAAAATCATATGGAAGATCATTAGTCAATATGCTAACAGAAATGAGATCCTTAGTGAGACGTGGAACATAAAGAACATCCTTAAGAGAAAGATTTGGAGATATATCAGCTTGTCCAATGTGAGTGATTGGGATATGCTGCCCGTTCCCAACAATAACTATATCGGAGCCAAAATAAGGAAAGATATTCTTAAGTTTACCTGCATCTCCTGTCATATGCAATGTAGCTCCAGTGTCGACCAGTCAGCCGGAATCATGCGAGTCATTGGTAGTGATAGCTGCGCGGGCTTGAGTGGCATCTTCCTCTATGAAGGAATGATTAAATCGATTGTAACACTTTATTGCCGAGTGATTTCTTGTGTTGCAGATTTGGCATATAAAACCTTTGGAAGAGTTGGGTGCACCATCAATTTTTAGTGTTTGAGGAGGATTTGTGTGGTTTGAATTGTAGCCTCCTCTGTGTGAGGGAGTAAAATTGTTGAATCCCCCTCCACGTCCTCCTCTATTGTACCGTCCACTGCCTCGCGAGTTATGATAGGTGCCCCAAAATTTGTTTTGGCCACCTTCACGTTGAGCATAGAAGGCCACTTGAGGCGAGGTGTCAGAATTGAGAAATTTGTTTCTCACTTCGAGACTTTGTAATAGGGAGATTTGTTCTTTGTAGGAGGGTACCGGTGGCTTAAGCATAGCCATAACGAAGGGCTCGTAGCCTCTTCCTAATCATTGGAGAAGCCAAAAAGTTTTTTCTTTGTCTCCAATAGATTTTCCTATAGCAGCCAAGTCATCACAGATGGCTTTGAACTTGACAACAAAGACTTCAAGGGCATCATTACCCTTTTTACATGTCATAAGCATGTGGGTAAGATGGAATCCTCGTTCTTGGGATTCTTGAGCAAAAGCATCAACAAGAGTGGACCAAATTTCTTGAGAAGAGTTAAGCCCAACAACTAATCCAAGTACATTTTCATACAACGTACCGGTAATCCATCCTTTTATAAGACGATCTGATCGACGCAATGATTCAAATTTGGGGCTGGAGATCAACTGTTGCGGATCAACGGGATCAATAATATGGCTCAGTGGGGTAGGGGTCGAACCATTAAGAAAACCCTCCATGTCTTGGCTTTCAATGAGGGTTAATATTTGCATCTTCCACCGCAAAAAATTTGTGTGCGTCAGCTTCAAAGAGACAAAATTGGATACATTCAGATTCATTGGATAAGGGTAAAGCAAACTGGTTGATGAAGCTGCTGAAGAGGAAGGTACCATGGTCACCAATGCCCAAAGAGAGTTACGCCTTCTCTGATGAGCGGGCTTCCTTGGACAGCAACGGCGGCACTTATAAAATGCCGACTTTTTGCACCTTCAAGATTTCCAAGACCAATCTGCCGGTGAAAGCTTGTAGTAGCTCTGATACCATAAAGAAAAGACGGAGCAAAAGAGGAGAGAAGAGACGAGAGAGAGAAGACAATGTTACGTGGTTCGGTTGGAGGCAACCTACATCCACGATCAAAAAGGCCTCTTGCTATTATTTCTTGGTACTCTAGTCTCATGTATGACATTACAATATATACAACCGTTTTTGTAACTGCAAGAATGATCATGGAATCGTTGGAGGAGTATTTTGTTTAATTGCTCCTCCTACCGTTTCAGATTGACAATCATGCACTAGATTTTGATGATCATGGATAGTGCATAATTCGTGATTGATCTTTTCATTGCTGCAATTGTTGGATAAGTTGGATTTGGGCGTATCATGACTGTAGTCATTTGAATGCAAGATAGACTTTCCATTGTTGTTCAATTTGTCATTAATCTTCTTGGAGGAATTATTCTTGCCATAACTGCCGTTGGCAACCTGTCCATCATTAATCAGATTTCCATCCAACGTTTCATCATAATGGTCGTCAGCCAGTTAGGAGGAATTTGAATGTGAAATGAGCTGATCGTAACTGTTGTTGGCCACCATGGGACGTTCCTCTTTAACAGTTGCTTGTTCAGCTTGATCTTCTCTAGCTTCTCTTTGATCTTATCCTTCAGTTTCTCTAATTCGAGATTCGTCCTCTGCATCTCATCCTTCACGTCACCCACCAAAAGCAAGGCGAAACAATTAAAATCCTCAACGTTAGGAAAAACCAATAATTGAATGAAGAACATTGAAAGTGCCTTGGAATTTTCCCCTAAATCCACAGAATTGGGCGATAGGCACAACCCAGAGAGAAAAATCGAGAAACAGAAAGGGAGAAATGTTGAGGATTCGTTGTCGAGGAGACGAGAAGCTCTAACTACGTCCTCGATCGGCAGGCACGCCAGATGGTCTTCCTCGAAGAAGTTGTCCCCCATCTTTTCTTCTCCTTCTACTTCGCCTGCCCTTTCCTCCCTTTTGCCTTCAACTCAGAGACACAGAGCGAGACCTGTCTTCCCGCTCAACTAAGGAAGAAGACTCCTCTGGTTCGGATTTCGAGTTGGATACTGGATCAGGATCCACAGGCGAAGACCACTTTAAGCCGTCTTCATTGCAAGATGAAGGGCGAGCTTCACGCTTTATTTACGTTTTCAGCTTAAGGTAAGTCAATTTTCATAATCTATTTCAAATAAATCTTAAATAATACGGGCAAAAATTGTCCACCTTGTTTAAGAAGTGACAAAAAGATATTAGAAATGATATTTAAAAAATGAGGGGAAAAAAAGACAACAACTAACCCGTGTTTGCTAAAATAGACAAGGTGCCGCATATTCCTTCCTTCGAAGAGCAGTGTTACGAAATCGACCTCTATCCCTTGAATCGGCCGGTTTGAAAAAAATCAGTCTGATTTTATATATGATTAAAGATTGTTTTGGCGACGGTATCTGTTTTAAATATTGCGGCAGATTTATAGAACAATATTTCAAGTATTCTGTGAAATTACCCAGCATATATAGACATAATTGTTGTTGTTACCAAATGGACCATGTGTTAGTTAATTTTAAAATATTTAAAGTGCTTTCAAATATTTTTGATATTTTCTTTTCTTGGACCTGGCAGGAACAACACATCCATAAATTTTCTAATTAATTTCAATTATGTTTATACGTATATATAAATATATATAATATGTATTTTAATTTTTTTTAAATTAAACTATAGTTATTGGCAACATGTCTTCATGTTCTTTTCAACAAGATAATATGAATGAAAATGAAGCTACATTTCTTCTCGATTGCAAATTCTGTTTGAAAACCGTAAGGAAATTCCGACGAATTCAAACAATTTCTGAGGATTGCAACTCTATACATTTGAGTTGTTGCTAGCACACGTAAATAATAGTTTTCCCACTTGGAAATAGCCTACCAAAGCAAATCGTGTGCCTTGCAATTAAATTATCATATATAGGATATTTGTCTACAAATGCATCTGATCCGAATCTGATTCGAATCCATCCGAATCTATTTCGAATCCATCTGATTTGAATCTGATCTTAATCCGATCGTTTATTTACGCGAATCCGAGTCATCTATTGAATCCAACTCCAATTCAATTTCTTAATTGGATATTAAATTTTTATCCATATCCAAATTTTTTGGATCGGATCGGTCCAACATCCGATTTGAATGGGATAAACCGACGTCCCTAATTTGAGGGGACAAAGTCGTTGTCTATCTTACCCACTGGCATAAAATTAACATCCCGTAGATTTCAATTGCAAATGCAACTCAGCACCTTCATTTAACAGAGCGTCTTCCTTGCGGTTTAGCAGAGTAGCAGAGCTTCTTCCATCGTTGCGGTTCTCCACATCCCAAGTAGGTTTCTTTTCTTTTCCTCCTTTACGTTATTATTAAAGCATTTCAGCAAACGTTTTTTCATTTTCGTTTTGAAACCGTCATCTCCTTCGTTTAGCAGAGCTTCTTCCATCGTTGCGTTTCTCCACATCCCAAGTAGGTTTCTTTTCCTTTATTCTTTTATGCTATTATTAAAGCATTTCAGCAAACGTTTTTTCGTTTTTGTTTTGAAACCTCCATCTCTTTTGTTTAGCAGAGCTTCTTCATTTAGCAGAGCTCCTTTCATCGCTGCGGTTCTCCACATCGCAAGTAGGTTTATATTCCTTTCTTCTTTTATGTTATTATTAAAGCATCCAAATTTTTCGGATCGGATCGGTCCAATATCCAATTTGAATGCGATAAACCGACATCCCTAATTTGAGGGGACAAAGTCGTTGTCTATCTTACCCACTGACATAAAATTAACATCCCGCTTATTTCAGTTGCAAATGCAACTCAGCACCTTCATTTAATAGAGCGTCTTCCTTGCGGTTTAGCAGAGTAGCAGAGCTTCTTCCATCGTTGCGGTTCTCCACATCCCAATTAGGTTTCTTTTCTTTTCTTCCTTTACGTTATTATTAAATCATTTCAGCAAACGTTTTTTCGTTTTCGTTTTGAAACTGTCATCTCCTTCGTTTAGTAGAGCTTCTTCCATCGTTGCGTTTCTCCACATCCCAAGTAGGTTTATTTTCCTTTCTTCCTTTATGTTATTATTAAAACATTTCAACAAACGTTTTTTTGTTTTTGTTTTGAAACCGCCATCTCCTTTGTTTAGCAGAGCTTCTACATTTAGCAGAGCTTCTTCCATCGCTGCGGTTCTCCACATCGCAAGTAGGTTTCTTTTCCTTTCTTCTTTTATGTTATTATTAAAGCATCCAAATTTTTTGGATCGGATCGGTTCAATATCCAATTTGAATGCGATAAACCGACATCCCTAATTTGAGGGGACAAAGTCGCTGTCTATCTTACCCACTGACATAAAATTAACATCTCGCTTATTTCAGTTGCAAATGCAACTCAGCACCTTCATTTAACAGAGCGTCTTCCTTGCGAATTAGCAGAGTAACAGAGCTTCTTCCATCGTTGTGGTTCTCCACATCCCAAGTAGGTTTCTTTTCATTCATTCCTTTACGTTATTATTCAAGCATTTCAGCAAACGTTTTTTCGTTTTCGTTTTGAAACCATCATCTCCTTCGTTTAGCAGAGCTTCTTCTTTTAGCAGAGCTTCTTCGTTTAGCAGAGCTTCTTCTATCGTTGCGTTTCTCCACATCCCAAGTAGGTTTCTTATCATTTCTTCCTTTATGTTAAAGAACCTCCGAGGGTCCCTGACGATTGTCGCCAAACGGACAGGGAAAAAGATCGACGTTGACGTCTCAGAAGAAGGCACGATCAAGGCTACCGACTTGAAGAAGGTTCTATTTCGCCTAATTGTTCTAAAGCACCTCCTTCTTTTCTCCCCCCGAGTATAGTTCTTTTCTGATTTCTGCATTGCTTGGGGAAACGAGGTTGAATTCTTTCCAAATGGAGTATCAGGGTCTTGAATTACTTTCCTTTCTCTTCAGCTTCTGGTGTAATTTGGTTACTCTGGTGTTTCTTGGTTTCTGTTGTAGGAGCCTCATAAGCTCACTGCAATTTTTCTATTTGCTTAGTTGACGACCGGGCGCAGGCATGACAAGGGGACCAAGCTGTACGATCCTGGCTATCTCAACACGGAGCCCGTGCGATCTTCTATTTATTCATCCTCCATGCTAGCATGAGATGAACTTCAACAGCTGCTGCAAGGCATCTTGCGTCCAGGTATATGTGCTTGTTTTTTATGAAGCTTTTCATTTCTCTTTTGAATCAACTGCTTCATAGCTTTGATGTTCCATCCACAGTGGAGTGGATGTGTACACTGCTCTTGCAGGGGCTGTTGGTGCTCTTTACGGCCCGCTTCATGGTGGAGCAAATGAGGTAAACCAACATTTCAGGTTGGATATCTTTGTTTCATATTGATAGATCTAATATCTGAACTTGCAGGCTGTTTTGAAAATGCTGAACAAGATCGGAACAGTTGATAATATCCCTGAGTTCATTGAGGGAGTGAAAAACAGGTTCATTTTGCTTAATCAACTTATTTTTTCATTTTGGAATTCCAATTTTTTAATTCAACTCATTTCCCCCTTCACCATGATCCTTTAGGAAGAGGAAGATGTCTGGCTTTGGTCATCCGGTATACAAGAACTATGATCCTCGAGTAAAAGTTATACGCAAATTAGCTGAGGAAGTTTTCACAATTGTTGGGCGAGATCCTCTTATAGAGGTATGTGTTTCTCTCCCAATGACATATATTCAATTGATGGGAAAAAAGTTTAATATTCTTATATGATGCTAGTTCAGTTGGAAGGAGATTCTCTTTGTTAAACTTTTTCTGGCAAGTTACTGACATTGACAAAGTCAATTTCATCCTACTGCTTCTGAGGAAAAAATGTAAACCGTTGCTTTATTGAAAGACAATCATTATCAGTTTAGTTCCCATCACATTTTGTCTTAAATTTTGATGTCCATTGATTAGTTCTAAGTTCCATTATTGTGGCATATGATAGTCAAGAACCCAGTAACAAGATCTGATAGGGAATGGTTAACTCGTGTGGCCCTCAAGCACGCCTGATTACCTAGGGCATATGGGGGTCCACCAATGCTCAAGTGTCCTGGACAAGTACAGCATCTGCACCGCAAAGTGCAATCTCAGTGTTCCTCTAGCTAGGACATGGGCAAGCATAGGACTTTTAACATGCTAAAAGCAAGTCTTCTTTAGTATATTATGGTTCTCTGGCTGATGATGGTTATGACATCAAATCAAGCCGCAAAATTTTGTCTCATACCATGGAAGTTTGGGAGTTTCATGAACTATGATATGTTTTCCTATGAGCTTAGTGTTAGTGCTTTACATCTCATTGATGATATGTTGCAGTTTGTGTTTCAGTTGCCACATAATCTATCATTCATTTTCTTTCGCTGTTCCATCTTACCTCAATTTTATTCTTGTTAATATTGTTGTCAAGATACTCTAAGACTACTGGGTTGCAACTCTTGTAATTCAACACAGTACTTTCAGATGCACTTCCTATCCTTAGTTCTAGTTGATGATGACTGTTTTTTTGATAAAGTGGATGGTTGAGCATCTGCCTTCTCTAAGAGGAGGTCTTTCCGATTTGGTTGCCAACTTAGAGGGATATATGTCCTCATAGCAATGTTATAAAAGGCGTAGTGTATTGCGTATCGGTCGGGCTGACCTATACGTTGTATCGTAACGTATCGTAAACGTAGCGTAGCGTATCGTAAAATTAATTTTTTAATTTTAAAAAATATTTAAAAATCAGAAAAATAGAGAAAAAATATTAAAAATCTGAAAAAATAAACAAAAAATCAGAAATCAAGAAAAATGTATTCAAATATAAAAAAGATCATCATACATAAGGAACATTCATGTGTGTCAACAATGCATTCAAAAATTAGAAATTAGATATTCAAAATAACATAATAAGCATCCATCACAATTTTAAACTTGAAAATTTTATAGAATCTTAAGACTTAGAGTCTTAAGACTTAGAGTCTCAAAACATATAGTTATCATCTTTCATGATTTAACGATAATATTTTCCAAATCGATGAATCCTTGGTCATTTTTGATGTAAATGTGCAAAATCTCTCCCTCCTACGTCTCTTGGAGTCTTTAAATACAAGAAGAGAGAGAGGGAGGAGTGTTTAAACTTTAAAAAATAAAAAATTTTGTGTTTTAACCCGTATCGTACGATACGGGGGTGTATCGCCCGTATCGTACGATACAGCCCCCGTATCGCCCGTATCGTGCGATACATGTACGATACGGATGCGTATCGTTTTTAAACAGTGTATCGTATAGGTTTTCTTGACCTATACGATACGTATCGTACGATACGCGTCCGTATCGTACGATACAGATAACATTGCCTCATAGTATTTATCACCACAACTAAAGGAAGCATATCTTGATGGCTTTCGCCCAAGATTGGGCCTCTGTCTAGAGACAGGACAAGTTAACCTTCCCATTGGCACACCAAAATGCATATGCATGTGTTACTCTATGCTAAGGAAAAAATGTGGTGCTTATCTATGTAGTCAATATCATAAGTCAGTACAAGTTGGTGGAGCCCCTACAAGGGCTACTCAGTAGGAATTATCTGCCTATAGTTGTGCACTATTACACAAAAGAGAGGGCGTAAGTGTACTTGCTCATGGTACCCTAGAATTGCACTAAGGAGCAACTGGAATAGTGCATGGTAAACATGTACTTTCTCGGCAATTTTGACACCTGTAAAGATCTTGATTCTGGCCTATGTCATTTAGAAAACCTGAAGATTATTAACTTTTCAATTTTGTATGAATAAAATGATATATAATGTGTTTGTTGGTCAAATTTAGCTGGTCTATTTTCTTGGTTGTGATGACTTTATGAAACTGATACAATTTTATCTGAGCTAAAAGGCTGTGGTTTCTCATATTATTTTCTTCCTTAAGCTTGAGAGTTGAATTGTCTTTTCATTTTGTAATATATTATATGCTTTTAGCTATACAAGAAGCTGCACAATGAGACACCTAAAGTCCTAAACTCGGCTGAAGCTCAACTTGCAGAATAATGGAGCAAGCTTCTTGTGGGTGAGACTAGAGTAGTTGGAAAGTTGAGATCGAGTGACCTTGACT
The DNA here is from genome assembly GCA_011799765.1 of Nymphaea thermarum. Lineage (NCBI taxonomy): Eukaryota > Viridiplantae > Streptophyta > Magnoliopsida > Nymphaeales > Nymphaeaceae > Nymphaea > Nymphaea thermarum. The sequence goes on from JAANDH010000129.1 coordinate 24,377, forward strand.
TGAGCTAGTTTCACTTGGTCAGGCTCTCAAAAATAGTATATATATTAGATTTTAAGTCTTCATCAACGAAAAATAGTGTTGGCTTACTGCATCTTCCTCTTTTTCCAAGGAGGAGAGTACGAGTTCCAGATTCCATGGTGTCTTTACCTTTATTAAAAATTGTTTTTGTTTTAGCTTTTACTTCAACTGAGCCAAGCAAAGCATGAGCCAAGGTCAACCTTATGTTGTGAAGCTTGAACTGGGATCAAGCTTGGCTATGCAAACTTGTCTTGAGACTGTTCTTTAGATCAGTGCGTTTTAGCTGAGCAGAGCTTGAGCCTCAGATCATCTCAAACTGAGTTCATGCGCATCCTTAGCTGCACGTCACTGTCTCACTGAGTGTGACTGATTTTGATCCGCTACCTCTTAATATTTGTTTTTTATTTTGGCAGGTAGTTGTTGCATTGGAGAAAGCTGCTCTTTCAGATGAATACTTTGTCAAAAGGTGGCTGTATCCAAATGTTGATTTGTACTCAGGCTTAATCTATAGGTATTTCAGAAACTTGAGTTTGGAGCCCCAGAAAACTGCCTCTACTTCTCCAGTTTCCTATAGTACTTTTGTTTGTGATTTGGGTCAGAGCAATAGGGTTACCGACAGAATTCTTTCTTGTCCTTTTTGCTATACCACGCATGGCTGGGTACCTGAACTGGTGAGAATCACTGGATGATCCTCATACAAAGATCATAAGACCACAGCAGGTAATTCTTCTTTCCATTTTTTTGGCACTCCAACAATTTCTTTTCCGCAGCAAGAAAAAATGATTAGCACCAAATCTGACATGTAATGTGTGTAACCATGGGGAATTCAATTTTGTAAAATTCTGCAAATATGTTTCAAAAGAATCGCCTTTTTATGCATATGGTGCTTTCATTTTGATTTTGGGAGGATTTCTTAGGTTCAAAAAAGCATGCTGATTTGTCCTGAGAATTTTCTGTTTCAACTTGCATAAGTATAGATGAATTGAATGTCAACTGGAGTGCACTTCCATGGAATCAGAACTATGTTTGCCCTGCTTGCTTTTTAGTCATTGATGCCAACCATGACTTTTCATTAGCAGGTATAACACGGGTGTCTGGCTTTGGCACCTGTCAGGGAAAGATCGGAATCAGAGGAAGTGGACAAGCTGGGACAACTACTGGTTTCAAATGCCACAAGGTGATGGCTTGCAGGATCCAGAGCATCAATGTAATCTTGCTTAACTCATTCCAAGTGAATTCGCTTGTTGTTTATAGTTTATACACAATGCAAGCTGCAGCTTCCACCCCAGCATGGTGCAGTGTTGTTATAAATAAGCTTGACATGGTCATGTATGAAGATACTTTTCTAAGTTGAGAACAGTGGCATGGTCTTCCTGTTGAAGCAGAATCTCTGCCTAGTGACGATCCTCAGCCAGGCCTTGTGATAAGAACTTGTCTATAAATGAAATATCTTTCCTTGCTCTTGCTTTTTTACTTGAATATATGGTTCCATGGCAGTGGACAGAAGGCCCAAATATATCAGAATTCAAAACTTCCCTCAATCTACTTAACTGGCAAACTTGTCTAGAAAGTTAGATCTCCTGCTGTATGTTTGGCTTGGAAAGAAACCTTGGAACTGAAATAATTCAATCAGCTGCCTTTGAAGGTTTATGCAGGATAACGTAATGATTAATGGTTATTTAAATATGCAAGAAATTCTAGGAGAGAGGGTTTTACTATAAATGTTAAAGAGTGAGAGACTGTCCAAACTAAGCTCAAAATTTTGAGTGTTGCTTAAGATTTTTGGTTTCCAACTCTACCTGATAGAGGAAAAGAAAAAAGATCTCTTCTTGTGGATTGTTTAGAATGATTCTTATATGGTGTGAGAAACACTTCTATGATCATATTAGCGTGTTGGATAGATTAGCTGCTTCTCTATTTAAGAATTGCATCAAAGTTGGCCAGGATTCAGTTAGATTGGACTCAATAACGCTTGCATCCATACTAATTCCAACCTAATTATATCTCTACTACCATAAAGGCAAACTTGTCTAATCATGTTTCTTCTAGTCTTCTACATTACTTCCAAGTCCTTTAGGCTCGGTTTGATGACAGAGAAGATTTTAGAATGGTAAATTTACTATGAAAAAAAATTCTAGAAAAAAATACAGAAGGAAAAATTCCTTTCTTTCAGAAAGAGGCCATGTTTGATGGCAGGGTAGATTGTTGCAAGGTAAAATTAATTGTGTTTGGTGCACACGATAAAATAAAGCAAAGAATTTTTTGGTGACCATTGGAAGATGTGATTTTTTTTGTTCTCCTTCATTTTCAGAAGATCAGTTGGACTGATAAACATGCGGATAAAGGATGCATGTCTTGATATCTCAAGAACAATCAGCTCTGCAATGCCAGTCCCAGCCTGCAAGTGATGAATACAAAGTTGATAAGATAAAATGACAGTGTTAAATCAGCAAAATATTAACAAATTACAGTTCGTGAAATTACAGATGGAACTATTGATAAAAAGACTTAATAGTATCAGATGAAACTATTGATAAAAAGACTTAATAGTATCATGTTCTTCACATGGAAGGCAACAGAGAGCAAAAGAAACATAGATTCATTTCCATCACCTTTTGATATGAACTGCATATTAATGGAAATGTCATTGGATATAAATTTAAATTTCAACTTACCTCACCAGCACCAAGGAGGAGAAAAGTCTGCTCAGCTAGGGATCTACCAAAATAATTTTACTGCCGCAGTAAGCCCAGCAAAAACCACAGAAGCAGTTCCCTGCAGAAATTACACAAACAAATGACGGAGAAAATAAGAAGGCAATGAAGTTTAGTAGAACACATATACATTCCAAAAAAACCACCAGAATAGTTGACAAGTGACAAGACACAGCCAGATCATCTGAGTTTTTAGCATGACTGTCGAGTCCTGTAAACAGAAATATTGTCTGCAATATATAGAACTGTTCACGCTTTGTGCATGTATGCAGTATGCACATAGATAAATTCTAACAAACATTTAGAATAATCGCTGGAGACATCGTCTCTCGCACAGACAAAGGAAAGTGATGGTGGGGGAGAGAGAGAGTACGAACCTCCGTGTAGGCGATGATAGTTGTGAAGGAGCAACGGCTGGAGTTGCGCGGCGATGGTGTGGAGAGCACGGCGAACAGCCGAAGAGGAACGCAGCTGCAGAAAGTCGAGGACGAGCAACCCTAACAAGCAAAAATTTTATCTCTGCAAAAAAGTCGGACTCAATTTACCATCGACTTCACTCTTTACCGCGGTGAAATTAACAATGTTTGATATCAGTAGAGGAATTCGGACGGTTTTTTCTTTTTTCACCCGCTGCACAGTGTTCAAATGGGGCCTTAAGGCATGAATGTTCTGTAGGGTGGGGTAGCTGATCAGTTTGACAGGTCGGTAAAATTCTGGTGGTTGGTTTGATTCCACCGGACGCTACTCATTTACAGTTGATGGGTATCCAACTATAAATCTCAGGAGGGGAAAGGAGGAGGAACTTCTGCCTCCCCAAGAGAACTCTTCTAAGAAAACGTGTTTGAAGTTGTGTTATCTTCTTGGAAAATGGGTTTGAAGTTTTATTATTTTATGTAGTGACTAGTAGTGTCTCAACAAGTCCCCAAAAAAGGAAGGATGGTAACCTACCTTTTTAGAGTAGTGAGGTAAAACCCATGTTATCAAATATCATTTGTAGAAGTGCATTGGCCAATAAGTTCGACAGTGTTTTTCTTTTTTCAAAAATTTCAATTTAATCAATTTCAAAAAATTTGTATTGTTTAAATGCATAGAATCAAAGGGACAGGATGATACGGGCCAATATGTAATGAGAAGTATCAGCCGGTACACCATGTCAGCAACCATAGCGAAACAGTGGTAACACCATTTTCCACAATATTGGCTAAAAAAAACAAAGCACCAATAGCTTTTAATCCCATAAGAAAACATTTCCTACAATGTTGGCTAAAAATCAATGCATCAACAGCTTTTACTCCCAAGAGAAGAGATATCCGAATGCAGTTTTCACTGCATTCCAAATAACACAGTCTTCCTGTTATCAGAAGCACTCTCAGGAAGTTAGAATCACCTTTCACCGCAATAGCCGCACACACCATGCCACCCATTTGGTCGATGGTTATCTGTACTTTGAAAAAATTTAAATACACTAAGACTAGCACCCACTAGGTTTGGCGAGAGAAGTTGGGCTTTGGCTGTTGCCTGTTGGGTTTAGGGAAAACAATCAGAATTATCTCAGGAGCACCACTTTCTCCCCAAGGCTAAGCTGATTTAAAATTAAGGGGATGAAGGTACTAACCAGTAGCCACAGGGTTTTATACCATGAAGATTGCAATTGAGTCTTGTGCTTTAAGTGCTGCTTCCTTGTTTATGAACTGAAAACACAGTAAAAGTAGCCGCATGGTCATGCATTCTACACTACACAGTCTTGCAAATGAAAAAGCATGGATAAACAAATGTTTTCCATCAAAATAACTGGTGGTTGGTAAATCTTTTCTTTATAGCTTGCAGGTTGTGAACTTCCAAGATTACCCTGTCAAACGGGGTTTGTGACGTGAAAAAGAGAAATATGGAGGTGATCTTCATAGCAAAAACTGTTAGGGGCCATGTGATGGCTTTGGATTTTGATTGTAAAATTAAAATTCTAGAATAAATTTCATTTGAACTGGAAATGGAAGAAAACTCCAGTTTTAGTTTCCTTTTGTATTTCATGGTCTGAAATTTTGATTGCAGAATTGAAAATGACGTATTTGGTTAAACATAAATTAAAATTCTAAAGTTGATGAACTAAAATTATCATGACACGTGACATGTCTCCCAAAGAGAGATGGAAAAAAGTTTAAAATTTTAGAATCATAATTCCACCTCTTAAGGTAGAATCATAATTCCAAAATTTTGATTCAAGAATAAACCCATAATTCCATAATCAAAATTTTTGGTTAAATAACACAATTCCCATTTCATCAAAAATGAGAATTTTAACGTTAGAATTCCACAATTCTGGGTTCACCAAACACCCCCTTAGGGAGGGCTTTGAATTTTTGTTCTTTTGATGCATCGAGTCATTGAAAACCTATAAAATTTAATTTTTGTTCTTTTGATGCATCGAGTCATTGAAAACCTATAAAATTTTCAAAGAAGGTTACGATAACGTGGCTCAAAATGACAAAAATACCCTTGACAACCAGATGGCCCCTTCCCCTATGAAGAAAAAATGAAATTTAAAAATTGCATAAAAGACCAAAATACCCTTATGATGAAAGGGTGGAACACATGTTGCCTTGTTAGTCTAACATAGAACCCCGCTTCTAAAATTTCACCCCAGATGGCATTTTTATGACAAAGCAAATGTGACTTGAGAAAAAAGGAAAGAGTGAAACAAATCAATCTCACAATCGAATTATGGAACCAATAAAACCCATTCCTCATGTGTATGATGCACACACACGCACACACAAAACCATGCGATAAAATCCATTTCCTATATATGAGGTACAAGCGTGCATGCACACGCAACACACACACACACAAAAAAAAAAAAAACGCACACAACCATGCTCTTTTGATTGTGGAAGCACTAACGTCATTAAATTTTAAACCCCTGGAAATTCTAATCCACACATTTTGAGTTTTTCCTTTCGACTTACATATTTAGAAAATGTGCAATCATGTACACACAAACACGTAGACTCCTTTGACTATGCATCCAAGACATGGCTCATGGCATTTTAAGCTTTTCCTAAGATTATTAATTTTAAAATCCCTGTACAGTCCAATTTATATGTTTGCTTTATTTTAATTAAATACTAACAATTTGTGTTCACGTATACACTACATTTGTAGAAAACGACACAAACATATATATATATATATATATATATATATATATATATATATATATATATATATATATATATATATATATATATATATATATATATATATATATATATATATATATATGTCAGATTATGCTAGATTAAACATTAAAAAATTGAAAATTACTTGCCAAAAAAAATAACTACAATAGTGTTATAGACGGTTTGTGGTGCAATACACACACATGTGCATATATTCGGCCTCAAAATCATACAGGATTTTCAAATCTCTTTTTTCATCTTAAATTCACAATGATAGTTGTATCAAGAAGCAGAAACAAAGGAAAGAACAGAAAGAAAGATCAATAAGTGATCAGTTAGAAAATGAGTACTGGTTGAACTTATTTCTTTTATATATACACATTATATACGAGAGAGAGAGAGAGAGAGAGAGAGAGAGAGAGAGAGAGAGAGAGAGAGAGAGAAAGAGAGAGAGATTTTGTACTAAAAAAGGATAGTCCATAGAAAATTGACCAACTCGAATTCATACATCAATAAAAACATGTTTTTGAAAGGGAGTTTGATGTACTCAGAATCATGGAATTTTAAAATTAAAATGCTCAATTTAAAAAAAAAATAGAATTATTAAACAAACAAGTTATTTTGTTTTCAGTCTTAAGAAACTGATACTTAGAATCTTGATTCTATTCCAGTTTCCAGTTAAGGAGGAATTATGATTTTGAAATTTTCAATCTTAACAAAATTCCAAATCATCAAACTCCCTTGACGGTCAAGTTGTCGGCTTGGTGACCCAACTTGATTGCACCGAATGTGCAACATCACTTGGGATGTCGAATTAGGATCTGATTCCAATCAAACCGTTTTAAATAAGACGGTTGACATCCAATTGAGAAGTTTGATCGGATTTTTTTGCTTCAGATCAAATTCTGATTTGGTATACAAAAGTTTCAAGGCATTTTTCACATTTTTATGGGTTTCCCTCGTTCTGCTTTGTAATGCATTAAAAGGCGCTTCACTTCTTCCTCTTCAAATCAAATACACGACTATGCAATGGTCAAGACATCATAAAAAAACCCCAACAGTGCTAGGACCACCCTCCGATCTTTGTTACTGGACGGCCCATATTTCCGTGTGTGTATATATATATATATATGTGTGTGTGTGTGTGGATGACCTCTGTGATGACTTAACTTGATATTTTTTTGATGGAGTCAGCATGCTCCGACTTTGAAAATCTTGAAATTTTGAGTTGTCAACAAGCTAGTAGAGCCTGGTTGACGACCATCTGTTCATCTCGGGGAAGGTGGTCCTGCATCTGTAACCAGTGATCAGATCCCTACCAGTCTATGCTGGCAATTCGAACTCTTGACTTTCTTAATGTACTATGCGGCCTGACTGACGAAACCGCGGGAGACTTTTCCTGCTATGTTATTCAAAGACATCTGGTCCACTAGTAGGGTTTATACCAGCCCCCTTAAGAACTATATTTAACTGGTGGGCCTAGCAGGTAAGCAAAGCAAGCAAATAGCATGTTCACGCATCCGCTCTGTGTTCTATAATTTCTGGTACTAAGTACTTGAGACATTTACCAATGACTGCGGCTGAGGCTAGTGAATGCTTATAGCTGGAAAGATGAAAAGCAGCCAACTGATTTTCAGTTCATCTGCTCATTTCCAATTTGTCCTGAGTTGGTCAATTTCAAGCAGAACCCATATGGGTCCATATGGCATAGTCGCTTCTGTCTTCAAGCTTGATTCTTTTGTGGTCGTATGTTATTTGAGGCAATTATAGAAGCTTGCACCTCCTTGCAATCTAATGAGTACTTTTTGATTCATGGGCAGCCCTAGATGAATCCAAAAAGATAGGGGCATGTGGAAGTAGAAGCTTTTTGATGTGCAAGAAAAGCCAGGAGAACAATGTTGATGATTCTATTTCTCGTAATGGTGGAAAACTTCGAAAATTGAGAGCGATGGCATATCACCTACCCAGTTGTTTTAGTTTCTGATGATGCCTTTGCTTCTCATGAAACCGTCCTGAGTTAGATCTCCTGTAATAGATCGTAATGCAAAATATTGCATCATCCTTTTCTGTACAGTTCGGACAGCTCAATGAATGCACACAGCTACCAGTGTTCTGCAATACAGAACAAAGATGATAACTCAGAGAGGGTTTTCTTCAAAAGATAGTGGGTTGTTGCAGAAAGCAAATGAATACAGCTTCTTAACGTAAAAAAATCTGGAAGAACTAGAAAAGTTGTCTTGTTTCAGGACCTAGAGGCCAAAGACAGTATCTACCAGAACTTACAAGGCACCGACGTCTTGAACAAGATAATGGAGGCATACGGATGTTTCCTAGCAGATGAAGATTGGACTGCAAGAAGAAGGGCATAAGGGAGCTTCTAAACCCTTTAATCAGCCTATAAATACAATTCAGATGTGAAATTACCCAGTTTGCACATGAATCACAGGGTTCACTGCAGCTTCTAAGGGATTGGATTGTTGCATAATATCTTATCATAAGGGAACTCTACAAAAACCCTTGCGCTTGAAATTGCACTATGTAGTTTGAGGAATTTCTTTTCTCTTGAGATAATGATGTAACTTAATCAAATGTAATTGTTTGGGATATTTTGGAAAAAGACCATTGCAGGTTTTATCTGAATCCTACCAACTTGTCATTGCTTCTGTAATTAGTTTGAGCATTAAATCTGATTTAGACAAAGCATGAGATACCGCCAAAGCATGAACAAACACTTCCACAATGGAAGATTTTAGTGAACATGGTTAGGCAGTTAAACTCCAATAACAGGTTGATAGTACCCAAGCAAGCCTCTTTCCCCATACTAGTGCATAAATTGGATGCAACATGGGCTCGAGTAGGGGCGGAGCCAGAATTTTTTTCAGGGGCAGGCCAAACGATCCGCATGTCGGGCCAAGAGGAGCAACGGGTTGGGCCAAACTCAAAAAGTTTGATTTTTTCACTATAAAAAAAAAAAAAAATCCTGTGCTCACCCGTTCACCCGGGCCATGGCCTAGGCAGGCCCCCCTTGCCCCTGCACTCGAGTACAGAAGCATAAAAAACAGGTAGGCTACTGTCTACCCTGAATAAATTGGCCGTGCCTTGGTCTTGGACCTCTTGGTTCATGATAGTAGGGGATTGCTTCTCCTTTCTACAAATCTGATAAAGCAGCCTTTTTCTTCCGCTTTAATATGCCAAAAGTTGCATCTTATTCCAGAAATCAGCTTGGTTTTACAATTTTCAGATGATGCTTAGCGACTAGTGATAACACGAGCATAAATGGGAGACGATAGGACATGTAAGAGGCAGTGTATACCAATGGCCGTCTTTACTCAAATCTCACCCTGATCTATTCCCTAGCCAGTCATCGTCATCAGGAAAAGATTACTGTATAAAGAAAAATTTGGAATACAAGGATAAACCAAAAAATAAACTTGTTCTCGTATGACTGAAGCGAAAAGCATTATGAATGAACAGCTAGGGCTATTGGCCCCACCCTTTTAAATTGGGGAAAGAGGTCAAGTCTATGGACATCAGATAAAGTGTTCTGTGTTTTTCATTTTTTTTTTCACCTTTGTCAGAGTATTATTTCCAACCATCAATTTGAACAGTATTCCTCAAATAACTTCCCTACCATAAATAAGCTAAAGATAAGTAATATCATTAACTAAAGTCATTACAGACTAGTTGATAAGCTCGTTCCTTAACCAGATTTGATCTTCACTTGCAAAGCAAAAAACCCATTTGTTTAAAGAAAAAACCTAGAAAGGCCTCGATGGATCCAAGAATGTATTCAATTTTTTTTTTTAATGAACAATTCAGTGTCCAATTACCTGCGATTAGTGGAACATGGCACTAACAAACGTGACATGCTAAGTCAAATGCCGACCAATAAGAGCTAAAGCAAGAACAAAGAAAGAACCATAAGACCATCTTAACAATTCCAAACATCATTGAAGTATTGAACTCAAGGATGCTCCGCACAACTAGAGATAGCCTAGCCCAGGAGTCAGCCGGTTATGGGCTTGAACCTCATTATGGCCTCTTGAGGAACTGAGCCCTGCCATGCTTGCCCTGGTTTAGTTTTTGAGGTTCAGAAGGCTTCACCAAAATTTCAAACTGTTGGAAGGCGACAATAGACACCTGTTAATCAGATATAGACTCCCATTGCATGGGTGTTTCTCTGCCATCTAAGCAAAAAAGGGAAAACTTACAACATGTTATATCGTAGTAGCCTAGTCTATACACTTTACTGAATTTCATGTTAGAAGTTATTAATTAAGATCAAGTTTTTCCGTCAACTTCAAGAATAAACTTCAAAATGAACAAATCTAAAATCAACTTTCAAAAATAACTAGCATAATTAAAATACCTAGAAATTTAAAAGAGAATTATGCTTCCATACTAGATGCCCAAAATGCACGTTGGGAGTCTATGCTGGGTAGGTACAGCTTTCTCACCAAGTAGGTGACATGAAAACTTCTAAATTAGATAAAAGTATTTTCAGTAAGGCTTACAAAAAGAAAATTGAATATGATGGAGCTAAAAGCAGTTAAATACTAAAATCGAGAGTGTAGGGGGAAAAGACTGGCATCTGAAACGGGAAATCAAGATGTTTCAGATTATCAACAAGGCCAAAAGACGAGGACTTTGTAATCTTGCAAAAAGAAAAGCATTCAGGACATCAAGGTTTTCATGCCCACGGTTAACAACTTCAATTCAGCCACACTAGATTATGATTCATATAAGAACCAGATGAATCAAACTGATCCCACAAAGGCATCCTCGAAGGAACATACAGAACATGGTAGGAGTACACATATCAAATGGTACAGACTGTTCCACATACATGTGCTTATTTTTATTGAGACTTCATAACCAAATGAACAAAAGACCATGCTTACATTTAATTAGTTTCATGGTATCATTGATATGACACATGATCAGGAAGTATGACGTTTGAAGGTTTTGGTCCAAGTGAATACAAGTGGTGAAGCATGTGAGCCATCACTTATTTCTCCATTTTAGTTAAGCATTCTATACTTTCTTGCTTTTTTTACTAAAAAGAAACAAGGAGTTATCTAAGGATATTAAGTTCAAACATTTGCAAATGGCAGCTGATAATTTAGATAACTTCAGAATTACCATATCAAACTGCAAAATATTTGGAGACTGTTTTTCAACATTTCGTTGTCATATTTGATTTACTTCATATTTTTTCAGTTTGCATTTTGTATATAGCTTAGGTTTTGCCTCTTATTTTGTTATTACTATGTTTGGTGTCTATGCAGGTTTTTGGTCGTAATAATGTCAAATCCAAAAGGAAAACAGTTGATTTCACATAACAGACATTCTTTTTTGTTGCATACCGTGTGCTTCTAACAGGTGCACAGACCATTAATATTTCCACTGGCTTGTGCAGAATTTAGTGTTCAAACTCAGTATGCAACAAAAAAAGAATGTCTGTTATGTGAAATCAACTGCCAGTTTTCCTTTTGTTGGAGGTTCAGCGTTTAGAGTTGACACTTGGATACATAGATAGCAGTAGAACACAGAGAACATCAGATTGGAAGTCCGATCTAAGAAAATTAAAACTGGATATTACTAGATGTTTTAAGATCAAATTAAGTCGTGATGATTATTAATCGAATTTATGAGGGCTTGCTCCAAACTGTGACACTTGGATCCAAACTTTAAATCAGAACCTTCGTTGAGCGTTCCTCTTTCCATTCCATCTTTCCGACGCACGCTTTGATCACATTTAAGTTGTTTTCATTAAAATATGATTGTAGATATATATGACTTAATGCATGGTCGAATTGGTAAGAATCAAATCTTCAACCGATATAAAAGTCGCATTTTTTCTGCTAACCAAACTCGACCTTTCTATGACTTCATGACTCTTGATTGTTTAAATGCTCTGAAGTCATGTTTTCCGTGTTCGTGTTGGATTTTGGCGATACCAAGCATTAACACTTAATTAAAAATGACATCTATACTGTCAAATTTGATTAACATGACTATAAAGCACTAATTTATATAAAGTTATTTGAAGAAATCAATTCGCTTTAACAACAATTGTGCTGGATATGAAATATTTAAAACAATTTCTTAACTTATCTCACGAAAGTTAAAACACACTAACCCACATCAACAACCTCAAATATATTTAAAGACATAGAGAAAGATAGTTTTCGGGACACCTACCATAAAGCCAGAAAAAGGGGTAGCCAAGGTCGCGATGTCAAATGACTCAATTAACTAGGAACATTTTCGACTGCACGGTGATTCGGTGAATGGCTGAAAAAGAATGAAGCTAAATTTTATTGAAATGAAAAAAGGAAAAATTTCCTTGCCGGTTTGCAGCCTCTTATCAGCCTGGAAAGGTTCTTGAGGTTCCTCATGTTAAGTGACTTTAGGCAACATATTTTTCAGGTGATGGGTGGTCGACGAATCATATATATATATATAGAGGCAGAGGGAGGGGAGGCCACTTAGGCCATGGCCCCATCCTGGCCAATGAAAAAAAAACTTTTACATTGAAAAAAATATTATTTTTTAATCACACCATGTATTTTTTGGATTTAAATTCAGTTTGGCTCTACTCGCATCCAGAAATTGGACTGTCGGCCTGCCCCGCTCCGCCCCTATATATATATATATATATATATATATATATATATATATATATATATATTATAAAACATCACAGGATTTAAGCGGAGGCCCTTGAATGTTGCTTTTTACTAAAATTTAGTTGGACATGTGTTATGTGCAATGGCAAAACGAGGAAATCTAAAAGTCCCCTTTGGATTATGTTTGAAAGGCGGGAAATAATGTTCCCCTACAAAAAAAAACGCCACAAGAAGGGACAAAATGATGGAAAATTAGGCATAAAATGGAGCGGTAAAGGAATGATTGTTATTGCTGTTTTCATATTTTTTAGATTCTTCTACTAAAAAAAAAAAAACATTACAATACATACCTAAGAAGCAAAAATTACGGGCAAGAAGCAAATCGCGGGCTCATTAGGCGGTGTTGCCGTTGCAGTTCATTCTTCCAAAGTGGTTTTCAACTCTAATGTTTATGCTTGCTTGTTAGCTCTCAACTTGTGTATTTTTAGCAGGTTATATCACATAAATCATAAAAGCCTTGTTCAAGTGTTTGTTATGAAAATAAATAATGTACCTAGTTTGGTTTCTGCTTTCTACTTCAATAATTTGTTTTTGCCTTCCCAGAACAAGCAGCCAGCTTTAATTTTGTTAGATCTATTCTGCTTCCCCTTTTGCAAAGAGTTGACACAAATAAAAGTTAGAACCGCGGTTGTGAAAATGAGTGCGCCTAATTAAATAGCAAATGTCAATCTAGACTCCGCCTAAATTCCAGGTGCCACTAGAAAGTGTCTAAATGTTTCTAAAAATTTTATAGTTATTTATTTTCAAAAAGAAAAAAAGTAATGCCCTTAAAATTCGAACAAGAAACACATCTAATATATGCCCTCTGTCCCACCAGCTACGCAACATGTTGGCAAGAGAGAGACAGATGTTCATATATTTTAATTTGTCAAATTAGTCCCTAACTCAGGTTATAACGGTAGTATGAGGAAGACGACTGGGGCTAATGTAAATCCTCAAATAAGCGATCAATTAATAAATGTCGCATTTGGCCACATGTAGTTATGATTGGTCTATATTGCTTTAATTTTTTTTTTTGAAATTTTAAAATAATATTAATAATTTTAATTAATTAAAAATGCAAAAGAAAAACAACATGTAAACTCTCTCCGATCCATTGCAAGGGATATACCTTTTTAGTTGCTGGTGATTTTGCTCAAATCCGATGCATATTTTTGGGTCGGATATTTGTTGGGCTTCTGTGCGTATTAGCCATGGTTTGGGTTAGATCAAGGCGGGTGTTCAACCAGTCGAGTTACTTTGGGCTCAACTCAAACTTGCTCGGTCAAACTGGATTCAAGCTTGACTCAAAAGTTAAACAAGCCTAGTTCGAGCTTAACTGATAACTCAAGCTTGTAAAGGAGTTGAATTCGACTCGTTTAACACTAATACTTATTTTTGTAATTTCAAAAGCCTAACATAGCTTAAATAAAACAAATTAGAAATTTTAAGCATAAATTATACATAAAAGATACCTGCTATGATGGCTTTTAATTATACAAAAGCCTTAAACACTTGTCCCATTGGCATTGGCTGGGCCAAAAGATAGCCTGATGCCGAGCCACATGGTGGCTGGTGGGTGCAGTTGCACATACCAGCCTCATAAAGTTTATTTATTTTTAAATAGATTTGATTATTTATACACAGGTACCCTGAAAACATTAATGTGATGAAATAGTGCTATTTCCTGCCAACATTTTTTCGCTTCCTAGTGATAAAGGGGAAGGCGTCCGAAGATGCCACTCCATGTTTGAGACATTGAGACTATAATCAAGTGATCGAAGGTAGATGTTGAATAAAAAAAAATTCATTGAAGCCTTGAGTTAACAGGTTCTACTAAAAATGTGGGACTTTTAAGACAATTCTGAAAGTAGGACTCCCTTTTAAAATTATGGGGAAAAGATTGGCATGAATATGAGAATTTCCTTCCTTTTTTTTTGGCATAACGTGATTAAGTATTATTTTAATGGGCCAAAGTAATATAAGCTTCTTTTGTGGATGGCAATTAGAGCCGCATAGATTACATAGATGAATTGAGTAAGAGCAGTTTCTATGTCTTACCGCTAATACATGAAGCCGCGCTCCCACACTATAGCTAGAGGGGGCATATTTGTAATCGATTAGAGACTTTTTCAATTCCACTTTTGCCTTTACAGGAGAAGTTTTTTAATTTAACTAACATAGACATTTTAGTCATTTACATTTTTTCTTAATCAGTAATAATTTCCATCCGAACAATCAAATACGTTTTGGTACTTTCTTCTGGCTATCGTTTTCAAAAAATTACTTTTAGTCATTTTTCTAATAAGAACTAGAAGGTTTATAAAACTATCAAATCAAGGCTAAAAGGCGGAATTCCGTTCACATGAAGAGGTCAAAAAACTTAGCAACAATATTTTCTAAATATTATCTTTTATTAGTAACTTACCTTTCCATGATCTTCGCTGACATTTTTTGATTTTCAGGTTAATAAAAGTTTACTTCAAATTCTTATGTTTGTTTTCATAAAATTATAACTTGTGTCAACAAGCGAAAACTGAATTTTCTATTTAGTAATTTCTAAAATTCTCTTTGACCGTTTCTTTCTGTTCTTTTCTTTGCATTTCTAGAATTAAGAACGATAAAAAACAAGAACACAAGATGCCTTGCAGCAGCTGTTGAGCAGTTCATCTCAAGCTCAACATGGAGGATGAATAGAACATCAAGAACTTGAGCAAGTCAAGGGTTTGGCCTGTAGGATCTATTGCCACTAGAATTCAATTCACAGGATGTGATAAGTTACAACAGCATCATAGTGAGAGCACCATAGGCATCACTTTGAGCATGATCCAATGCAAATATACATAGAAGGAAATGGCAGAATATTTTCAAAACAAAAAGTTGATTCTGAGTCTTTGACTATGATTAAATAAAACCAAATATTTTGAACATTTTCTTCTCCAAAAAAAAAATGAAGAATATATTAGTTTAAAATATTTTGTGAACATGTTGTCAAAGTATTCTGGAAGGGCCTACCTTCCCAAGTATACGAGCTATCTGTTTGTCTTTTACTTGCCTGGATTGAAAGAATCCAACAATCAGATCAGAAATAAAAGGACGAAAAAATTACTTGAGGAAGCCATCAAAGCCAGAAAATTATCATAGCCTCTGGAGGAAAGCTTAAGGGCAAAGATCATTTTCAATTTTGTTCCAGTTGCATTGAAGAGAAATGGCTACTTGATCAAGTTAAAATTAATGTGTCCCACAAGCTAATTTCATTTATTAAACTTAACAAGCATTTGGTGCTAACTGGTAAAAAGAAAAAAGGAAAGAAAAAAATATCTTCCCTTTTTTTCTTTGAAATAAGATACAGACGTTCCTACAAGATAAATTCTATAAAGTTGATCAACCATATCCATGAAAGTTAGAACTACTACAGGGAAGAAATATCTACATAAAAGGAATATCAAAACAAACAATAAAACATGACCACAGTATTGTGCACATTAAGCAAAATATCTAGCCAAGTGCTCTCTCCTTCCTTGGCACACGTATACAGGCAAGCAAGACCGATGCCTATCCATGACAGGAGCCACTAGGCTGCTAGATACGACAATGATAAGAAAGATACTATCATATACTCATAGTAACTCCAGAGGAAGGACCGTCACATTTCTAGTGAGCAGACAAACTGCATATATAACTAAGTAGTCAATCATCCATCCGAGAAATGTGAACGTTCAAAATATAGGAGAATAACTTACTCTAAGAGCAGGGTTAGGGTCGGAGTGGAAGAGGAGAGTGCACCCATTGTACTCACAAGCATCCCCGTTGGATGGGAATCGTGAGGC
Source organism: Nymphaea thermarum (assembly GCA_011799765.1). Classification (NCBI taxonomy): domain Eukaryota; kingdom Viridiplantae; phylum Streptophyta; class Magnoliopsida; order Nymphaeales; family Nymphaeaceae; genus Nymphaea; species Nymphaea thermarum. The sequence goes on from JAANDH010000129.1 coordinate 40,786, forward strand.
ATTGCATGTATAATGTCCTGGAGCAGGCATACAAAGAAACATCTAAAATCTTCAAACTTCTACATCCACGGAATTAAAAAAAAAAAAAAAATTGAGCACATGTCAATCGCCCCGTCTCACTACAGTGGGGCGATCAATACGAGTTATAAAGAGCTGCATAGAGAAACTACTTGATATAAACACAAGGGCATATAGCAATTGATATTGAACCAGGATGCCTTGAGGAACAACTGAATGCTGAGCGATCACAAATTCCCACTCTGCCAACTGACTCTACGAAGGCAAGCTACCGTACACTGAAGAAAGGAAATCGCCAATCAATTTTGAAGGGGGAACATTAAGAATTCATGAACAAGCAAATTAGAAGGCATGCAATCGCCCCTCATGCAATAGTTACAAGGCAAGGGAGGAAATCTGCTCACTCAGAAGATATGCGACCTCTCGATCCGTAACCTCTGGACCTGAGAATTCGAGCGTCTCCGACTATGTAAGAAATAAAAGATCGCACGGGCGCCGTGTTGAGATAGCCAGGATCGTACAGCTTGGTCCCTGATAAACTGAGACAATGATTAGAAAAGAAGGAGGTGGAGAGAGAATGGCACACGGTTTACGTGGTTCAGCTTTGCAGCCTACATCCACGAGCAAGAGAGACCAATATTGTGATATTATTCACCACAGCCAATACACTTGATTGTCATCAAGAGAATATTAAAAGAAGGGAAATTTGAGAAATTTCCATAAACAATGTATACGTTAATTGATGACCGTTGCCCAGCTTTATTTCCTTTCCAATAGTTGCCATATTGATCTCTTTTTGTCGTTGCAATTCTGTCACTCCCCCTCAAGTGGGGCGTACATGTTGTGACATCCCCACTTGCTGGTGGCTATCTTCAATTTCAGTTTGCTGACTCCTTTAGTTAAGGCATCAGCAACTTGATCGGTGCCTTTAATGTAAGGAGTTCTAATTTCTCCAGATATGACTTTCTCTCTGATGTAATGACAATCGATCTCAATATGTTTGGTTCTCTCATGAAATACAGGGTTTGTAGATATGTGTATTGCAGCCATGTTGTCACAGAACATATCCATTGGCTTGGTAATACTAAAACCCATTTCTTCAACAAGATTCTTAGTCCATGTGAGTTCACTAGCACCAGATGCCATTGCGCGGTATTTTGCTTCTGCACTAGACTTTGCCACCACTCTTTGTTTCTTGCTTTTCCAAGATACTAGATTTCCTCCGACAAAAACACAGTATCCTGTGGTAGATCTTCTGTCACTAATGTCACCTGCCCAATCAGCATCAGTAAAACCAACAATGTCAATGTTTTTGTTTCTTTTATACCAGAGTCCCTGCCCTGGAGTACCCTTCACATATCTGAGGATGCGATCAACTGCGTTCATGTGAGATTCTCTTGGACTTTGCATATATCTACTAATGACATTCACAGCATAAGATATGTCAGGACGAGTAACTGATAGATATATCAACTTACCCACAAGACGTTGGAACCTTTCTTTTTCAACTTCAGGTTCATCGTCGCAAGGTCCAATTTTGAGGTTTGGTTCAATAGGAGTGTCTGCCAGTCGAGCATCTAACTTTCTAGTCTCCTTTAAAATATCTAATGCATACTTTCTTTGACATAGCATAATACCTTTGTGTGATTGAGCAACTTCAATACCAAGAAAATATTTGAGTTTTCCCAAATCCTTTATGTCAAAGGTTTTCTTTAAGTAGTCTTTCAAAATCTGAATGCCTCCTGTATCATTTCCAGCCACAACTATGTCATCTACGTAAACTAAGACCACAGTTATGTTTTCTCCACATTTTTTGACAAATAAGCTATTGTCTGAGTGACACTTGTGGTACCCTGATTTTTCCAGTGCCTGACTCAACTTTATGTACCAAGCTCTAGGAGATTGTTTTAAGCCATATATAGCTTTATTGAGTTTGCAAACTCTTCATTTCCTTTCATCTGGGTGACCTAGTGGCAAAGACATATAAATTTCTTCATTGAGCTCTCCTTGTAGGAAGGCGTTTTTGACATCTAGTTGATGTAGACTCCAATTCAAGTTGCAAGCAATAGAAAGCAATATTCTCAAGGTGTTCATCTTTGCGACAGGAGCAAATGTTTCTTCATAATCCAACCCTTTAGTCTGTGTGAACCCTTTAGCCACTAGACGAGCNTGATTTTTATATTCAGTGCCATTGTCGGATCTAATACTTTTAATTTTCAGTCCATATTGAGTTTCAATCATTTTGTAAAAATTTTTAAAGTGAGAGAGCACTTCGGACTTATTTTTCATAAAATAGACCCATGTGGTCCTAGAAAAATCATCAATGAAAAGCACATAGTAACGAAATCCATCCATAGAATCAATAGGCGCAGGGCCCCAAACATCAGAGTGTATTAAATCAAATGGTTTTTTGCTAATGGAATCAGATAAGGAAAATTTAGGTCTAGTCATTCTAGCAAATTTGCATATTTCACACTCTCTACAATTGAAACAAAGATTGGGAAATAGATAATCTAAAATTCTAGAAGATGGATGTCCCATCCTTTGGTGCCAGATTTCTCCATTGTTGGCATGATTCACGTTCAATGCATGATTCATAGTTCTTATTTGATAGAGTCCATTGACGAGTTGCCCTTCACCAATCATCTTCTGAGTCATCCGATCCTGAAAAATAACATTAGTAGCAGAAAATACTACATTGCAATTTAATTCCTTTGTAATTTTATCAACTGATAGGAGATTGTTAGTAAGGTTAGGCATGACAAGTACGTTGCTCAAGTGACTTTTGTTAAAAAAATCTATTTTGCCCAATCCATTGACAGCTATTGGAGCCCCATTGGCAGCAGCTACAGGACCAATATCTCTAGAATGACAATAGGAACTTAAGAGAGAAGATTTATTGGCCATGTGATCTGTTGCTCCCGAGTCAACTATCCATTGTAAATCTTGACCATCAATGTTATTAACAAAAGTAAGAGCCATACCTGATTTGATTGTACCTTTGTCCCCCGAATTGGTTGCGATGCCGGCGGTCCTTTGGACTTGAAGTTCTTTAATCATTTCAGCCAATTTGTCCAAAGTGATCTGATTTTCCAATGAAGTTGTGGCATGATTTGCTTGATTGGAGTTGTTCTCTCTTTTTTCTTGATTGCGAGTCATGCTTCTAATAAAAGAATTCTGCCCCCCCTTTTTCAGGTTTCCCATGAAGGAACCAACAGGAATCTCGAGAGTGCCCATTCCTCTTGCAGTGAGTGCACTTGACTTTCCTAGAGTCCTCACGTTTATATTTGAATGACCTCTCACCGGTGGTAGAATAAGCATTATTGCTTGTTGCAAAAGCCATTTTTTCTTCATTGGGTATTTCTTGACAACCGTCAGCCAGCATTCCCATAGCCTTACGCCTGGACTCTTCACGCATAAGCAAGGATAAAACTGATGCTAAAGAAGGCAAATCATGGGCCATAAGTATTTGACTACGTAGTTGTTCATAATCATTAGGCAGTCCGGCTAAAATTTCAAAGATGCGATCTTGTTCACGCTGCCTTTTGACCTTGGTAAGGTCTGTAGTAAGAGGTGAATATACGTCCTTCTCATCCCATATTGCTTTAAATGTACCAAGATATTCACTAATAGATGACGTTCCTTTTTTTAAGCAACCCTTCTTTTGTGCTAATTGATACACACGGGCAGTATTGTACTGTTCTCCATAAAGGTCTTTGGCCCCTTGCCAAACTTCTTCGGCGGTTTCTAAGAAGGTAAAACTCGCTGCGATCTTGGGCTCCATAGAATTTATGAGCCAAGACGCTACAGTGTCGTTGGTGGACCTCCATTCCTTGTATTTTGGATCATTAATGGCAGGCTTTTTTATACTACCGTCAATATAATCCAACTTAGATTTTCCACTAAGAAATCGTGTAACTGCCTTAGACCATGGCAAATAGTTGAAACCATCAAGCAATGTGTGAGTAATTTTGAGATTGGGGTTACCTTGTTCATGAACGACAATCTTATGCATCGACCCATCGCTGGTTTGAATGATGGTGGCTTCATCGTTGTCATTCCTGGTTTCCCTTTCTTGCTCCATAATGACTCACAGTTTATGGTGTCTGCCTCATATGATCTTCTTACGCTCTGATACCATGATAAACTGAGACAATGATTAGAAAAGAAGGAGGTGGAAAGAAAGAATGGCACACGGTTTACGTGGTTCAGCTTTGCAGCCTACATCCACGAGCAAGAGAGACCAATATTGTGATATTATTCACCACAGCCAATACACTTGATTGTCATCAAGAGAATATTAAAAGAAGGGAAATTTGAGAAATTTCCATAAACAATGTATACGTTAATTGATGACCGTTGCCCAGCTTTATTTCCTTTCCAATAGTTGCCATATTGATCTCTTTTTGTCGTTGCAATTATGTCAGTCCCCTTGTCATGCCTGCATCCGGTCGTCAACTAAGCAAATAGAAAAATTACAGTGAGCTTATGAGGGTCATACAACAGAAACGAAGAAACGCCAGAGTAACCAAATTACACCAGAAGCCGCAGAGAAAGAAAAGTAATTCAAGATCCTGATACTCTTTTTGGAAAGAATTCAACTTCCCCAAGCAATGCAGAAATCAGAAAAGAACTATACTCGGGGGGAGAAAAGAAGGAGGTGTTTTAGAACAATTAGGCGAAATGGAACCTTATTCAAGTCGGTAGCATTGATCGTGCCTTCTTCTGAGACGTCAACGTCGAACTTTTTCCCTGTCCGGTTGTCGACAATCATGAGGGACCCTCGGAGGTTCGCCGGCAGGTCAGCGACCTCTGAAGCGGAAACACACAATCCGGAGAAGGAACAAGAAAGTGGGAGGAGATGACAGCTAACCAGTTTTTACGCCGACGAGTCGACTCTCACCTCCATTGCTGCTTGATGCGAACATGAGAGAGGGAGAGAGAGAGAGAGAGAAGCCGCAGAAAAAGAAGCGGGGAAGTCAACGTCCTTATCCACGGAAGTGGAGGCCTGAGGCCGGGATTGACGAGGAAGGATTTTATTAGCACATGCTCAAGTTAAGCCAAATCGACAAATTCATACTTTCTTAACAACATTTACAGGCAAATAAGTTCCGATAACGGTGAGTTGTTGAAATTAAATTTGGCCATTAGAACCGTCATTATTTTGATGAAACGATACATGCAATTTATGAAAGAAGCGCGATTGACTCAATAGAATGACATATAACTAATCTTAAGAAATTAAATTTATTTTTTGTAAGTAGCTGAATATAATAAGTTGCCAATCATGATCATTTATTGGACATAATTTAAAAAACAAGGTTAAAAATGCATAGATAATTTTAATAAAATAATGATGACCGTGTTTAGTGGAGGCTTTTTTGCATTAGAAACAAGGTGCGAGTATTAAGTGCATCTGCAATGAAACAGGTATATAGAGTACCAATATTTGGTGTTTTTCAGATCTGCCTTCTACATTGATTCGCTTATGATAGGTGATAGATGATTAACTGACGTGCAAAAATTTTTCATGTACCATGAAACTGTATATAACCCGCTTTGTCAACACTCGCTCTCTAATACCAAATGGCCATTTTGTCCGTACACATGAATTTTGGGTGTCGTCAAAATGAGCAAAAATTGAATCAAATTAGAGATCGTTCATAATCGACAATATATATAAAAAACAAATAAATGTATCATATGTGACGCTTTTGTATACTGCTTTAATTCAAGCTGATCTTTGCAACATTGACCAAGACTTTACGTTTGGATGTTGAATGATTATTAAGATGCCGAAAAACATGTGAAAACATGTTGGATTTGGATTTCATAAATGGAAAAATGGAAAATGGAAAAATATATGCAACTCTTAGAAGGTGTTTTGGTGAGAAGAACAAGGTAGTTTTAGAACACTACTTTATTGCAACTTTTATAAGAAGAATATCGTGTTTTGAAACTTACATTCTTATAACACATTTTATATACACTACATTATTGTTTTTAGTGGGGGCGGAGCCAGGATTGTCTTCAAGGGTGGGGCCGGCAGTCCGACTTCTGGATCCGGGTAGGGCCAAACTGAATTCTAATACAAAAAACACATTATGCAATTAATAATTTTTTTTCAATGTAAATTTTTTTTTCCATTGGCTTGGGTGGGGCCATGGCCTAGGCAGGCCCCCCCTTCCCTCCGCCCCTGGTTTTTAGCATCGTTGGTTACTCATCTCTGGCGTTCGAATATCAGATTTAGCAATAATGTTTATAATCCCATCCATCTTGATTCTTAAACTTTTTTAAGGGATGTACAGTACAACGAGCTACTCGAGCGACCAGCTTAAACACTGCTCGACTCACATACAACTCAGCTCAAGCTCGAGCTCGACTTGGCAAACAAGAGTGTGGTTCCTGGTGTTACCTTTCTTCTTAGCTTCTGCTGTAGTACTAATTAGGTTGAAGAAAATGAGATGGACATAAATTTATCCTAGAGAAATTTATAAAGAAAAATAAAAACTTATAAACTAACTGATTAAGAAATTAGAAGTAGCCACCTAATATTATAAAATAACTTGCAATTATACGCTTCACTGATAAAAGATATTGAAATGTGCTTAGGAATACTGCCTCGACCCCACAAAAAGGAAAATAACTTTAAATGAAAAGTCATTTCAAGCTTCCCTTTTCTTTTCTTTTTTTTTAGTTTTCTATGATTTGCCCTTTTCTGTGATTATACATGTAGAGAGGTATGTGACATTATACATAAGTTGATTTTTAAAAATGAGAGTTGTGAAGTTTCTTTTTTGAGTGAATATATATATATATATATATATATATATATATATATATATATATATATATATATATATATATATATATATATATATATATATATATATATATATATATATATATATATATATATATATATATATATATAGTTATATTAAATGTAAAGTGGTCTTTTCAAGTGTGTTTTAGTATTTTCATTCATAAAGTAAAGCATGTGTATGTAAATTACTTTTAAAAGTTAACTGCTATTTATAATTTTTCAAATGTTAGTTTGTCGTATCTAAATGTAAAAAATGTTAAGTTGTAACTTTTGGAATATTTTATTTTAATATAAAAAGAATCTTTATTTGGGATAATGTTGAAAAATTACAAGTTTTCACTTATCCTGAGTAAGGTTACACATGGACCAGAGTGGGAGACCGGGATCAACCCACGGCCCTATGAAGATTGAACCAACTCAACTCACTAATGCAACGCGGAGTGCAAATGCAAATATGTTTTACATTATTACTTTTCCATTAAACCAACATGTTTCATGCTATTGCTTGACATATTGTTTGGATCGTGACAAGATCTAATAACGCAGAGCATTCGCCATGTGTAGAGTTAACACAAAATTTTTATTATAAACACAGGGCTATTACAAAATCAAATTTGGACAACAATTCAGTCTTTCTATATAGTTTTGAATTCAAATTTACAATATGAATGGCTACCCAGATTCATATTGAACTTTATCGTGTTACATTCTCAATCCAAATTCTATTGCATGTTTGTTAAACAGAGCTCATCATCACTGACCTGAATTCTATCGGCCAAGTCCTGTCATGTATACAACTGAAGCTTGCTATCAAACTCGCAGACATCGGAATCCCCTTTGTATACTCTATGTTTCAGTAGGGTCTTAAGCTTTGGCGCCACAAGCACGAACTCCATCTCTCCAACAGCCTCGACGTACATGCCCATAACACCCCAACATCCATCAGCTCCCATCGTCGTACGACCCCTTAGGCCCCCAACCACCAAAACAACTATATCAACCCCCCCCCCCCCCCTCCCACACACACACACACACACACACACATTTCCTGCTCGATGAAGGACTTCGACGCACCCCCTACGTTTTCCACTCGTCTACACGGAATTCGATGATCCACACGGAATTCTTTTGTTTCTCAATATCTGGGCATTCCTATTCTATCTTTTTCCTTTTTTTTTTTTGTTTTCAAAAGTGGTCATGCAACTAATGTGTCAAAGATGTCTTTTATATATTATACTACTTGGACGGTTTTTGAGTCTTTTCTTCCTACTTTTCAACATCGTCTTTCATTCTTTCTGATGTTGATTTACCTTTTTGATATCATTACCTTTGTTGATAAACTTGTATTTATATCGTGGATGAATATAAGTTCACTAACAAAAGTAATGATTTCAAAAAGGTAAACAATATCGTCCTTTGATCCTTTTGATGTTGATTTATCTTTTTGAGATCATTACCTTTGTTGGTGAACTACAAGTTCACCAACAAAGGTAATGATCTCAAAAAAGTAAACAATATTGTCATTCATTCCTTCTGATGTTGATTTACTTTTTTGAGATCATTACTTTTCTTGGTGAACTTGTACTAATATCGTGGATGAATACAAGTTCACCAACAAAGGTAGTGATCTTAAAAAGGTAAACAATATCGTCTTCATTCCTTCTGATGTTAATTTGACTTTTGATATCATTACCATTATTAGTGAACTTGTATTTATATAATTGATGAATACAAGATTACCAACAAAGGTAATGATCTCAAAAAGACAAATAATATCATCTTTTATTCCTTTCGATGTTGATTTACCTTTCTAAAATCATTACCATTGTTGATGAACTTGTGTTCATATCACCTTTATTGGTGAACTCGTATTCATATCATGTATGAATACAAGTTCACCAACAAAGGTAATGATTTCAAAAAGGTAAACAATATTGTCTTTCATTCCTTCTGATGTTGATTTACCTTTTTAAGATCATCAACATTGTTGGTGAACTTGTATTCATATCATGGATGAATACAAGTTCACCAACAAAAGTAATGATATCAAAAAGGTAAACAATAGATTGCAGGAACCAGAAATTTCTAGCCAACCCATTTCAGCATCCTGAAGAGCATCTCACTGACATTATACATGCAATGCCTCATGGATGTAAAAGTTTGAAGAATTTAGATGTTTTTTTGTATGTCTGCTCCAGGGCCTTATACATGCAATGCCTCACGATTCCCATCCAACGGGGATGCTTGTGAGTGCAATGGGTGCACTCTCCTCTTCCACCCCGACGCTAACCCTGCTCTTAGAGTAAGTGATTCTCCTATATTTTGAACGTTCACATTTCTCGGTTGGATGATTGACTGCTTAGTTATATATGCAGTTTGTCTGCTCTCTAGAAATGTGACGGTCCTTCCTCTGGAGTTAATATGAGTATATGATAGTGTCTTTCTTATCATTGTCATATCTAGCAGCCTAGTGGCTCCTGTCGTGCATAAGCATTGGTCTTGCTTGCCAGTATACGTGTGCCAAGGAAGGAGAGAGCACTTGGCCAGATATTTTGCATAATGTGCACAATACTGTGGCCAGTTATTTCTTCCCTGTAGTAGTTCTAAGTTCTAACTTTCATGGATATGGTTGATCAACTGTACAAAATTTATCTTGTAGGAACGTCTGTATCTTGTTTCAAAGAAAAAAAGGGAAGATATTTTTTTCTTTTCTTTTTCCTTTTTACTAGTTAGCACCCAATGCTCGTTAAGTTCAATTAATGAAATTAGCTTGTGGGACACGTTAATTTTAACTTGATCAAGTAGCCATTTCTCTTCAATGGAACTGGAACAAAATTGAAAATGATCTTTGCCCTTAAGCTTTGCTCCAGTGGCTATGATAATTTTCTGGCTTTGATGGCTTCCTCAAGTCATTTTTTCATCCTTTTATTTCTGATCTGATTGTTGGATTCTTTCAATCCAGGCAAGTAAAAGACAAACAGATAGCTCGTATACTTGGGAGGGTAGGCCCTTCCAGAATACTTTGACAAACATGTTCACAAAATATTTTAAACTAATATATTCTTCATTTTTTTTTTGGAAAAGAAAATGTTCAAAATATTTGGTTTTATTTAATCATAGTCAAAGACTCAGAATCAACTTTTTGTTTTGAAAATATTCTGACATTTCCTTCTGTATTTTAAAGTTGATGTATATTTGCATTGGATCATGCGGAATCTCTCTGTTAATTAAGTATGTCCCATTTTGATGTCCTATATGTCAATCTTTCCTTCCTAGAGTTCATCAATATTGTTTCTTGTCAAAGAGTGTCAATATTGTTTCTTCTTTTGTTTACAGTTCTCTGTCTTCTGTAATTGCCAATTTAATAAATTTACTTGAGAACCAGCGCTGATTTCATTTCCGCTAACAAGTTTTTATTTTCTTTCATTCTGGATATAATACAAGTGTGAACCTATGTCTAAATTTTGGCTTTCAATAATCAAGAGTCACAGTCCAGGTTAATTAGAAAAGGATCCTAATTTTTTCTTCTTTATTAAGAATGTCTTTGCTGTTTGGGTTATGTTGGGAAAGAAAAGAGAATGGAAATCTTGTCCTGCAATTGAAGCTTTGTGATCTGAATATACCACTAAAGGGTGTAGTTGCTTCCTTAGTCATGTTCATCTTACTTCAGTTTTTGCTGTTTCCAACGGATTGATACTGTTTGCTGTGA
>JAANDH010000129.1:52688-116685 GCA_011799765.1 Nymphaea thermarum
TCGCATCTTGCAAAATGGTTACAATGGCATTTGAACCAGTGACCAGACATCTGGATTTCCTTGTCTCTGTTGTCCATTTCTAATATTCGACGATACTGGAGGGGCAGGGGTTCATGGATTCGAGGTATAGTTTTTAAAGTGACAAAGTACAGACAGTTTATGTTATGACTTTGGATGTTAACGTGGCAAAATACATATCCAATTTATGCGACGGACATTAAACGGAGACTATTATGAATTGAGAATTACCTATTTTCACCTAACACACGGCACCGAAAGATGGGTCTCCTATGTATATCAGAACATTCGCTTACAGAAAAGAAAACCATAGGAAATGGGAGAAGGATTATTGCTTGTCTTTTTAATTCATACAAGATTTGAACATAAGATGACCGGGCTGACTTGCTATATCCCTGCGTCCTTGCACGGCTCGTAGAGCAAGGTGAAATAAGCTTCTTTTCACAGGCCTAAGGCCTAAACCCATCATGCGAACTAAAAAGGAGGAAACAGAAGGTAGTGGCAGGCAACTCGTAAGATGAGGATGGAGGCATCAAGTATATGGCGGGAACAACATTTGGCAGGCAAACCAGCTTTGCCCGTTTTCCTACAAAGATCCTTTTTGAACGCCAAAGGCATAGTAAAAGCGAAGGAACTGTCGATGAACAAAGAACTACAAAATTTTGATTAATTACTGAAGCTTTTGTGCTTTAAGAGACTTGAACATTTTCTTTAACCGTGTTTTTAGGGTATGTTCTCTTGAAAGATTGTAGACAAGAAAAGTTTCAATGGAGATTAAAAGTTTCGTATGCATAGGGTCCCAATTCACATGCAAACTGAAGACATTCTAAATAGATATTTCATTTAACAATAAAGAGATCCTTAGACCACAAGCAGTCTTTTAATACCATCTAACCTACTACTTGGTACAAGGCAGATGAATGATAGTAATAGATTATGGCATTTCTCTAGTACTACTGACAGATTAATGCTTTTACACAGTCTATTCGGTAGTCTAGAAGACTTCACGCCTTTGAACTAAACAGTCTACAAATTTAAGTCACTGCAACACGAGACACCCTTCATGAACATGTGCGTGTGTTCCATGCACTTGAAATAGGACTTCTTTCTCAGCAGGAGTTGCAGTCGCAATCACATCATCAAGATCCTTGGCTGTGTGTCCCTTCTTTGGCTCCTCTGCAAGTATAAAGCCATCTACTGCCTCCAACAGATAGGCCTTCACCTCTTCAAATCTCTCTTCTGACAGAGAGACCACAGCGAGCAATTTCCACGCATAATCCTCAGATGCATCCTCATAGTCTTTCTTCCTTTTGAGCACCATGTGCCCGCTCTCCCAGACAGCTGGATTCACTTGGGTGTCTAGCAATTCTTGGCTCACCTTTCCTAGTGCTTGTTTCTCTGCTATGCATATAACATTACCGCACTATCACTAAGAAATGCAGGTACTAAGTATTTGCTGTTTCACTTTTCTTACCTGCGGAAAGAGGAAGGTTGGTGCACGCAACTCCATCTGAAAATTGTGGCACAGTAGATAATTGTGGCACAGGAAATTACCTGCAACAAATGTACAAGGTTGCGTTAAAAAAAAAAAAAAAATGGGGCACAGTTGATATAGGTTGTATATTTGTTGCAAGGTTGGTGCACGCACCTCCATCTGGAAATTGTGGGCAGGAGAATATATAAAAGCTTATGAATTTTCAGACGGGGCAACCCTCAGCTCAGCCCTCCATATGCGCAAAAAACTTTCAAAAATGAAAACTTATTTGAATAAAAGAAAACCCAGTGAGGTTGCGTGTATCTGAGTAGATTTAGATAGCAGAAAGCCACAGTTACCCTCATTGGTTGTTTTTAGTGGGCTGAAAAATCTTGGAATTAGTAAATAAATGTTTTAACAATTTTTTATTTGAAGGCCAAACCCTTTTTTTTTTCAAAAACAAAAAAGAGCTCGAATTAAAATACTTGAAAATTTTAATAGGCAAAATTGAAATCTCCTTCCTCCCTCCCTCTCTCTCTCTCTCCACTCCACCTGCTCCTCCCTCCATCCCTCTCTCTCCCCACCCTACCTGCTCCTCCCTCCCTCTCTCTCTCTCTCCACCCTACCTGCTCCTCCCTCCATCCCTGTCCACCGTACCTGGGAATGCCAGCATTCGCCGTCCTCCTCCCTCCATCCCTCTCTCTCCCCACCCTACCTCCTCCTCCCTCCCTCCCTGTCCACCGTACCTGGGGATGCATTGCATGCCTCTTAACAGCACTCGCCGTCCTCCTCCCACCTGTTGACCACCCTTGCGGCCATCTCCTTCGCAGAGCACCATCCTTGCAGCAATCTCCTTCGCAGAGCAGAGCGACGTTCTCCACATCGCAAGTAGGTATAGCGTTTCTAAGCTCTTCTTTTTTTTTTTTTTTTTTTTTNGAGCAGCACCTTGTTGTATTTGGGACAATGGAGGCTTTTCAGTAGCCGATCTATATGTGGGACACTAAGGATGCCAGCCAACAGCAGTCCCTGAAAAACATTATTACGAGAAAACTGAATGAAGGGGGATGGAGAAAAGAATGAGAGCGTAAAGGGAAAAACCAAGGAATCTCCCGCTCGAGCTCGAGCTCCCTTGAGAATGGTTTTTCCCTGCGGTTCACAACTGATCCGTGAGGCGTCCGATATATTAAATTCGGAGAGCTCACACCAGTCATGAGACAACAACATATATAATCGAGAAATTTTTTGGTTGAAGGGATACAAATTCAACGACTCTAATCCTAAGGCACTTATACATACAAAGAATCAAGTATTTCAAAACAACAATATAAAAATAAACATATCTTGTAGGGCTAGATGTGCCTCTGCCATTATAACTAAATAAATATAAATATAAATTTTCTCTTGGTAAGTATTTTAGCATTAAGAAAGAAACAACATTGAGAAAAAAAAAAAGTAATTTAGACACTAAAAGGAAAAAAGTGACTCATTTGAGCAGTGACTTTTTAGCATTAATAGAAAAGGGAGAATCAGCTAGCTAATTTATATACTAATAAGAAAAACGACAGAACAGTCATGCATGCATCAACTGACTGTTAACATATGAGAAAAAATATTTAATTTATATAAGATGACTAAAATATCTTTTTTTTTTTCTTAGCAATTTTTCTCAGCCTTTCATTTTAAAAAGATCAACGGTCAAGATGACTCCTTACCGTTCATGCACCAAAGAAGCTCATGTACCTATCAATTTCCTTTCTCTCTCTCTCTCTCTCTATATATATATATATATATATATATATATATATATATATCACCAAAAACAAGTTGGTGGGGGGGTGAATGTGCTTCATGTACACCAAGAACAAGTCATCTTAATTACCTTTTTGGATAATAGCAGACATACAATATTACTAAAAAACATCACATGACTCAAGGAGTGTAGTGCAACTAGATTCGGTTAGTGGCTAATAGGCAGCCAGTCTTTATTTCAGTGGCATAAGATGTTTCCATTTCATAAAATGAAATGAAAGCGATGCATAAGTTAAAGTGCAATCCAAAGATAAGCTTTGATACAAATTGCTGAACCGGAGGGACCTGGTTGGTTGATACTCGCCTGAAGTGTCTAGGGGCCCATCCCTGATGAAAGCGCAGGTCAAAAAATCGATCAAAGATCCCTGTGTGGGCCGAGAGTCAGGACTAGAGAAAATGCAGGTGAGGAGGTCCATGCATTTGATGAAGGGGCAAAGATAGTGTAGGTTCAGCCCTTCTCGGGAGCTAACTTAGTCATTTGGGATATTTTAAATCCAAATATTGTCATCGCATCCATTTTCTATTTGGTTTTAAGTGGAGGTACAAATGTCTCACATCATGTTATCACTCAATAGTGTATTGGACTATTAGAGCTAGCATAGGCTATTGAGTGGTATGTAATTATTGTATCACTCAATAGCCCTGTCCCAGTGCTGCTCTTGCTAGTGGTATGTAATTTGGTATGTAACTCTTTGTGCAGAATGATTGTATAGCTGTATCACTCAATAGAGGTTGCAGACTATAGAACTAGATAATTTGGTATCAGAGCCCGGCCGTTAGGGCATTCTCTTTCACTTACTTCTTGATGGCGGAAAAGAAGGTTGGCCTTTCTCTTCCTCTCTGAAATTACCTTACGTAAGGTGAGCTAGTCCATATGTTCTTTCATATTCTGAGAGTGGAAGAGAACTCTATCTCTCTTTCTCTCTCTAGTTAAAAAAGGATCACTATCTTTCTTTTTCATTCTAATTTAAATGATGTGTACTTATGTACAATATGCTCAATACATACCTCAGTGTAAGGAAATATATCTATAACATATCAAATTGAATCCTTAGGAAAGAGTTGAATACTTTATCCATCCCAAAGTGTTTAAAAAAAAATCTTCATTGATATTTTTCTTCATTTGTCACACGATCTAACTTCAATTTGTAAATAGCTGAAAGTTGATGGTCTTATTGACAATTGTCTCTCCATTTTTACTAACACTACAAGTTTTTTCATTATTCGATGGTTATGTACAATCTAGGCAGCAACTAGCGAGCTTCGGTAAAAGCCATAGACGGAGGGTGACTATAGCTCCTTTTGGCGTTGTTTACTTACTGCGGACATTCACTAATGGTATCGTCTAATGCTGCTTTTATTTTGTAGTCTATACATACATTTGTCTCTGCTTTGCAATTTGATAAGTAATGATTTATGAGTTCTATAATTGGTTTTGATTATATTGGTTTTTACATTAAACCATATATATTGATTGACGTGATAATAAAGTTAGTGTTTTCTGTGTTTTACGCATAACTAATTCTTCATTTCCTATCATTTTCATGCATAATCTTTAGCATCATAGATCAAGATAGCAAATGGGCTGGTACTATTTTATGTTTGAACTAAATGGTATCCTTTTAATCAAATAAATGGATAATTCTAATATATTTATTCTTTATTGTTTTAACCTCATAAGTTAATTGTAACCTTTATACTATAGGGTAATTGATATAGCAGTGGTTTCATACTTATATTCTTTAGAATGAATTAGATGCACCATTAAAGAAAAAGGTGGGAAATACTCAAGTAATTATTTTGAAGTAGAATATGGAACTATGTTTTTGAAGTTATTTTTTGTTCTCCTAGGATAAAAGCAACAAGAAAGAAGATTCAATTGAAGAGGTGGAAGGAGAGTTTCTAGAAGAACTTTGGAATGACTTCGATGCTGCATTAAAGGAAATGGTAGGGATTACTCAAATAATTACACATTTTTCATTGTGTTTTATCCTTTTCAAGTCTTGTTGGAAAAAATTGAAAAGACCAACTTAAACTTGAATATTTTTTTTTGGTGTAGCATCAACCTTCTAAGAATACGACCCAGTCATCAAATACAAAGAATACGATCCAGTCATCAAATACATGTCAACATCAATTCTATTTTGATTAAGAAATTGGAATCGTATGCAATTTTTGCAATTACATACAAGTGGAAATTCAGTATTTATTTCCTTCAACGGTATGTAATATGAGTAGCACATAATTCTTTTATTAGCAAGTGTCTATGATTGATTATTTTTCATGACTTTTAAATTAAAGTTTGTTGATATATGATTGATATTTTTCATGTTTTATTGTTAGGTTAAGCGATTTTGTGGAAAATCATGCAAGAATGCATCACATGAAGGATCATAAGTCATCGCCGCTCTTGCTGAACAGTGAGCTTTTTAGTTACTATTTTTTTATAGAATTCATAAAATCGAACCAGCCACCTTTTTGGACTTTGAGTTGTTAGGATTATTTCTTTCATAAATAATCAAGTGGTATTAAGAATAAATGTAATATTTTAGAAGATATTAAGAATGTTGCCTAAAGAAAAATGCTAGAATACCACTTGATTATTTATGAAAGAAATAATCCTAACAACTCAAAGTCTAAAAAAGGTTGCTGGTTCAATTTTATGAATTCTATAAAAAAGTAACTAAAAAGCTCACTGTTCAGCAAGAGCGGCGATGACTTATGATCCTTCATGTGGTGCATTCTTGCATGATTTTCCACAAAATCGCTTAACCTAACAGTAAAACATGAAAAATATCCATCATATATCAACAAACTTTAATTTAAAAGTCATGAAAAACAATCAATCATAGACACTTGCTAATAAAAGAATTATGTGCTACTCATATTACATACCATTGAAGGAAATAAATACTGAATTTCCACTTGCATGTAATTGCAAAAATTGCATACGATTCCAATTTCTTCATCAAAATAGAATTGATGTTGACATGTATTTGATGACTGGATCGTATTCTTTGTATTTGATGACTGGATCGTATTCTTAGAAGGTAGATGCTACACCAAAAAAAAAAAATTCAAGTTTAAGTTCAAAGGCGTGAAGTCTTCTAGACTACCGAATAGACGGTGTAAAAGCATTAATCTGTCAGTAGTACTAGAGAAATGCCATAATCTATTACTATCATTCAGCTGCCTTGTACCAAGTAGTAGGTTAGATGGTATTAAAAGACTGCTTGTGGTCTAAGGATCTCTTTATTGTTAAATGAAATATCTATTTAGAATGTTTCAGTTTGCATGTGAGTTGGGACCCTATGCATACCAAACTTTTAATCTCCATTGAAACTTTTCTTGTTTACAATCTTTCAAGAGAACATACCCTAAAAACACGGTTAAAGAAAACGTTCTAGTATGTTAAAGCACAAAGGCTTCAGTAAGTAATCAAAATTTTGTAGTTCTTTGTTCATTGACAGTTCCTTCGTTTTTACTATGCCCTTGGCGTTCAAAAAGGATCTCTGTAGGAAAACGGGCAAAGCTTGTTTTACTTGGTGCCTCCATCCTCATCTTGCGAGTTGCCTGCCACTAGCTTCTTTTTCCTCCGTTCTTTTTAGTTCGCATGATGGGTTTAGGCCTTAGGCCTGTGAAAAGAAGCTTATTTCACCTTGCTCTACGAGCCGTGCAAGGACGCAGGGATATAGCAAGTCAGCCCGGTTATCTTCCGTTCAAATCTTGTATGAATTAAAAAGACAAGCAATAATCCCTTCTCCCATTTCCTATGGTTTTCTTTTCTGTAAGTGAATGTTCTGATATCCATAGGAGACCCATCTTTCAGTGCCGTGTCTCAGGTGAAAATAGATAATTCTCAATTCATAATAGTCTCCGTTTAATGCCCGTCCCATAAATTAGATATGTATTTTGCCACGTTAACATCCAAAGTCATAACATAAACTGTCTGTACTCTGTCACTTTAAAAACTATACCTCGAATCCATGAACCCCTGCCCCTCCAGTATCGTCAAATATTAGAAATGGACAACAGAGACAAGGAATTCCAGATGTCTGGTCACTGGTTCAAATGCCATTGTAACCATTTTGCAAGATGCGAAATATCCACCGTTCGCTGAAGCAGATGGAAGACGCTCAAAGAGAAAACTTCAATTCTGCTTGTGATGGTTTCTCTTAAAATCATCTCCGTTCGAGGAGAAACAGAACTGCAATGTGACATGGATTTAAATGCAGGTAAAAGTTTTCTCGTCCATTTAAAAACCAATAGTTGTAGACCAACCAATGTTGTATCATTGTTCGAATAAACTGTTGTCATTCAACTGTCTCAATAAGCCTTGGATTTTGGCTATCTATCAAATTCTGGGGTTGCACAATTGCATCCAAGCCAGTCCAAGCAGTTAATACCACTGTACTGTCTCAATAAGCCGTTTGGGATTTTGGTTGTCTGGGGTTACACAGGGATCTTTTGCAATAGCTAATGATACCATGTTTTCGTTCAGGACGAAAAAAAAGGTTTGTTGTATCAATTAATGTAAAGGCTTTCAAATTCAAGGCTATCAGTTACACATTCAATTGATTCTGCCTGATGTTCGATTAGCAAGCAATCATTATATTCAAATTCAATCGTCATGGAAACAAAACATCCAAGGGTAGGAAAGAATGCTGATTGGGATCGCCTCATGCTTCTGGTGCATCTATGACACCAACTTGCAAGCATACCTTAAGGCAAATGGTGAACATATTCAAGAATTTAAACAGAGGCTGATAAATTCAAGAACATATTCAATGTCTGGACCGAAATTTAAAAAAAAAAAGGCAAAAAAAAGACAAAAATGTTGAAGCTAATTCATCAGCCTCCACGGTAAAAGTCAAAAACATTGCATGTTCTGTAACCATTCCAAGGACAAGAATCATGATCATAAATACTTATCAATACTGTTTTGGCTAATAACGGCCTACTCCCCAAACTCTAATTGCAACATCAGTGTATCCAGTGAACAGAGTGCTTCAATCCGAACTCCAGCTCAAACTGGTGCAGTATAGCATCTGAAAGGCAAAATAGATCATTTAGAACTGAAAGCAGATGCAGTGTAAAGAAAATCAAACGTCAGAAAACCAGATGTGCACATTTTAATACCATTACGCATTAGATTTTCTCTAATATTAGTATCTTAGTTCATCTCTACACAGCACCGTAATCCCTCCTTCTAGATTTACCGACAGAAGGTTATAAACCATGACATGCAAGGGCGTATATGTACTACACATATTACAACCTCCAAGGCTCCCAAAGAAAGAGAAATGGGAAGTGTTTCTAACATCAAATTTCTTATATAAAAGCCGAATAGGAAAGGAACTACACAAACCAGAACACAAACAGGATATCTGAGGAAAACTACAGAATCATTTAATAGATTATATGCCCCTTGCATGGCAGGTCTTTCATACTAATACTGATCGCCACAATGGCTTGAAACACTAATTGTTACGAAACAAAAACCGTGCAGCAAGCGATGGAATCCACTGAACCAGAAACATGCCGTAAGAAACTACCATTCCACTTCACAAAATATATATCCAAATAATGTTGAAATATTGATGAGTACATGCTTCCAGTTGTATCTACTTCCAAGTGGTTGTACAAGCAAAACCTATTAGGGAACCAAAAGAAGAAATAATCAGCATGTTCTTCACACTATTATTCACCATGACCTCTCTCACATGGGTGGTTGGTTCGATTCTATGAATTCTATAAAAAAGTAACTAAAAAACTCACCATTCAGCAAGAGCGGCGATGACTTGATGATCCTTCATGTAATGCATTCTTGCATGATTTTTCACAAAATCGCGTAACCTAACAGTAAAACATGAAAAATATCCATCATATATCAACAAACTTTAATTTAAGAGTCATGAAAAATAATCAATCATAGACACTTGCTAACACAAGAATTATGTGCTACTCATATTACATACCGTTGATGGAAATACATACTGAATTTCCACTTGTATGTAACCGCTAAAATTGCATACGATTCCAATTTCTTCATCAAAATAGAATTGATGTTGACATGTATTTGATGATTTGATCGTATTCTTTGACTGGATCGTATTCTGAGAAGGTTGATGCTACACCAAAAAAAAAAAAAATATTCAAGTTCAAGTTGGTCTTTTCAATTTTTTCCAACAAGACTTAAAAAGGATAAAACACAATGAACAATGCGTAATTATGTGCTACTCCTATTACATACCGTTGACGGAAATACATACTGCATTTCCACTTATATGTAATGCAAAAATTGCATACGATTCCAATTTCTTCATCAAAATAGAATTGATGTTGTTGACATGTATTTGATGATTTGATCGTATTCTTGGACTGGATCGTATTCTTAAAAGGTTGATGCTACAAAAAAAAAAAAAAAATCAAGTTCAAGTTGGTCTTTTCAATTTTTTTTATTACAACAAGACTTGAAAATGATAAAACACAATGAACAATGTGTAATTATTTGAGTAATTGTCACCATTTCCTTTAATACAGCATCGAAATCATTCCAAAGTTCTTCTATAAACTCTGCTTACACCTCTTTAATTGAATCTTCTTTCTTGTTGCTTTTATCCTAGGAGAACAAAATAACATAAAAAACATAGTTCCATATTCTACTTCAAATAATTATTTGAGTATTTCCCACCATTTTTTTTAATGCAGAATCCAAATCATTCTAAAGAATATAAGTATGAAACCACTTTTATATCAATTACCCTATAGTATAAAGGTTACAATTAATTTATGAGGTTAAAACAATAAAGAATAAACATAATAGAATTGTCCATTTATTTGAATAAAAGGATACCATTTAGTACAAAACATAAAATGGTACCAGCCCATTTGCTATCTTCATCTATGATGCTAAAGATCATACATGAAAATGATAGGAAATGAAGAATTACTTATGCATAAAACACAGACAACGCTAACTTTATTATCACGTCTATCAATATATATGGTTTAATGCAAAAACTAATATAATCAAAACCAATTATAGGACTCATAAATCATTACTTATCCAATTGCAAAGCAGAGACAAATGTATGTATAAACTACAAAATAAAAGCAGAATTAAACCATACCATTAGTGAATGTCCGCAGTAAGTAAGCAACGCCAAAAGGAGCTATAGTCACCCTGCGTCTATGGCCTTTACCAAAGCTCACTAGTTGCTGCCTAGATGTACATAACCATCCAATAATGAAGAAAACTTGCAGTGTNTATATATATATATATATATATATATATATATATATATATATATATATCGAGAGAGAGAGAGAGAGAGAGAGAGAGAGAGAGAAATTGATAGGTACATGACTTCTTTGGTGCATGACCTGTACGGAATCATCTCAATCATGTGATGTTTTTTAGTAATATGGTATGCCAGCTATTGTCCAAAAAGGTAATTAAGATGACTTGTTCTTGGTATACATAAAGCACATTCATCCCCTCCCCCCAAACTTGTTATATATATATATATATATATATATATATATATATATATATATATATATATATATATATATATATATATATATATATATATATATATATATATATATATATATATATATATATATATATATATATATATTGGTGCATGACCTGTACGGAGTCATCTTGACCGTTGATCTTTCTAAAATATATTTTAGAAAAAAATTGATAAGAAAAAAATATATTTTAATCATTTAACATTGATTAAATAATTTTTCTCATATGTTAACAGCCAGTTGATGCAAGCACGACTGTCTGTCTTTTTTCATATTAGTATATAAGTTAGCTAGCTGATTCTCCCTTTTCTATTAATGCTAAAAAGCTACTGCTCAAGTAAGTCACTTTTTTCCTTTCAGTGTATAAATTACTTTTTTTTTTCTGAATGTTGTTTCTTTTTTAATGCTAAAATAATTACCAAGAGAAAAATTATATTAATATATTTTTAATGGCAGAGCCACATCTAGCCCTACAAAATACGATTTATTTGTATATTGTTGTTTTGAAATACTTGATTGTTTGTATGTATAAGTGCCTTGTGTCCCTTCAACCAAAATTTCTAGATTATATATGTTGGTGTCTCATGACTGATGTGTGAGCCCTCCGAATTTAATATATCGGACGCCTCACACATCAGTTGTGAGCAGCAGGGAAAAACCCTGCTCAAGGGAGCTCGAGGGAGAGATTCCTTGGTTTTCCGTTCTACGCTCTCATTCTTTTCTCCATCCCCCTTCATCCTGTTACTCTGCTATTGCTTGTGGCAGGCCCACCACTCTCGACACAAAGAAGGGGGCTGCTCCACGGTAGCTCTACTGGTAGAGAGAGAAAATTATATCGAAGGGCACAATGGCGGACTCAGAAATTGTTGGAAATGTACTTGTTTTCAAAAATACTCAAATTTAGTGGGCACTTTAATATATATATATATATATATATATATAATATTTTCATTTAAAATTAAAGAACTTCTAAAAAAAACTGGTGTTCGCAACTGTGATCTTAAGGTGGGCGTAGGGCCGAGCCGGCCCGAACCAGTAAAACCTAGCCCGGGTTGGCCCGAAGCACGGGCCCAAGCCCGGCCCGTTTGAGGGAGACGGGAGACCGAGGGGGAGGGGAGACGGGAGACGGAGGGGGAGGCGGAGCGGGGGACGGAGGGGGAGAGCTGGAGAGGGAGACGGAGGGGGAGGAGGAGGGCTGGAGGGGGAGCGGGAGACGCAGACGGGAAAGGGGAAGCAGGCCGGATCCGGGCCGCATCATCTGGCCCAGGCCCGGCCCGAGACCCGGTTTTCTCATAATAATGTTTTTACTGCTTTTGGCTGACATCCTCAGTGTCTCATATGTAGATCGGCTACTAAAAAGCCTCCATTGTCCCAAATACAGCAAGGGGCAGCGGTGGAGCAGTACCAATTTTCCTGGACTGCAGCCCCATTGTCCACAAAACAGCAAGGGGAAGCGGTGGAGCAGGACCAATTTCCGGACGTAGAGAACTAGCAAAATGGATTATATATTTAACCATCTAATCTTGCTGATTTTAATTTTCTTGGCTGCATTACAAATTATTATTATTATTATTGCTCTCACACGATCAACTGTTTTAGATCATTTAGCTCAGTTCTATTATAATTGATCATATATAATATCATATTAAAAATAATAATGACACCAAAGACCAAAATAGCTAGTGTCTTCCTCCCCTACCTGCACAAACTTTGCTTGACAGTCAGGGTCCCAATTCAGACCCTGACTGTGGAGTGGACAAAAATGGGAATGGCTGCACAAAATAAAATTGAGAATAAAAAGAGACAAGAAACCCATTCACATACTTTCACAAATGCCCTAAAAAATATTACTTTATTGAAGATGAACAACTAGGATTCCATGCTACAAGGAAAAGATGGCTTTTTATGCAACACTTTCACAAAAGGGTGTGCCTTTTTACATGAACATCATACATCTTGTTAAATTTCGAAGATGCATAAGGTTGCAACTTTTCAGCAAACAAGGTGTCTCATGAAAGCATTTTTTCATTTTATATGTATTATCACCTTTTGGATGTAGATCTCGGTTATAAACTCCAAAATGTACTACAAATTAATACTTCAACAGATATCAGCTGTTTCAACTTTCAGCCAACCGACACATTTGAATTGCTTTCTTGTTCAAATGATGATGTTCACGGGCCTTTAAACCCTCCATTTGTTCAGCAAGGTTGGGCTCTGTGGCATTTAGTCATGCAACTTTCAGCCAACCGACACATTTGAACTGCTTTCTTGTTCAAATGATGATGTTCACGGGCCTTTAAACCCTCCATTTGATCAGCAAGGTTGGGCTCTGTGGCATTTAGTAAAGGAAAAAAGGAAAAGAAGCTCTGCTAAACGAAAAAGCTCTGCTAAATGAAGAAGCTCTGCTAAACAAAGGAGATGGCGGTTTCAAAACAAAAACGAAAAAACGTTTGCTGAAAGCGGGGAACATGCTTTAATAATAACATAAAGGAAGAAAGGAAAAGAAACCTACTTGCGATGTAGAGAACCACAGCGATGGAAGAAGCTCTGCTAAACGAAAGAGATGGAGGTTTCAAAACAAAAATGAAAAAACGTTTGCTGAAAGCGGGTAGCATGCTTTAATAATAACATAAAGGAAAAAAGGAAAAGAAACCTAGCGATGTGGAGAACCGCAGCGATGAAAGAAGCTCAGCTAAACAAAGAAACTCTGCTAAATGAAGAAGCTCTGCTGAACGAAGGAGATGGCGGTTTCAAAACAAAAACGAAAAAAAGTTTGCTGAAATGTTTTAGTAATAACATAAAGGAAGAAAGCAAAAGAAACCTACTTGGGATGTGGAGAACCGCAACGATGGAAGAAGCTCTGCTAAATGAAAAAGCTCTGCTAAACGAAGGAGATGGCGGTTTCAAAACAAAAACGAAAAAATGTTTGCTGAAAGTGGGTCACATGCTTTAATAATAACATAAAAGAAGAAAGGAAAAGAAACCTACTTGCGATGTGGAGAACCACAGCGATGGAAGAAGCTCTGCTAAACGAAGAAGCTTTGCTAAATGAAGAAACTCTGCTAAACGAAGGAGATGGCGGTTTCAAAACAAAAACAAAAAACATTTGCTGAAAGCGGGTAGCATGCTTTAATAATAACATAAAGGAAGAAAGGAAAAGAAACCTACTTGCAATGTGGAGAACCGCAACGATGGAAGAAGCTCTGCTAAACGAAGAAGCTCTGCTAAATGAAGGAGATATCTGTTTCAAAACAAAAACGAAAAAACGTTTACTGAAATGCTTTAATAATAACATAAAGGAAGAAATGAAAAGAAACCTACTTGGGATGTGGAGAACCGCAACGATGGAAGAAGCTCTGCTAAATGAAGAAGCTCTGACCAAGGAGATGGCAGTTTCAAAACAAAAACGAAAAAATGTTTGCTGAAAGCGGGTCGATGCTTTAATAATAACATAAAAGAAGAAAGGAAAAGAAACCTACTTGCGATGTGGAGAACCGCAGCAATGAAAGAAGCTCTGCTAAACGAAGAAACTCTGCTAAATGAAGAAGCTCTGCTAAACGAAGGAGATGATAGTTTCAAAACAAAAACGAAAAAACGTTTGCTGAAATGCTTTAATAATAACAAAAAGGAAGAAATGAAAAGAAACCTACTTGGAATGTGGAGAACCGCAATGATGGAAGAAGCTCTGCTAAATGAAGAAGCTCTGCTAAATTAAGAAACTCTGCTAAACGAATGAGATGGCGGTTTTAAAACAAAAACGAAAAAACATTTGCTGAAAGTGGGTCGCATGCTTTAATAATAACATAAAAGAAGAAAGGAAAAGAAACCTACTTGCGATGTGGAGAACCGCAGCGATGGAAGAAGCGCTGCTAAATGTAGAAGCTCTGCTAAACAAAGGAGATGGCGGTTTCAAAACAAAAACGAAAAAATGTTTGCTAAAATGATTTAATAATAACATAAAGGAAGAAAGGAAAATAAACCTACTTGGGATGTGGAAAAACGCAACGATGGAAGAAGCTCTGCTAAATGAAGAAGCTCTGCTAAACGAAGGAGATGACAGTTTCAAAACCAAAACGAAAAAACGTTTGCTGAAATGCTTTAATAATAACGTAAAGGAAGAAAGGAAAAGAAACCTACTTGGGATGTGGAGAACCGCAACGATGGAAGAAGCTCTGCTACTCTGCTAAACCGCAAGGAAGACGCTCTGTTAAATGAAGGTGTTGAGTTGCATTTGCAACTGAAATAAGCGGGATGTTAATTTTATGTCAGTGGGTAAGATAGACAGCGACTGTGTCCCATCAAATTAGGGATGTCGGTTTATCCCATTCAAATTGGATATTGGACCGATCTGATCTGAAAAATTAGGATGCTTTAATAATAACATAAAAGAAGAAAGGAAAAAAAACCTACTTGCGATGTGGAGAACCGCAGTGATGGAAGAAGCTCTGCTAAACAAAGGAGATGGCAGTTTCAAAACAAAAACGAAAAAACGTTTGCTGAAATAATTTAATAATAACATAAAGGAAGAAAGGAAAAGAAACCTTCTTGGGATGTGGAGAAACACAACGATGGAAGAAGCTCTGTTAAACGAAGGAGATGATTGTTTCAAAACGAAAACGAAAAAACGTTTGCTGAAATGACTTAATAATAACATAAAGGAAGAAAGGAAAAGAAACCTACTTGGGATGTGGAGAAACACAGCGATGGCAGAAGCTCTGCTAAACGAAGAAGCTCTGCTAAATAAAGAAGCTCTGCTAAACGAAAGAGATGATGGTTTCAAAACGAAAACGAAAAAACGTTTGCTGAAATGCTTTAATAATAACGTAAAGGAAGAAAGGAAAAGAAACATACTTGGGATGTGGAGAACCGCAACGATGGAAGAAGCACTGCTACTCTCCTAAACCGCAAGGAAGACACTGTGTTAAATGATGGTGTTGAGCTGCATTTGCAACTGAATTATGTCAGTGGGTAAGATAGACAACGACTTTGTCCCCTCAAATTAGGGATGTCGGTTTATCCCATTTAAATTGGATATTGGACCGATCCGATCCAAAAAATTTGGATGCTTTAATAATAACATAAAAGAAGAAAGGAAAACAAACATACTTGCGATGTGGAGAACCGCAACGATGGAATAAGCTCTGCTAAACGAAGAAGCTCTGCAAAATGTAGAAGCTCTGCTAAACAATGGAGATGGCGGTTTCAAAACAAAAACGAAAAAACGTTTGTTAAATGCTTTAATAATAACATAAAGGAAGAAATGAAAAGAAACCTACTTGGGATGTGGAGAAATGCAACGATCGAAGAAGCTCTGCTAAATGAAGAAGCTCTGTTAAACGAAGGAGATGATAGTTTCAAAACGAAAACGAAAAAACGTTTGTTGAAATGCTTTAATAATAATGTAAAGGAAGAAAGGAAAAGAAACCTACTTGGGATGTGGAGAACCACAACGATGGAAGAAGCTCTTCTACTCTGCTAAACCGCAAAGAAGACGCTCTGTTAAATGAAGGTGCTGAGTTGCATTTGCAACTGAAATAAGCGGGATGTTAATTTTATGTCAGTGGGTAAGATAGACAGCGACTTTGTCCCCTCAAATTAGGGATGTCGGTTTATCCCATTCAAATTGGATATTGGACCGATCCGATCCGAAAAATTTGGATGCTTTAATAATAACATAAAAGAAGAAAGGAAAACAAACCTACTTGCGATGTGGAGAACCGCAGCGATGGAAGAAGCTCTGCTAAATGTAGAGGCTCTCCTAAACAAAGGAGATGGCGGTTTCAAAACAAAAATGAAAAAACGTTTGCTGAAATGCTGGCAGGTCAGCGACCTCTGAAGCGGAAACACGCGATATAGCTCCAAGACGGCCGGAGAAGGAACAAGGAAGTGGGAGGAGATGACAGCTAGCCGGTTTTTAGACGCCGACGAGTCGACCCTCGCCTCCATTGCTGCTTCGATGCGAACAAGAGATAGAGAGAGAGAAGCCGCAGAAAAAGGAGCGGGGAAGCCAAGTCCTTTTCCACGGGAGTGGTCCGAGTGGAGGCCCGACGCCGGGATTGATGAGGAAGGATTTTCTTAGCACATCCTCAAGTTATGCCAAATCGACAAATTCATACTTTCTTAACAACACTTTTAGGCAAATACGTTCCGATGCGATGATGACGATGAGTTGTTGAAATTAAATTTGGCCATTAGAACTGTCATTATTTTGATGAAACAATACATGCAATTTACGAATGAAGCGCGATTGACTCAATAGAATGTCATATAACTAATCTTAAGAAATTAAATTTATTTTTTGTGAGTAGATGAATATAATAAGTTGCCAATCACGATCATGTTATTGGACCTAATTTTAAAAATTAGGTTAAAAAAGCATAGATAATTTTAATAAAACAATGATGACCGTGTTTAGTCGAGGTTTTTTTGGCATTAGAAACAAGGTGCGAGTATTAAGTGCATCTGCAATGAAACAGATATATAGAGTACCAATATTTAGTGCTTTATAAATCTGCCTTGATTCACTTCGGTATGATACGTGATAGATGATTAACTGACGTGTACAAATTTTCCATGTACCATGAAAGTGTATATAATCCGCTTAGTCGACACTCGCTCTCTAATAACCAAATGGCCCTTTTGTGTACACATGAATTTTGGGTGTCGTCAAAATGAGCAAAGATTGAATCAAATTAGAGATCATTCATAATCAACAATATATATGACTGGAAAACAAGTACATAAAAAACAAATAAATGTATCATATGTGACACTTTTGTATACTGATTCAATTCAAGCATATCTCAAGACTTTACGTTTGGATGTTGAATTATTATTAAGACACCGAAAAACATGTGAAAATATGTCGGATTTGGATTTCATAAATATGTTATAAGTCCAGTTTGATCAAATTTGGTACATCTGGAAAATGGAAAAATCTAAAATCATATCTCAATTTTGAGCATATATGCAACTCATAGAAGGTGTTTTGGTGAGAAGAACACGGTAATTTTAGAAGACTACTTTATTGCAACTTTTATAAGAAGAATATAGTGTTTCGAAACTTACATTCTTATAACACATTTTATATATACTACATTATTGTTTTTAGCAACGTCGGTTACTCATCTCTGGCGTTCGAATATCAGATTTGGCAATAATGTTTATAATCCCATTCATCTTGATTCTTAATTTTTTTTTTTTATAGGGATGTACAACGAGCTAGCCGAGCGACTGCTTAAACTCAGCTCAAGCTCGAGCTCGACTTAGCAAACAAGAGCGTTGTGCCGAGCGACTTCTGCTGTAGTACTAATTAGGTTGAAGAAAATGAGATGGATACAAATTTGTCTTAGAGAAATTTATAAAGAAAAATAAAAACTTATAAACTAACTGATTAAGAAATTAGAAGTAGCCACCTAATATTATAAAATAATTTGCAATTATATACTTCACTGATAAAAGATATTGAAATGTGCTTAGGAATACTGCCTTGACACCACCAAAGAAAAACTTTAAATGAAGAGTTATTTCAAGTTTCCCTTTTTTTTTTTGTTTTCTACGATTTGCCCTTTTCTGTCATTATACATGTAGAGAGAGGTATGTGACGTTATACATAAGTTGATTTTTAAAACTGCAGAATTGTGAAGTTTCTTTTTTATGAGTGATATATATATATATATATATATATATATATATATATATATATATATATATATATATATATATATATATATATATATATTTATATATATATATANTATATATATATATATATATATATATATATATATATATATATATATATATATATATATATATATATATATATATATATATATATATATATATATATATATATATATATATATATATTAAATGTAAAGTGGTCTTTTTTTAAGTGTGTTTTAGTATTTTCATAAGCATGTGTTTGTAAATTACTTTTAAAAATTAGCAGTTATTTATAAATGTTCAAATGTTAGTTTGTCATCTGTAAATGCAAAAAATGCTAAGCTGTAACTTTTGGAATATTTTATTTTAATATAAAAAGAATCTTTCTTTGGGATAATGTTGAAAAATTACAAGTTTTCACTTATCATGAGTAAAGTTACACATGGACCAGGCTTGCTTGTCCGAACCCTGGACCGAAGTGCAGAGTAGGAGACCGAGCTCAACCCACGGCACTATGAAGATTGAACCAACTCAGCTCACTAATATGCAGCGCGGATTTCAAATGCTAATATGTTTTACATTATTAATTTTCCATTAAACCAACATGTTTCATGCTACTACTTGACATATTGTTTGGATCGTGACTAGATCTAATAATTACATAAAAATTTGATTATAAACACAGGGCTATAAAGTGAGGTTCATTCAGCTACATACTCCGGCTGAACTTCACAAAATCAAAATATTGGACAAAAATTCAGTCTTCTTATTTAGTTTTGAATTCAAATCTATACTACGAATGCGTGCCCAGATTCATATTGAACTTTGTCGTGTTACACTCTCAATCCAAATTCTATTTCCATATTTGAATTTGCATTTCCTTGAGATACTTGGGTTAATAAATGCAAGCTGCACCTAACATAACTGTTTGCATCTCAAAATTTTCATTGGTTTTGGAGTGCTCCAAAAAAATAAGGTTTTTATTTTGAAATAGAAAAGAAAGGGGCTCGGTACGAGGGTTGACCGTTCTCTGCGCCTTTACCGGGGGTAATCAACCCAAGGGCTATGTTTATTATTGATGCATTTTGTTTTAACTTGAACATCTCTTTTGATTCTATATGCAGTGTAGACAATATTGAAAGTTTGATGTTTCAAAAGACTCTTGAAAAGTTGCTTGAAAATGTGAAATATTTTGAGGAAAAAGTGGAATTAGTAAATATCATTTGAAAAGCTTAAAAAATCATTTTGAAATCGCTTTAGTGTTCTCCTAAGACTTTAAGCAGGTTTGAGATTTTGCTCTAATTCGGTTACTACCTAGTTAGAGCTTCATCCCCTCTTGCTTAAGTTCTTTTGGAGAGGTGCTTGTGATCATAAGTGAAATAAAGTGGATGTGAATGCATAAATGCATTGATCATATATGATTGAAAGGAAAATAATTCATTTCCTACCACAATATTCATCTAATGGCATTCCTACCATCACATACATTTAAGATTTTTGTTTTTTTTTTGTAAATATCATATATATGAAGGAAAAGTTTTGAAGATAGATTAAGGATTGTAGACCATCAAACATGAATCCAATATTGGGTCATTACTTGGTTTGTGGTCTTAATGAAGTCGGCAAATGAAAAATTAAGATCTTAAATGATAAGAAAAAATATTGAGAGAATGGAAAAGATGAAAGACTTGATCCCAAGAGAGATATAGAGAAAGAGAGAGAGAAAGAGATCTTGAAAATCATAAAATCACATGTTTTGAAAGAGAAATATATGTATTGGTATACAGCTTATGAAAATGATGTTTATATCAAGTAGAGAAAAAAAGATCATTTTAGAAAAAGAAAGATTTTAAAATGGAGTACACGTATATATATTTATATATACGTATATGAGAGTTTGTAAAATGATATGTTAAATCATAAAGAAAGAATGACAAAGAAAGATATTCATGTGCACACATACGTATATAACATGTATATACACATATGTCTTCATGAGTATTAAAATCAAGAAGTGAATTGAAAATAGCCGACTTCTTTTTTGATGTAGGCCGGAGGGAAACTTAAGCTCATGCAAGAACCTAAGTTAAGTCTCCAAGGCCGTCTTAGAAGGTTTCTTTTGAAGATGTTTTGGAAAATATGATTTATATAAAAACATAAAATGTCATGATTTGGTTTGCCACAAGGGATATGTTTCTTCCACCGTTGGGTATGAAAGAAAATCAAGCAATATAACAAGACACTCATTAGGGTTCTTAATGGGGTGATTAGGAAAGAAACTAGCGCAACATGTCATGCAAATGCAAATTAACATGTACATATTCGTAAGGATCTTCCCGGGTTGGACAAGCCCCAACCTCGAAAATCACATGAAGAAATCCAAACCCCAAACACTCACTCTCATCGTGCATTGGGTCATATAAATGGAAGATTAGAATATCATGCATGAACATCATTTCAAGCATGAATGATGAATGAAGACGATATATCAAGTATATTTTTGGAGATAAATGAAGATACGGATTTTGTTTCGTCTTGCTCATACACCCGGTTCACTCAAGAGTAGCTCTTGATTCCGGATCATTTGAGCTATCTTGCATGGTCAATGGGAGATGACAAGAGGTAAATGAAGATATGAAAATGAAAGATTGCATGATATAAGCATGAAAATAAAAGATCATTTCATCTCTCATGCTCCCAGCGCACTCGAACATAGCCTCTTGACTTTGAAAATAGAGATTGAGGACTATCTCATATGGCCTTGGGGAGAGGAAGAAGAGAGAAAAGGAGGAAATGAAAATAGAGATTTTCATACCTCGAATATGAATGATATTGGAAATGCCATTGAGAGAAGAGAAAATGAAAATAAAATAGAAGAAGATTACATACCTCGAATGTGATTGATATTGGAAATGAGCCATTTCTTTTGATTGATCTTAGACTTACCTTGAATGAAGCTCCCAAGATGTTGAAGATGAAGCCTCCAAGAGATCTTTGATGCTCCCTTGAAGAGTTGTTGCTTGATGAAAATTGCTTCAAGAACGAAATGAAAAGAGAGAGCAAATGAAAAATTTGGAATTTCGAGTGAGGAAGCACAAGAGGTTCCTCCATGGTTGGCCCCCCACAAGAGAGAAGATTTTGGGGTATTTATAGAGATTTTGGAGCCAAAAAATTAAAATTCGAATTTAAGAGGGAAGAGCTTTGGAGCCAAATTTCAAAATTCGAATTCAAGATTTGAATTAAAGAGATAAGAGCTTTGTAGCCAAAACCTTAAATTTGAATTTTTTTGAATTTCGCACATTTTTCATTCGAATTTCACATAATTTTGAATTATTTTGAAAAAGAAATGGTTTGAAAATGTGTATGATTGACCATTAAGCTTATAAAAATATATATTTTTTAAAAATAGGTTGGGTTTTTGTCAACCCAAAAAGACTAAAATCACTCTCTAAAAGGAGATTTTTGGTCAAAAGGAGAGACAAAGTAGTTTTGTCCAAAAAACTAAAATCACCCTCTAAAAAGAAGTTTTTGGTCAAAAGGAGGGACAAATGAGTCTTACCCCAAAAGACTAAAATCACCATATAAAAGAAGATTTTTTGTCAAAATGAGAGGCAAATGAGTCTTACCCAAAAAGACTAAAATCACCATCTAAAAGAAAGTTTTTGGTCAAAAAGAAGGGCAAATGAGTCTTGTCTTATTTTGAATCTAATTTGAATTTGATAATTGTATTTTGAGATGATGGAAGTCGAGCGGTGGATGGAAAAACGAGTGCTCCGCCGAAGTTCGTCGAGTGGGGCGAAGTCCAGCGGTGGAGAAACGAGTGTTTCGCCGAAGTCCGTTGAGTGGGGCGTATAGACGATGATGGAAGTCCAACGGTGAATGAAAAAACGAGTGCTCCGCTGAAGTCCGTCGAGTGGGGCGAAGTCCAGCGGTGGAAAAACGAGTGCTCCGCCGAAGTCCGTCGAGTGGGGCGTATAGACGATGATGGAAGTCCAACGGTGGATAGAAAAACAAGTGTTCCGCTGAAGTCCGTCGAGTGGGGCGTATAGACGACGGGCGGGGTTATTTGTTTTGGCCCGGTTGGAGGCGTAAGGGGCCGTACGTCGAGGCTGTAACGGACTCAGGAGTCGTACCGAGCTGAAATACTTCCCCCGTCGCCACGCTAGGTCAGTGCTGCTGGGCCTCCGCTACCTCAACAGGATTGGAATCGCTCACTGCGACATCAAGGGGAGCAATTTGCTCGTGGGTTACGATGGTGAGGTTAGGATTGGCGACTTCGGCTCTTTACCGGATTGGGTGCACGGACGCATTCCCGGAGATGCCGAAAAATTTCTTGGAGGAAGGGCAGGATTTTCTCGCGAATCGTTTCTGCCGGAATCCGTTAGAGAGCTGGACGGCATACCAGCTGCTGCAACACCCTCTCGTCGGTAAAGTGAAGGAGGTGGACATAGAGGGAAAGCCAGTTTTCCACTCACCCAAGAGCATTCTTGATCGTGATCTTTGGGATTCTCCCGGTTCTTGCCCCTGCATCTACTGCCGCCGGTCGAATCAAGTCGTTGATTTCTCCGGCTTCTCGGCGGTCAGATTGGTCTTGGGGGGAGAATTGGGTTTGCGTGAGGGCAGAGGTGCCGGAGAATTTGCCAATGCCGAGTATTTCAGGCGAGCCGGATTTTGAACAGCCTTCAATTGAATCGATCACCGGCAGGGATATTGATGACATTGTCTGATAGAAAGGCATCACTTCTGATGGATGGATGTTTCAAGATTCACAAAAGAACCACGTCATCCAAATCCTGGCGTACAAAACTATGGTTGCTTTTGATATATTGGCTATGGCAAGGATATGACTGTCCTTGAAACTAGCACTTCTATGGACAAGTGCAATGTAATGCAACTGCCTCAACACTTCATGTGCTCTAGCAAGCTGCAGCAATGTATCTCTTGAAAAGAGAGCTATTTTAGGATTTGGCTCCAATGTTGTGGCATTCATTTGGAACAATTGTAGCATTGCTGCAGGTTTGTTTTTAGCTCTGGAACTTATTGCATGCACGGAAATGTATATTGTTCTAGTTGTTTTTCCAATTTCATGTCAATGGCAATACTTTGCGTACTGAGGTACTCATTGCAGTATGAATTATTTTAATTTTTAAGACTTCCAAATTTATGTTAAAGCACAATTGGTTTGATTTATCTATGAAAATTTACTGAAATTGAAATGTAGTTATAGACAACTAGAATGTGAGTATACGGGAACTGCTATTAGAGAACATGAAAATGCACATGTATGCTTTCTGAAATATTCATGACTTATATTTTAGAAATTTAAATACTTAGCATTTTTGTATTTGTGCAAGTTTGATTACTGCATGTTAGGAAATGACAAAGAGATTGAGATGTCTTTTATATGTTATATTACTTGAACGGTTTTTGAGTCTTTTCTTCATACTTTTCAACATCGTCTTTCATTCCTTCTAATGTTGATTTACTTTATTGATATCATTACCTTTGTTAGTGAACTTGTATTCATATCGTGGATGGATACAAGTTCACCAACAAAGGTAACGATCTCAAAAATGTAAACAATATCAATATCATCATTCATTCATTCTGATGTTGATTTACCTTTTTAAGATCATTACCATTGTTATTGAACTTGTATTCATATCAAGTTCACCAACAAAGATAATGATATAAAAAAGGTAAACAATATCATCATTCGTTCTTTCTGATGTTGATTTACCTTTTTGAAATCATTATCATTGTTGGTGAACTTGTATTCATATCACATTTGTTGGTCAACTTGTATTTATATCGTGGATCAATACAAGTTCACCAATAAATTCTGATGTTGATTTACCTTTTTGAAATCATTACCATTGTTAGTGAATTTGTGTTTATATCATAGATTAATACAAGTTCACCAACAAAGGTAATGATCTCAAAAGGTAAATCAACATCAGAATTAAAGAAGATATTGTTTACCTTTTTAAGATCATTACCTTTGTTGGTGTACTTGTATTCATATCGTTGATGAATATAAGTTCAACAACATACATCTTTAGAGTTCAACCGTCTATACGTTCGGTACTTCAAGATCAAAGACTCCACGAAAAAGTTTGCAGTGGTACAAAATTTGTCCTTTTCGATGGAAAGATTTGAGCCACACTCTCACTACTTACCTGTAAGTTTCTCTCTCAGCGAGAACAATTTTAGCAATTTTTAAATGATTAGATTTGGACCTTATTAAGAACGACTAATATTCTAGCACATTTCACTATGTTTTCAATTTAAAATTTATAGCATCAAATTATATTTTTATCGGTTAAGAGAAGGAATTTATTTTATTTTAGTTATTCTTTTTATCTTTTGATAGATGAAATCTGTCAAATCTGGTCATGCAAATCCGGCAAATTTTGAAATGATTACCTTTGTTGGTGAACTTGTATTCATATACGATATGAATACAAGTTTACCAACAAATTCTGATGTTGATTTACCTTTTTAAGATCATTATCTTTATTGGTGAACTTGTATTAATATCTAACTTTTTGATATCATTACCTTTGTTGGTGTACTTGTATTCACATCGTATATAAATACAAGTTTACCAACAAAGGTAATGATCTCAAAAAGGTAAATCAACATCAGAATAAATGAAGATATTGTTTACCTTTTTGAGATCATTACCTTTGTTGGTGTACTTGTATTCACATCGTGGATGAATACAAGTTCAACAACAAAGGTAATGATCTCAAAAAGGTAAATCAACATCAGAAGGAATGAAGTACGATATTGTTTACCTTTTTGAGATGATTACCTTTTGCTAGATTTCATCTATCAAAAGATAAATAGAATAACTAAAATAAAATAAATTCCTTTTCTTGACGGATAAAAATATAATTTGATGCTATGAATTTTAAATTGAAAACATAGTAAAATGTGCTAGAATATTAGTGGTTCTTAAGAATGTCCAAATCTAATCATTTAAAAATTGCTAAAATTATTCTCGCCGAGAGAAAAGCTTACGGGTAAGTAATGAGAGTGTGGCTCGAATCTTTCCATCGAAAAGGACAAACTTTGAACCACTTTGAACTTTTTCGTGGAGTCTTTGATTTTGAAGTACCGAACGTGGAAGCGGTTGAACTCTAAAGACTCCCGCCACGGCGTGCTCATGACGCATGTCATCTCAAAGTTCTTCCTGGCAACATGGAGGCGGTTGAACTCTAAAGACAGTGATGTGCAGCTAATGTAAAGCAACAATGTTCCATTTTTTTCTCGAAACCACAACAATGTAACAAATGTTTTACTGAAGAAAAACATGAATCATGAATAAAAATACATGAATTATCCAACAGAAAATAAACTTTGAATAGCCATTCTTATATCTTTAGAATCCATGCGTTCTGTCTTCCTTTTCTTATAAGGATACAACACCTAGCCGAAATGCATCATCATCATAGCACAAACTGCATATGTAAATGATCTAAAAGAATTCCAATGTACAATGTCCAATATATGAGTACAAGCTTACTAATAAAGGTAATGATCTCAACAAGGTAAATCAAAATAAAAAAGAATGAAGGACGATGTTGAAAAGGATGAGGAAAAGACTCAAAAATCGTCCAAGTAGTGGAACAGATAAAAGATATTCTTGATTCAGTAGTTGCCAGGATATTGAAAACAAAAAAAAAAGAGAAATATATAATAGGATTGCCAGGATATTGAAAAACAAAAGAGTTCTGTGCGGATCATCGATGACCAAGAAAAAACAACGAACACGTAGGAAAAACAAATAGCGAAGCAACCAATGTAAAGATGGAATCACTACCTTTTGAACAATAAAAGAAAGAAAGTGATAATAGGTAGAAAGAAAGAAAAAAATAGAAAAATAGAATACCATTGCTATTGAAAAACAAAAAGAATTTCATGTGAATCATCGATAACCAACAAAAAACAATGAACACGTAGGAAAGGCTAACAGGCAGAAAGACACTTCAAAAAAGGAAGGTAATGATCTCAAAACAGTAAATCAACATCGGAAAGAATGAAGGATGAAGTTAAAGGATCTCCTTTTTGCCAAGATAATGTCTAAATAGTATGACATATAAAAAACATCCTTAACACAGTAGTTGCATGACAGTTTCGAAAACCAAAAAAAAAAGAATATGATTGCCATGATATTGAAAAACAAAAGAATTCCTTGTGAATCATCGATGACTAAGAAAAAACAACGAACACATAGAAAAAACAAAAAGCAAAGCAACCAACAAGGAGATCCTTTTGCGTTAGAACATATAAAAGACATCTTTGATGTTGTAGTTGCATGATTAGTTTCAGAAACCTAAATAAGAGTAAAATAAAATAGCATTGCCAAGATATTGAAAAACAAAAGAATTCAGTACGGATCATCGATGACCAAGAAAAAATAATGAACACGTAGGAAAAACAAAAAGCGAAGCAACCAGCGAAAAGATTGAATCACTACTTTTTGAACTATAAAAGAAAGACAGTGATAACAGATAGAAAGAAACAGAAAAAGAGAAAAATAGAATAGGGTTGATATGATATTGAAAAACAAAAAGAATTTCATGTGAATCATGGATGACCAACAAAAAACATAAAGATGGAATAACTACCTTTTGAACTATAAAAGAAAGATAGTGATAACAAACAAAAAGAAAGTGGAGTTGAGGCGAACGGGTAGAGAGACACTTCAAAAAAAGAAGGTAATGATCTCAAAACAGTAAATCAACATCAGAAAGATTGAAGGATGAAGTTGAAAAGTAGAAGGACAAAACTCAAAAACCATCCAAATAGTAGGACATATAAAAGACATCCTTAACGCAGTAGTTGCATGACAGTTTCGAAAACCAAAAAAAAAAGAAAA
Organism: Nymphaea thermarum; assembly: GCA_011799765.1. Lineage (NCBI taxonomy): Eukaryota > Viridiplantae > Streptophyta > Magnoliopsida > Nymphaeales > Nymphaeaceae > Nymphaea > Nymphaea thermarum. The sequence continues at coordinate 80,090 of JAANDH010000129.1, forward strand.
AGAAAAATAGAATAGGATTGCCATGATATTGAAAAACAAAAGAATTCCTTGTGAATCATCGATGACTAAGAAAAAACAACGAACACAGAAAAAAACAAAAAGCGAAGCAACAAAAAAGGATATCCTTTTGTGTTAGAACATATAAAAGACATCTTTGACGTTGTAGTTGCATGATTAGTTTAAGAAACCTAAAAAAGAGTAAAATAAAATAGGATTGCCAAGATATTGAAAAACAAAAGAATTCAGTACGGATCATCGATGACCAAGAAAAAACAATGAACACGTAGGAAAAACAAAAAGCGAAGCAACCAGCGAAAAGATGGAATCACTACTTTTTGAACTATAAAAAAAAGACAGTGATAACAGACAAAAAGAAACAGAAAAAGAGAAAAATAGAATAGGATTGATATGATATTGAAAAACAAAAGGAATTTCATGTGAATCATCGATGACCAACAAAAAACAACGAATACGTAGGAAAAACAAAAAACATAAAGATGGAATCACTACCTTTTGAACTATAAAAGAAAGACAGTGATAACAAGCAAAAAGAAAGTAGAGTTGAGGCGAACGGGCAGAGAGACACTTCAAGAAAGTAAGGTAATGATCTCAAAACAGTAAATCAACATCAGAAGGAATGAAGAAGTAGGAATAAGAGACTCAAAAACCATCCAAATAGTAGAACATATAAATGACATCCTTAACGCAGTAGTTGCATGATCAGTTTCAAAAACCAAAAAAATAGAAAAATAGAATAGGATTGCCAATATATTGAAAAACAAAAGAATTCCATGCGAGTCATTGATGACCAAGAAAAAATAACGAACACGTAGGAAAAACAAAAAGCGAAGCGGGGAGTGGAATTGCCACATCAAGAAAGGATCTCAAAGAATCCATGATTGAACGAATGCCATGATTGAACAAGTGGGGAGTGGGTGAGGGCGGGAATCAGAAAGAAGGTAGAGTTGAGTTGAACGGGCAGAGAGACGACGACGAAAGACACATGATTGAACAAGCAGGGAGTAGGTGAGGGTGGAAAGAAGTATTTTAAACGATGCTTTGCTTAATATTTCTAAATTTTTATTTAGGCCATGTTAAGTTTTTGAAATTACAAAAATAAGTATTAGTGTTTAACTAGTCTAGTCGAGTCGAATTCATTCAACTCATTTACATGCTTGAGTTATCAGTTAAGCTCGAACTAGGCTCGTTTAACTTATGAGTCAAGCTCGAATCAAGTTTAACCAAGCAAGTTTGAGTTGAGCCCAAGGTAACTCGACTCGTTGAACATCCCTAGCCGTGATCTAAGCCAAACCATGGCTAATATATACAGAAGGCCAACAAATATCTGACCCGAAAATATGCATCAGATTTGAGCAAAATATCCTCTGCAAGCTCGACCTGCGGCTCCTTTTATTATATGCTATAGTTGCTGGCCGAACAGATTTTGTCATGGATCGGGGAGATTTTACATGTTATTTTTCTTTTACATTTTTTAATTAACTAAAATTATTAATATTATTTTAAAATTTCAAAAAATAAAAAAAAAAATTAATGCAATATAGACCAATACATAACTACATGTGGGCTAAATGTGACATTTATTAATTGATCGCTTATTTGAGGATTTACATTAACCCCAATCATCTTTCTCTAACTACCCTTATAACCTGAGTTAGTGACTAATTTGACAAATTAAATTATATGAACATCAGTCTCTTTGTTGCCAACATACATTGGATAGTGTTGTGTAGCTGGTCGGACATGGGGCATATATTAAATGTGTCTCTTGTTAGAATTTTAAGGGCATTACTTTTTAAAATAAATAAATAAATAGCTATAAAATTCTTAGAAAACATTTAGAAACGTACTAGTGGCACCTGGAATTTAGGCGGAGCCCAGATTGACATTTGCTATTTAATTAGGCGCACTGATTTTCACAACGGCGGTTCTAATTTTTTATTTGTGTCAACTCTTTGCATAAGGGGATGCAGAGTACTGTATCTTTCCCAGTTGTGAGGAGGTTTGAAAAAGAAAAGAATAATCCTACTACTTATGTGGGGGGACGCAGTACTGGCATTATGCAAGACTAAATCTAACTGAATCAAAACTGGCAGCCTGTTCTAGCAAGACAAAAACAAATTATTTGAAGTAGAAAGCACAAACCAAACTATGTACATTAGTTATTTTCATAACAAATACTTGAACAAGGCGGCTTTTGTGATTTACGTGATATAACATGTTAAAAATACATGAGTACAGCGAAAGAGAGAACAAGTAATAGATGGACAGAATTGTCGGCAAGCAGCCACCATTCGTCTTGCACAACCATAAGAGACTGCCATTGGGCGTCGCTTCGGCTGTATTGTTGGATTGGATCCAACCTCCGTCTGGTTGTTAGTGGTGAAGCCTTTAACTGCTCAACACCAGCTCTTTATAATTCTTTTATTTTTACATTGACAAATTTAATATTTACTTTTATATATATGTATGTGCCCCTCTAGATATAAATGTTTTTAAACCGGTGCCCCTCCAATGGATTTTTCTGTCCCTGCTACTAGTAGTTAGTAGTTGTGTAGTATAAATGGACAAGAAAGAACCATGAGATGGAGAAGAAAAGAAGAAAAATATAAGAAAAGATGGCAACTAGCAACCTTGTAGTTGTAAGTGGGTTATGGTGAAGGTGAAGAGAAAGAAGAAGAATACAACTAGTTTTGCTTGCATGTGAGGGGGCCTGGTTATATGCATCTTGGTGCTTAAAAAAATTGTGCACCAAGACTCTGGGGCAAAGCTAGAATTTTTTTTAGAGGCGGGCCGAGCAGTCCAATCTTTATATCTGGGTAGGGTTAAAATGAAGTTGAATCCAAACAATACATGGCACAACTAAAATTTTTAATTTTTTCAACGTAATTTTTTTCAATGGGCTGGGGTGGGGCCATGGCCTAGGTTGCCCTCCCACTCCCTCCGCCCCTGCTCATGACCTACAACCAGGGTGATAACTTAAAAACATAAAAGGAGAGGGCTTTTTTTTTTTATTTTCTATTTTCTTTTTTTTTTTTTTTTGTCGATGGACACTTCACCAGTAACAATCAACGATCGAACAGTGGAAGGCAAGGGCGTAGATAGGTGGAGTTTCATGAGGGGTATATTTTATGGAGCTCAATTTAAAACATAGATATTTTACTTGGTAGAAGTGAATTCAGTTATATGGAACAGTCCCACAAAACCCCAGTTACTCTTTTAAGACTAATTGAAAATTTGTTAATTACATATTTAATGTCTTATAATTTTTTCTTTGGCTTCGCCTTTGATAAGAGGTTGCCGACCAACAAGAACAACAAACGGTCTGAAAAAAAAAAAACAAACAAACAAACACATTTTTTACTACGCAACATTAACGTTAGTTTTAGTCTCAAAACGTTTTAATCCCAAAGTCGTCAGTAAACGTTTGAAAGCAAGCGTCAATGAGGACGTTGTCGTCGAAACCTTCAGTACTGTTTCACAGCACGTCAGTAAAATGCTACTGATTTCTTTGCGTTTTGTCGGCAATAAAACCTGTCAAATGCATACATTTATTTTATCAGTTAATCGACTTATAATGATGTGACACGTGTACAAATCTAATATATGTGAATGACATCAAGGAGTGGAACCAAAGGAGGACAGCATGGGCTTTGGCCCCCTCAAAAAAAAAAAGTAAAAATTTACATCTAAAATTTAGAAAATTTTAGTTATTTATATAAAAAATTTTAGAAAATGATATTTCGACCTTTGTTAAAATTTGGAAACTTTAATTTGGCCCCTTTCATGAAACATTTATGGCTCTGCCCCTATAACATGGGACATTTTACACTTAGTATATATGCAATTTTTACTTACACCAGTTTCTCGTAGCGTTAGAATAAAGTCGTGGGTCGTCGCCGCGCAGGTCCATCGCTGCCTCACTCTTAAAAACAACTTGATTCAAAAAAAATGTTTTATATGAAAGTAATTTTTTACAAATATATTAAGATGTTTATATTTTATTTAAAATAATTTTTTAACAAAAAATAAAAGGATCTTATTTTTATACCTGACCTAAGTGTCTGATTTTTATTACTATCTTATATTAAAAATCAAGCTTACACGCTTGATTTTTTGAAAAACGTTGGCGAGCAAGAAAACTCCAGGTTTTGCAAAGTAGTGATACTTTAAAAGAAATGATCAAATTTCTAAAACAAAAAAACAAAAGAGCTTAGCAAAAGTATGATCGATTTTTGTGGGATAATAAAAATGCCTCAAGTTTTGATCACTGCCCATTTGAGCGCCTCTTCCGAATGCAACTCAGACCATAAAAATCAGGCGACTTCATTTACAGCAACTATGCTCATTCTCAACCTCCTGTCTCCATCGATTTGTGTTGTTTTCCTGTGCGAAGGCCGACCAGAATATCTCCTTAGACATTGGAATATCCCTTCCAGTAATTTTGAAGATATGGAATCAAATTGGCCCCCACCAATATATACTTTGTCCCTCAATGTCTTAAATAATTGTTTTTTTTTTTTTTGTATTACTAGTTAAAGTTTTATAGTTTCCATCACAGAAAAGCTGCGATCGATTGTTTCTCGTGATCAAGAAGCTTGCCAACATTTTTTTTTCAACAAATCAACCTCAAGATACCTGCAGATCGACCACCAAAGACCTGAAAAATGGTTAGCTAGATTACTTAAAACCAGAAAAGAAAGGAAGTTAGAAGCGTGTGAACTTAAATATTGGATGAAGAAATCGATTCGATAAAGTTTGATATTCCAGATGCAAATCCGCATATTGGATGAATAAATCTTCTTAATTCATATTTTTATCCTGCTGAAGAACCAAGAATGGAAACTGCAGTTCTGGATGTTAAACCAACGCGATAATTCATATTCTTACCACCTGAAGTGAAAAGAAGACCAAACACTGGTGTGCTGTCATCAGCTGGGAGTCGTCGTCCCCACCACCCGCGCGGTCACAGTCAGGAAAAGCCTATAAAAGCTTAAAGAGGGCTCTCCTGCATTCACCAGCAGTTGGGAGCTAGAAACAAGTGTAGGAATTGCCTGTGTAGTTGAGCATTAGAAAATGGCAGTTGCTCAATGCTATGAGATACCACCTGCAGCACTCAACCCTAGCTGTGGGGATCAATTAGGCTCTGGGGAGTGCCTGATCGGAAGCTTGAAAGCCTATGTTACTGGTTCTCCAAGCACCAGAAAGGCTGCCATCTTGGTTTCTGATGTCTTTGGCACGTTACCCATCTCTTCCCCTGCATGCTCTCTCTCTCTCTCTCTCTCTCTCTCTCTCTCTCTCTATATATATATATATATATATATATATATATATATATATATATATATATATATATATATATATATATATATATATATATATTATATATATATATATATATATATGTGTGTATATATATATATATATATATATATATATATATATATATATATATATATATATATATATATATATATATATATATATATATATTAATTATATGCATGCATCCATATATGTGTGTATACATATAGATATATTTATGTACATATAGACGGAGGGAGACGTCTTTATTTGCTGACTTGATGCTCTTTTGTTTATAACTCCCCATATCCTTCAGAGGAATAAAAATATGACCCTGTAAAGGCCTATTCTTGCGTACTCATTTCAAAATTCACTGTGATAGAACAATATCGTAGATTGAGAATTTGGATGGATTCCTCATATGATGAAGAGCTGTTTGTTTTTTTCAGTTAATTGCAATTACTTGCTCTGTTTTTTCTTAATTTTTTTCTATAATTTTTTGTCTCACGATAAAATTTTGACTTCGTCTTCTGGCTTTTTTGGCTTGAGCATGCAGGATATGAGGCACCCAACCTGAGGTAACGCACGGTGTTGAAGTTCGACGGTTTCATGCCTGGCATCATTATAAAATAATTCGTTTACATACTCTTGTATATGTAAATTCAATTATTTGTCTTTCTTTTAAGTGATATTGAGATTAACCTCCCCGTTCACCAAGAGAAATTGCAGTCGAACTTTCTCTGTGAAGCTCCTCTGATTTACTCTGCCTTTGATAGTCAAGAGACGGATTCCGGTTGTTACTCTGCCTCCTGCTAGGTCTTAGCATAAGCAAAGATATGTTATATATATATATATATATATATATATATATATATATATATATATAATCCATATTCAAATTTTGTTAAAAAGTTGTCGCATCCACACCAACATCAGAACCAGACCCCACAACTGTGACTTAGCTATTTATGTCAATTCATGTCGTACCAATTTCATACAAATGTGTGCATAAATATTTGTATTTATTCGATCATTTACAGCTGATAGACTCGGACCTAATTGTGCTAACTAGACTCAAGTAGTCTCAATTTTCTTTCCAATTTCATGAACGACCTGTGTCTGACTTTGGCTTTGAAAACTCAGATATTGAACTTATTCTACGGCACAAGATTAGTATTGATGCCTTCTACAAAGGATATTAAAGAGAAGAAGTCAGGCTTAGCTTCAATTACAGTGCTTCCCATTGATATGCCCTGTTCTTGACTATGTCTTTGTCACAACAGTTTATCGTGAACTATGCACCTATAGAACCTTACTAGGAGATACACAAAGAGAACCCATAGATTATATTTGACATAGTTTATGATCCATCATCTATGTCTGCCAACAAAAGTTGCTTTCCTCTTCAGCTACCAGCTTCTACTACTTTTCATAAGAATTTTCTGGCGTTCTTCTACACTAATATTTCTGCAATATGTTCGATCCTGAAAAGGAATCTTGCTGACAAGATTGCTGCAAGTGGATTTTTTGTGGTGGTTCCAGACTACTTCCATGGAGATTCCTATGCTCCAGAAAGGGGTTCTATTCCTGACTTTTTGGACAATCATGGTCCAGTAAGTTGTAGAGCCAGAACTAGGCAGCCATAGTTGCAACTTTGTTTTGCAGGCTTTTCATTTTTATACATATTTTATTATAAAGTCCTACTCGAAGCCTCAACTCCTTTTCTTGTAGGAGAAAGGATTTGAAGACACCAAGCCTCTGATTGCATATTTAAAGAGTCAAGGTATATCATCTATTGGGGTTGGAGGCATTTGTCGTGGTGGTAAGCTCAAATTAAGCCCAAATTGTTCTGAATAAATGTTCATAGCCATAGCTTATGCCCATCATTTTAACGCTTTGCAGGAAAGGTGGTCGCAGAATTAGGCAAGACTGAAGAAATCCAAGCTGCGGTCATGTTTCACCCTTCACTTGTTACTATAGATGATATCAAGGGTAACCACCATCCCTATCCTTCAGTCTCTTTCGATTGTTCTCAATGGATACTACAAGTTTCACTTCTTCTTTTTCACTTTGGTTACAGAGGCTAAAGTTCCTACTGCAATTCTGGGAGCAGAAACCGATCAATCATCTCCACCTGAATTGATTAAAAAGTTTGATGAGGTTCTATCTGCCAAGAAAGAGGTAACAGTTCATTACCATCAATCCTACCCGAAGACTTCCTTTTCATTTTGATGAGAAGTTGTTTCGACGATGAGTTTCAACTGAATAACCAGTCAAGTTGCCTCTTCCTAAATGCAACCATATACAAAGATTAGGTGAATGATTGCTATATATTATTATTTCCTCCTGTTTCTTGAAGTAATTTTACGAAACACACATAAATTTTTGTTTTTTTGGTTCATTAATTTCTAGAACCTTACCAGTCCAATCTTAATGGCAAAAAAATGTGCATAATCTTTGCGCTATGCCAACGTAAATTTTAGTATGTTGCAGAACGGCGTTTTTTGTGACAATGGTTTTTCAACTGAATCACAAGTCAGGTTGCCTCTTCCTATAAATGCAACCATATACAAAGATTAGGAGAATGATTGCTATATATTATTGTTTTCTCCCTGTTTCTTGAAGTAATTTTATGAAACACACATAATTTTTTTTTTTTTTTGGTTCATTAATTTCTAGAACCATACCAGTCCAATCTTAATGGCAAAAAAATATGCATAACCTTTGCGCTATGCCAACGTAAATTTTAGTATGTTGCAGAACTTGGTGCACTCTCCTCATGGACATTAGATTTTCATTTCACTGCTGCCCTTTTTCCTTGTTTGATTTTCTTCTCCGTGAGCAAGTGGAAGAAACAGAACGCTGAACTGTTGATCCTGTGCACTCGCAGATGAATAGTTTCGTGAAGATATTCCCAGGCGTCGGGCATGGCTGGACAATGAGATACAAGCCTGAGGAAGCGCACACTCACATGATTGAGTGGTTTACTGCTTATGTGCACTGAGTGGCGTGCATGACTCAGCTCAACAGACAAGCTATGGGAGTAGAAGCTATCTGGGTTAAATAAAAAGCATGATTGGGTGTGATACTATTCACACTGTCATGTTCTTTGAACTTCGTGGTCTGTTGAAAGTATGCTTCTATCTGTAAAATTCCGCATGTTGGCAGCCTAATAAAAAAGGCTTGTATCTTTCTCACTGACTTTGGAGGCCGACGGGTCCGGGTTTGGACCACCAATTTTAACAAGCACTAACTCATTGACAGCGTAAATCGACTTCAATCCAATCAATGACAGAGCCAAAAATTTCTGATAAAGGAGCACTAATATTATAAATCATAAGCTTTAAGGGGTAGTTATATAAAAAAGTAGAAAAATAACTGAGGAGATTACAAGTCCATTATGGGGGTTTGGCAACCAGAACATTCTAGTTTTTGGAAGGCAACGTTAATGAAACACTATTATTTCTCAACTAATGGGTAATATTTATTTCTGCTATTGACCGTTGAGATTTGACAATCATAACAAATTATTGTTGTCCCATCAGCCTGCCTTGAAACTTGGAGAAGCTTCATGAAAAAATTTTATTGTTTTCCAAACTTGCATAAGAATTTAGGACAGATTTATAAAGCAAACTAACTCATTGTTTTATGAAACTTTTGTGTAGGTTCATGAAATAATAAAAATTGGTCACTACTGCCAGGTGAGTCCGTAAGGTTGAAAAGGTATAATTTAAGTCTATTTGTTCGTATGGGTTCGAGTCTAGTCCATTCTGGCAGATCGGCCTTGTTCTTATTTGCCAACCTGAAGGGAACACGACTAAATAACAAAGGAAAAAAAAAAAAAAAAACCAATCAGCTAATGGGGTTGAGTTCTAAGTTCATTCTTTATGGGCGGAGCCAGGATTTTTTTCAAGGGCAGGCCAAACAATTCGAAGGTCGAGCCAAGAGGAGCAACAAGTCGGGCCAAGAAGAGCGAGAGGTCGGATCAAACTAAAAAAATTTGATTTTTTTTAATATAAAAAAAAAAATCTACACTCACCCGGGCCATGGCCAAGCCCGCCCCCTGCCTCCCTCCATCCCCACCAACATACCTAATGAACAAATGCTCCTAGTTAATATAAAAAAGAAAATTTCTTGCAAGGATAAAAAATGCAAGTGAAAAAAAAGTTAAAAATCTAAAAAGGATATCTTTAAAAGTAATTCTAAAAATACCCCAACTCTTCTTTTGGTGTGTTTATCATTGAAGGGTGCACGAAACTCACTCTTGCATGTGAATGCATAAAGCGGAAGAAGAAAAGAGTGGAATGAACTATGAAGAGAGAAGTGAAAAAAAAAAAAAAAAAAAAAAAAAAAAAGATTAGAAACCTTTTGGAACATCTTTTCCTGTTGCTCTGATTTCATTTGTCCCTTCTTGTTATGAGGCTGCAACTTTTTCAATGTGCTGATTTTATGTGCTGATTTTGTTGGATTAGAAAAGAAGGAGATCCATGTCTTGTATGCCACTTTTACCCTTTCGAGTGGAACCCTTTTTAAGTGTGGAGTCAAGAAATTTTCATGAAAAGGGCCAAATTATAATTTCAAAATTTTAACGAGAGTCCAAACATGATTTTTCAAAAAATTTTATATATGATTATAAAAAAATTTAATTTTTAATTTTTTTTTTTTTTAGGAGGGGCAAAGGCTCCTGCCGCGCTCTCGCTCCGCCATTGCAACTCTCGTTTCCCGTCACTTTTCCCAAGTTGGGGTTTTTCCATATTAAATTGTGTGATCATTTGCTATATTTTATTTTCTACATGATTTTTGCTTGTATCTCCTTTATAAAGACCTACGATTACATGCTAAAGTGACGAGTTGCACGCATCGGGGAAGCTTAGCATGCAACAGGCAACATTAATTGCATGCATCATGCAAATTGTTACATGAAGCAAGAAAGCATGCCCATGGGAAAAAGAAGCTCTTCTCCAAAGACTAGCCTATCTAGATAATGTCAGCATTGTCACTCATCCATGATGGCTCCTATAGGAATCGGTGGCTGATCTCTTCTGTTAGTCGAGCTTAGTTTTCAGGTGCCAAACTGATCAAACATTGTCCAAATTTGCAAAAAGAACTAATAAATCAAAGTGAAATTGCTCTAGGATGGCCCAAAGAAACCCCTTCTCCCCATAAATCAAACAATTCCATGGTGTAAATTCGCACAAACGGTTCCCCCTCTCAGAAATTGACTAAAATCCACTTCACCAAAAAGTCTCCACTTAAATTTTTCAGAGGTTGGTCTCTTCTAAAGATCACAGCAACCGAACATCATGATGATGAATAAACTCTAATTGCAAGGAAGAGACACTAACTAAAATTTATGTCCGCAAAAAGGAACATTTTTTTGCAGCGGCACAGAATTACACATGAGAGACATCTATCTCATCCAACTACATATAGTGCTATGAGAAGACCGAATTGTTTCCATCTCAATAAACAAAGAACAAACAAAACCAAAAGATCTCCTCCCAGTAGAAGTTACAAAGATTCAAGCGTACCATGTGGAATTGATAAAACGCACCATGAACAATTTGTGTGCAATATAGATCCATTGCTGCAAGAAGGTAAAGACAAGATACGACGCAAGTGAAAATTTCCTCAGAACATTGTTAAAAACCAGGTGTTCCGTCCAGATTTTAGATGTTGCGCTGACACAGCTAATTAAAAGGGTAGGGGGGGCAGAGAGAGAGAGAGAGAGAGAGAATTAGTCACCGGAGGATCTCAGTGGTAGGTGAGGGAAAGAGACGAGAGCGATTTCCCAAAATATCTGACCAGGAAGATAAAGACTAAGCATATAGAAGCTTTACTCACGTCAGTGCAAATTCTCTCCCTGGTGCCAATCACGGAGTAGCAACACTCTCCATCCCTTTTGCCAGCAGTAACAGTGGAACAATTTCACTTCCTCGTGGATGACCAGCGAAAAGAACCGCAAACAGCCTGAATTACTCCAAAACATGCTTTGAGTAATTTGAAGCCTTCTCCCCAAGACAATTTCTCTACAAACAGATACAGTTGACTTATTGGACAACACCACACAAGCACATAATTTGACGAATTTTACATGCACAATGTGAGTCTACATGCACAATGTGAGTCTATTTGGCGCACTAAAGCAACAGTGTTCCATTTCTAATCTAGTGACGCATAACAATGGACTATAGTTTGCCTATTTGTAATAAACTATGAAAACAGTCTAGAATATCCTTATGGAGTAGAGATCCATCCACAGAAAGGAAAAAGGAATCTCATCAAGGAAAACATAAAATCAGTACAGACTACGCTTGATCCCATTGGAGTAACCTATAAGAGCATCCAATAGTTGCCACTGAACAGTACAAGCCTGTCAGCCTAATTAGGATAGCAAGGGTTCAAATACAGGTAAACGGAATGCATAGAAGAACGAGAACTTAACTGGAGTATGTAAAACCAAAGATGACAAAGCCCTCCATGATAGCAAAGGTTCAAATACAGGTCAACGGAATGCATATAAGATCGAGAACTTAATGGAGTATGTAAAACCAAAGATGACAAAGCCCTCCATAGACGGGCTATTTGCAACCCCCAGTCTACCAAAAGCCATTAGACTTTCCCCACAAAGAAGGGCTAAGAATAAATTAAATATTCAAGCAAAACAGCACAAAACTGCATTTATCCCAGGTAGAAGGATGAAGGGATTATTACCTCATACATGTGAAGAACTGCAGTCTAAACAAACAAGCGAAATGAAAATTCTTTTAGTTATGATGGAACTTCGATGCTTTCACTTCCAAAATTCACTTCTTCCTCAAACAATTCCTTGACTGCAGCCACAAGGCTGCTGGTCAGCCCATCGAGACGCTGTCCATTCTTTTTCATGTCCTCCAATAGCTTCTCTGCCGTTTTCCAGTCCAGTGCTTTTTTGCAAAGTGACTGGATCAGCTTTGTGTACTCATCAGTAGTTGGGGAAACCCCATACTCCTTCATCTCATTCAAAAGCTCGACTGCCTTGTCATAATTCTCCAACTTCACGTATCCACGAATCATAGCATGATAAGTAACAGGTGTAAGCTTAGAGTGTCTCTGTTTCGCCTCTGAGAAATACTTGCAGGCTTCGTCCATTTGACCGTTCTTTGCAAATCCACCCAAAATAACGGTGTAAGTATAAACATCTGGTCTCAACCCTCTCGTCTCCATCAGTCTCATCATTGCAATTGCCTCTTCCAGCTTCCCAGTTCTAGAAAGCCCATTGATGACGGAATTGAATACTGGATTACCAGGCGGAGGACCCATATCGACCATCTTAAGCAATAAACTTTTAGCCGAATCAAGATCTTTAATCCTACAAAGTCCCCGAATGACAGATGAGAATGGCTTAATTGCATATTTCCTAGCATCTCCAACAAAATCATTTAGTATCTCCTCGCCTAAATGAACCGTCTTATCATCCCTACAGAGACTACTGACCAAGAAACTAACAACAGACTTCGGCAATTGTATGTTCTTCTCTTTTGCCATCAAGTAAATCAAATGGGCATCCTTTGCTCTGCCACCCCTGCAGAAATAAACGATCAGCTGGCCGATTTTCTGACCACCTGGAAGCTTTCCTAAATTAAGCATCTCCTCACAAAGCAACCACGCATCATCATACATCTTTCGACAGCATAATGCGTCGATTGTAAAGTAATAAGTGTCTGGGTCCCGGTCATAGCCATAATCATCAAACTTGTTGAACACTTCCAGTGCAGCCCTAGCTTTTCCTAATCTCCTAAACACTGAAATCAACTCATTGAGAGCTTTGGTACTCACTGAGCTCTTATCTTTCTCCATTGATTCTTTGATAAAATCCCACAAGGAGTACGCGTCATTCTTCCTAAGATTTACACCAAGTGCACAAACCAAAAGCTCGATAGCTGTAGCCTTTTTCGTGAGTTCCGTTTTCGTCGAAGCCCATTTGAAGAACGCAACGAGACTCTGAGTCATAATATGGGGTTCTCCTAAAACACGAAGGACAAACTCCTCGCTCAAGTCCACATCTATCCCGTCCAGTGACGATTCAATCGACCCATCCGAAGTGCTCTGAAGAATCGAGAGAACGCTCTGAACTTGTTCTTCACTAACCACGAGTGGACTTTCTAGAGTTCCTTCAATTTCGTTCTCTGCCCCGTCATCCAACGGGCGCTCTATGGGCTCCTCGAATGTGTTGTCTATGACTCCTTCAGAAGGATTATCTTCTATCTGGTTTCCTAGAGTTTCTGTAGTTGGGTTTTCCTCGGGCAACCTTTCCCTGGCGTCTTCGTCAAATAAGAAGCTACTTTTTCGGCCACCCCCATCATTTCTCCCTTCTTCCTCATCGTCGATCTTGACGGAATTAACAGAGGCATCTGTAAAGCGTGATTCTTCCGAGTGACAGCTTGGGCCTCTGTGATCACCACCAACAGGGGAACTTGCATCTCCGGATGCAACTGATTCGATGCGTTGGCTTTCTAGAGAGAGAAACCGATGACTTGGTACAAAAGGATTAGACTGGGTAGCGTCTCTCAAGGGATCAAGCGATGGTAAAGAAGATGAAACGAGGGTTTCTCGGATGGTGATTACCTCTGCAGCCCATGTCCTCCCGATTGAAGCCCTCCGCAACAGATCCCTCGCCGCCAACCTCCACATCTCTCCCTGCACCCCTCTCCCCCACACACTCTCTCTCTCCTCCCTCCGTCCAAGGGCTTAGGGTTTTTCTGCAAACAAATTACAGACACACGCTCACACTGTAAGCATATTACAGAAACGAGCTCAGAACATTTTTAATTGGCATTCAAGGGGCTCATGGAGGCATGGTCGTTTATCTTATCAACCTGCTCTTTGTTCTTGACTGCTTTGGGGAGGACACGCTCGTTCCGTCTTCCTGTGATGAATAGTTTGCTGTTTACTGCATAGTCTGAATTGGATGACTGCTTAGCTGTGTGTCATTTAGCCTGCAAACAGAAAGAGTTGCTGCCACATTTTGTTTGAATTTGATACTCTAAACATGTTGGAATCCTTTATTTAGTAAGGAGAAATGTGATATCAGCTATTATAGAATTGGGCCTATTTTTATAAAGAAGTAAGAAATAAATGGCTTGAATTGCATAAAAATTCGATGGTGAAAAAAATCAAACTTTTTCATTGCATTAATTTGATTGGAAAGTATGACTTGCAGATGAACACATTTACCGGCATGCATTCAACAGAAATTCATTATATATATATATATATATATATATATATATATATATATATATATATATATATATATATATATATATATATATATATATATATATATATATATAAGAAAAGAAAGAGATATAAGAAAAGTAAAGTATACCAGATCTAGATCACAGCTTACACAGTTAAGCTTCTTAAATTTCTGTTAAAAACTATTTTGAATAAAATATAAACACAATAATATATATTACGAACACTAAAAGTCTATGCAGATTATCAGTGATGTTAGTTCTTTTATTATTAATCAAACTGATTTTAATGATAGACATATGTTCAGCTTATCTATCCAACTTGTTCTGTCGCAAATAGTTGCAAAAACTGCCCTTACTTATCAATTAATTGAAAAAAAAAAAAAAAAAGTTCCACCTAGAGTCCATCAATTAAGATGCTAAGGAATCGATGGAGACGAAACCATTAAACTATTGTCTACGTTGTCCATTTTTTTAAAAAAATTGGCGGTTGTTTATGCCACTTAGGTGGGGCACAAAAGCCAAGCCTTTTTAATTCATCATCAAAGTGCTTTTTCTTTATTATGATCTTCTAGATACAATTTTAAGAGTGTTTTGATGGAAAATCTATATTAAAATAATACAAAGCGAAACTTTTGTAGGAACCAAAAAAAGCCACAAAAAAAAAAATTGATGATCCATAAAGGTAAAACTTTTGTTTATGACCAATATACATTTCTAATTAATAAAAAAAACTTTTTTTTGTCTTGGTCATAACCTCATTATTTCATAAATATTTTATTATCTCATAAATATTTCTTATTTTTATGTTTAGTGTTATCTTATACATCAGTTTGTTATCTTGTTTTCTCATAAATCATTTGTTATCTCATACACATTATTTTATATTTATGTTTTACATTATCTCATACACCATCGTTACGTTATATCTATTTGTTATCTCAAGTATATTATCTCATACATATTTGTTATCTTATACATATTTGTTACATACATATGTAATGTTCTCTCATAAATCATTTGTTATCTCATACACATTATTTTATATTTATGTTTTACATTATCTCATACACATATTTGTTACATACATATGTAATGTTCTCTCATAAAGCATTTGTTATCTCATACACATTATTTTATATTTATGTTTTACATTATCTCATACACATATTTGTTACATTATATCTATTTCTTATCTCAAGTATATTATATCATACATATTTGTTACATACATATGTAATGTTTGGGCATGAAAATAAACATATATAATAAGGTCTATATTTGACATATGATCGTCTATACACAAAACAACATATAAAACTTTGTTTCGATTGGAGGACCCGACTCACACCAATTCTACATCCAAAGGACACTAGCAGGTATTTTTATAGTGATACTTGGTACTTGCAAACAACGCCATTCTTGCATCCAAGACGGAAACCCTTTTAAGAATCTGCAATGGGGTAGCGGATGGTAACATTGAACTTTATAACAGCATTTAACGGCGGGTCAACCTCAACCGTCTCTAATTCGGCGTAGCCTTTAACTTACTGGAACTCGCCCATTCCCGACACCACGGACACCTCCCTTTACTGCTGCAAGTAGCGGTCGGCTCCTCTAAGCACATTTCAATATCTTTTATCAGTGAAGTGTATAATTGCAAATTATTTTATAATATTAGGTGGCTACTTCTAATTTCGTAATCAGTTAGTTTATAAGTTTTTATTTTTCTTTATAAATTTCTCTTAGATAAATTTGTATCCATCTCATTTTCTTCAACCAAATTAGAACTACAGATCTCATTTTCTTCAACCAAATTAGAACTACAGCAGAAGCTACGAAGAAAGGTAACACCAGGCACCACACTCTTGTTTAAGCTGGTCGCTCGACTAGCTCGTTCTAAAAAAAAAAAAAAAAATTAAGAATCAAGATGGATGGGATTATAAACATTATTGCTAAATCTGATATTCGAACGCCAGGGATAAGTACCCAACGTTGCTAAAAACAATAACGTAGTGTGTATAAAATGTGTTATAAGAATGTAAAAGTTGCAATAAATAGTGTTCTAAAACCACCTTGTTCTTCTCACCAAAACACCTTCTAAGAGTTGCATATATGCTCAAAATTGAGATATGATTTTAGATTTTTCCATTTTCCAGATGTACCAAATTTGATCAAACTGGACTTATAATATATATATGAAATCCAAATCCGACATATTTTCACATGTTTTTCGGTGTCTTAATAATCATTGAACATCCAAACGTTAAAGTCTTGAGATCTGCTTGAATTGAAGCAGTATACAAAAGCGTAACCTATGATACACTTATTTGTTTTTTATATACTTGTTTTCTAGTCATATATATTGTCGACTATGAATGATCTCTAATTTGATTCAATTTTTGCTCATTTTGACGACACCCAAAAATTCATGTGTACGACAAAAGGGCCATTTGGTATTAGAGAGCGAGTGTAGACAAAGCGGGTTATATTAGAGGTGGTTAACATACATGATTTCAATATGGATCGTATTCAAAACCACACGTGCAGAAACATCACTTGCTTGGTTTCTTTGGGTACCCTCTTGTCGTGGCAATCTTTAATACCTTTTTCCTTTTGGCAATCTTTAATACTTGCGGTGCACCATAGTATGAATTGATATGTTTATGAGAAAGAGAGACAGGCTTTTGCCAGCATTTACTTAATACCAAAGAGTTCTTTTGGGGAGAAATTGAAAATCTGTTGCACTTCGATGCATTGGGCGAAAAGTATTTAATGGGCTGTGGGAAATTGGTCTTCAACAATTTGAGTCGGTGAAACAACTCAATCCTCCCTGCAGAGAAAGTATTCAAGCAGGGCATGAACTATCAGCATATCACTTTTTCAGATATTATACAACCAAAGCTTGCTATGAAACTCAGTAGGGTCATAAGCTTCTCAAGCTTCGGTATCACAAGCACGAGCTCCATGTGCCCACGAGCAAGCATGACGACAGAGGCTGTTGAGTCCGTTACAGTCTCGACGTACGGCCGTCGTATGTTCCCTTACTCTTCCAACCGCCAAAACAAATAATCCATCTTCTTCTAGCCCCCCCCCCCCCCCCCCCCCCCCCCCCCCCCCCCCCCCCCCCCCCCCCCCCCCCCCCCCCCCCCCCCCCCCCCCCCCCCCCCCCCCCCCCCCCCCCCTCCGCGGTTTTCCACCACTGGACTTCCATCATCATCTACGCTCCACTTGATGGAGGACTCGTGATGCCCATTGCGGCGACGACTGATTTTTTGGTCTGTTCTTTCTCTCAGCTCGCTCGTAGCATGTATCTTCTTCTTTTGCTTGTAGTTTTTCTTGTCATCTATTCCTGCATTCTCAAGATTTCTTCCTCGGTTCGCTACTTTGTTTCGAGATACAGGGAGCCGACCGCTACTTGCAGCAGAAAAGGGAGGTGTCCGTGGTGTCGGGAACGGGCGAGTTCCGGTATGCTAGAGGCTACGCCGTATTAGAGACGGTTGAGCTTGACGCGCCGAATGCTGTTATAAAGTTCAATCTTACCATCCGCTACCCAGTTGCAGATTCTTAAAAGGGTTTCCATCTTGGATGCAAGAACGGGGTTGTTTGAAGTATCACTATAAAAATACCTCCTGCTGTCCTTTGGATGTAGAATTGGTGTGAGTCGGGTCCTCCAATCCAAACAAAGTTTCATATGTTGTTTTGTGTATATGACGAGCATATGTTAAATATAGACCTTATTATTAATATATAAATATATATATTTATTTATTTTCATGACCAAACATTACATATGCATGTGACAAATAGATATAAGATAACAAATATGTATGAGATTAATGTATATGAGATAACAAATAGATATGATGTAACGATGGTGGATGAGATAATGTAAAACATAAATATGAAATAATCTCTATCAGATAACAAATGATTTATCAGAGAATAAAATAACAAACAGATGTATAGGATAACATTAAATATAAAAGTAAGATAATGTTTATGAGATAACAAAATATTTATGAGATAATGAGATAACAAGATAAAATTATTATGACCAAGACAAAAAAAAGTTTTTTTATTAATTTTCAAAAATTAATAAAAAGGTACATACCAAATTTAATAATGATGAATGCAATGTTATTTTTGTAGAACACTTTGTCAGTAGTTCATAAATTTGCCCTAATCTTAGAACAAGTTCGTGGAATGCTAACAAAATGCTCATATTACCAAATATATATATATATATATATATATATATATATATATATATATATATATATATATATATATATATATATATATATATATATATATATATATATATATATATATATATATATATATATGTATGTATGTATGTATATATATGTGACCTTTCAAGGACTGTTTGGTAACTGCAACAATATGTGACTGTTTTATAAATTTACCATAAAACTTGAAGCAAATTTATTAGACATTAAAACTAGTGTTCCATGAAGAACAAATTTATGGAATTACTCACACATTGCTCGATTTTCCAAGCGGCTCCTCAAATCACTTAACGTGATGCATATGACATGGATAAGTTCACGAAACATTAATAAAATGTTCCTATACCAAACACCTTCTATATGACCCTTCAAGTACTTAAAATGATGCGTGCACATGGCATGTAGATTAAACACACACACCCACATATATATATATATATATATATATATATATATATATATACAAAAAATTTCTCTGCATATCTATTACTTATTGCCGTATTTTAAAACTTTAGCTCTATCTCTCTCCTCTCTCTCTCACATAGAAAGACCATCTCTCTGCAATAGTTTGCAATTGAAAGTTAAGCATAGTTGGCTGCATCAACTTTTAAGTGCGTACATATACATATACATATACATTGTATATATGGGAATGCAAAATACAGAATATTGAATCTTTCCAATTGACTAAAAATTAAAAACATTTCATTAGAAAAAAAGTCAACCTATAAGCATGTATGTATGTGTGCGTGTATGTGTATATGTTAGTTAAAACTAGGAGACATTTGACATAAAATGTCCAGAGGGCAGAGACATTTCACATAAAAATTATAGTAACCATGTGAGGATGAGTCTGGCCATCGACCCATCAGCAAAAGTTGAGTCAAACTTTATGAGGTGCTCAAGGTCGACTTGAGCTTAACTCGCTTAACTGAGTCCGAGCTTGAGCTCAACTCGCTTAAGCTCGTGTCCCTTAATAGATATTTTATGCTTAAAATTTTTAAATTTTTATTTAGTCATTTTAAGTTTTTTAAATTACAAAAAAATGAGTCTAATCGAGTCGAGCTCATCCAACTCGAACTCGACTAGTTTACAAACTTGAGTTATCAATTAAGCTTGAACTCAGACTCGTTTAACTTATGAGTCGAGCTCGAATTGACTAAACTCGTCCAACATTCCTAATGATATAGGAGGCTCATTTTATACTGCAACCTGGGTAGGAGATAGTAGGTGCGGAGCCATAAATTTTTCATGAGGGGACCAAATTATAGTTTCAAAATTTTAACATGGGATGAGATATAAATTTTCAAAATTTGTATATACAATAAATAATTTTTTTCTGAATTTACATGTAAATTTCTCTACAAAAGGCCAATATATATTTATACTTATATCTTGACGTTTTTAACATGTATTCATCACAATTTATTCTCTATTTGCAAACGTGAAATAAATAGTTGGATTTGAAAATTATTGATTGCTAATGAAGGCTTTCTATAATTAAAATATTATGCAGATTTTGTTACGTAAGCCAAAAAGAGTAGGAAACCAACTTGAGGATGAGAAGGGAGATGGATAAATTACATATATACAAAATTCGACCTGAAGAGTCCACATCCATATTCTTGGTTATAAAAGGATCACTACCTTTCTTTCTCCCCCTGATTAGATTAATGAGTACATATATAAATTAATTACTATGTTAAGTACATAACTCAATGTTAGGAAATATATCTACAACATATCAGCATGAATCTTTAGGATAGAGCTGAATATGGTATTCGTATAGAAGTTTTTAAAAGAAAATCTCCATTGTTTCTTTTTTTGCCTCATCTGTCATAGAATCTAACTTAAATTTGTAAATTAATATCTAAAAATTGACTATGTTTTTTATGATTACTTCTCTATATATACAGATAGTACATGTTTTCTTTGGTGTTGGATTGTTATATACCATGTAGGTAGCAATAGTGGCCATCTATCAAAGGACAAGCTCATAGAATGACCCTAACTCCTTTTGCTATTGTTCTCCTAACCTTCACTATTGGTGTTATCTTTCTCTGTTCAAGTTTTTTTATCTATAAATTTTTCTCTCTGCTTGTCAATAGATAACTAGTTCAGAATCAACTAATTGGTTTTGATTATATTAGTTCTTTTGATGTTTTGTAAACCATATTGATAGGCACAAAATAATAAAATTAGTGTTCTACTTGGATTATCTACGACTACTTCCTCATCTCCTTTAATTTTGTTGTCCACTATTTAGGATTATGAATAAAGGTGATAAATGGACAGTACCTATTTTATGTTCTGCGCCATATTTCGTATCATTTTCAAATAAATATATAGTTCTGATAATTAGTCTTTTATCTTTGTAACCATATAAGTTGAATGAAACCTTTAAATTAAATTTAAAGTTTACATATATGTTCTCATTGTCCAGTTTCTACGTCCTACTTAGCATTCATCAGCAGCTTTGTTCTTCTCTCTTCCAATGGATTCCCTTTCTTGTTTATGGGTTCTATTCAGCGCCAAGAGTGGCTTGTGCACGTCCCTTTTCCTGTTTTTATGCTGTAGCATGTAATCTGTTTCACTTTCATGTTTGGTGCTTCTACAGCATTGGAACTTTTACATTGAACAAAGTAATAGAGCATTTGGCAATTCATTGATGTGAAGGGTCCAGATGAAAGAGAAAAGACCTTAATTAAGAATGAACAAGATGAGCGCCATCTGCTCAAAAGTAGCATGGGAGAAAACAAAAAAACCCGTAATAATGCCATTGTAAATAATAGTTATTTTTAATAATTTTATTATCTATGTGCATATGTAGCTTGGCTAACATGCACATGACATTCTTGTTTTTTCTTAGGCTACTATTGATAAGATGGCGCTCATATTGTTCATTCATCAGATGCCTTGTGATATCATGATCCGCAACGCATGGATTTTTTATTTAATCCACTTTTTTTTTTTCCAGCAAGAGAAAGAACTGTAACAATTGATATTATATATATATATATATATATATATAATATTATATATGTTTTATTATAATCCAAAAGTGAGTGTGCACCAAAGGCAATAGATAAGCGCTGAAGAAAAGGGGGAGTGGGAGTATTTTGGAGATCAAAGATGATGACAATCTAGAAGAGGGTTGGTCCAATGGAATTAAGTAAAGGTTGGTAAATGACCAGTATTAGAAAGGGGTTGGTCCGATGAGATTAAGTAAAGTTTGGTAAGTGACCACTATTCATTTTAATGTTTTGAAGGAAAAGTCTTTATGCTGTAAATGAGGGGCAATCGACTACCTAGCAACTATGTGACCATAGTGCGGGGTGCCGGAACGGCACATCCCACAAAATTTAGGTGTGGCGGTGCGGCAAGGGTATTTTATTATTATTATTATTTTTAATTTAATATATATATAACCGAATAAGCATATTATTACAATTTATTATTAATGTATATAACATACTTGAATAATTGTATTGCATAAAAAAATATCAAAACAATATATATTATATAAGTAATTTAGTAATATGACATTTTAATTGGGCTCCGGTGTGAGTCGGAGCCGCACCCATGTCCGGTGCGCACCAGACTTGATGCGGACTCCGGTGCGCACCAGACTCGATGCAGACTCCGGTGCAGCAGTAAAATAAAAGAGTCCGGTGACTTAGCCTAGCAAGTTGAATGCGGTAAAAATGAAAACTCGAGACAACGAGGATGGGCGAGTCGGTTTGATTTATATTTCAAAAAAAATTAAAATATATATGTTAAATATATTTATATAAAAATATAAAAAAAATTAAAAAATTTATCGATCACGAGCCCGATCGATCGCACAAGGTTAACATGGCAACAGGAACTGCCATTTATAAAATGACGAGGCAAGAACTGATCTTATGATAAGATTGATAGATAAAGTAAATGCGCCGTGAAGGTCAATAACTCTGGATAGCCATCTTTTCAATGGTACTGTTTAAATTTCGAACGCACGACCGCTAAGAGTTTCTACCGACACCCTTCCCACCACCCACCGTTGTTTGTGTTTGGCGAACACATGTGCCGAACCACTGCATGCGAGGAGGACCCTTCCCTACCAGCAAAAAAGGGGGGAAATCTCTAGAAATGCTTTTATATATATATATATATATATATATATATATATATATATATATATATATATATATATATATATATATATATATATATATATATTAAAAATGCACCATATAACTCACTATAAACACTGATAGCACATTGCATGAGATAAAACAAACAGAGCAGGACCAGTGTAGAAGACAAGCATGACGTTCAATTTATATATTGCATACAGAAGCGAACTATTTTGGCAATAATCAACAAATAAATCTCCATGAATGAACAAACCTTTCCGACCTAGACAACACCAACTACAGTTATGATATGCTTATATTATAAATACTCAATGGTATGGTATTTACCGTTGCTCAATAGTATGGTATTGAATTAATATATTAAAATACACCAAAAGTAAACTATTTCAGCAAGAATCCTTAACAAATAAATTTCCATGAATGAACAAACCTTTCCGACCTAGACAGCACCAACTACAGTCCAATATGCTTAGATTATAAATACTCGATCCAGAACCCAAAGCCTCTACAACAAAACCAAAAGGCCAGAACTTCTCAGTCTTTGACACAAAGATCATGGCGGCCTCTTTCAGGGGAACAAAGGCTACCGTGATGGCCATCCTGCCCCTCCTGATGATGTTGAGTTCCATTAGCTTTGCCTTGGATGAAGAAATGGCAGAGACCAGCATCGTCTGTTACATGCACGATCTGGTTACCGGCAAGAATGTGACCGCGGTTCGGGTGACTGCGGCGGCCAATTCAACGGGGTTCGGCACAATCGTAGTCATTGATGATGCAGTGACGGAAGGTCCTGACCGGCGATCTGCCCTTGTGGGCAGGGCTCAGGGCATCTACATAAATTCTGCGTTAGACAGTTCCGACTTCCACCTCGTGTTATCGGTCGTCTTCACCGAGGGTAAGCACAAGGGGAGCACGCTGGAGATACAGGGAGCCGACCGCTACTTGCAACAGAAAAGGGAGGTGTCCGTGGTGTCGGGAACGGGCGAGTTCCGGTACGCTAGAGGCTACGCCGTATTAGAGACGGTTGAGCTTGACCCGCCGAATGGTGTTGTAAAGTTCAATCTTACCATCCGCTACCCCGTTGCAGATTCTTAAAAAGGTTTCCATCTTGGATGCAAGAACGGCGTTGTTTGAAGTATGCAAGAACGGCGTATGTATGTATATATATGTGACCTTTCAAGGACTGTTTGGTAACTTCAACAATATGTGAGTGTTTTATAAATTTACCATAAAACTTGAAGCAAATTTATTAGACATTAAAACTAGTGTTCCATGAAGAACAAATTTATGGAATTACTCACACATTGCGCGATTTTTCTAGCGGCTCCTCAAATCACTTAAGGTGATGCATATGACATGGATAAGTTCACGAAACATTAACAAAATGTTCCTATACAAAACACCTTCTATATGACCCTTCAAGTGCTTAAAATGATGCATGCACATGGCATGTAGATTAAACACACACACACCCATATATATATATATATATATATATATATATATATATATATATATATATATATATATATATATATATATATATATATATATATATATATATATATATATACAAAAAATTTCTCTGCATATCTATTACTTATTGCCGTATTTTAAAACTTTAGCTCTGTCTCTCTCCCCTCTCTCTCACATAGAAAGACCATCTCTCTGCAATAGTTTGCAATTGAAAGTTAAGCATAGTCAGCTGCATCAACTTTTTAGTGCGTACATATACATATACATGGTATATATGGGAATGCAAAATACAGAATATTGAATCTTTCCAGTTGACTAAAAATTAAAAACCTTTCATTGGAGAAAGAGTCAACCTATATGCATGTATGTATAATCGAGTTGAGCTCATCCAACTTGAACTCGATTAGTTTACAAACTTGAGTTATCAATTAAGTTCGAACTCGACTCGTTTAACTTATGAATCGAGTTCGAGTTGACTCAGCTCGTCCAACATTCGTAATGATATAGGAGGTTCATTTTATACTGCAACCTGGGTAGGAGATAGCAGGGGCAAAGCCATAAATTTTTCATCATGGGACCAAATTATAGTTTCAAAAATTTTAATATGGGCTGAAAAATAATTTTTCAAAATTTTTTATACAATAAATATTTTTTTCTAAATTTACATATAAATTTCTCTACAAAAGGCCAATATATATTTATACTTATATCTTGACGTTTTTAACATGTATTGATCACAATTTATTCTCTATTTGCAAACGTGAAATAAATAGTTGGATTTGAAAATTATTGATTGCTAATGAAGGCTTTCTATAATTAAAATATTCTGCAGATTTTGTTACGTAAGCCAAAAAGAGTAGGAAACCAACTTGAGGATGGAAGAAAGATGGATAAATTACAGATATACATAATTCGACCTGAAGGGTCTACATCCATATCCTTGGTTATAAAAGGATCACTACCTTTCTTTTCCTCCTGATTAGAATAATGAGTACATATATAAATTAATTAATATGTTACGTACATAGCTCAATGTTAGGAAATATATCTACAACATATCAGCATGAATCTTTAGGATAGAGCTGGATATGGTATTCGTATAGAAGTTTTTAAAAGAAAATCTCCATTGTTTTTTTTTTTTTTTTTGCTTCATCTGGCATAGAATCTATATATACAGATAGTACATGTTTTCTTTCGTGCTGGATTGTTATATACTATGTAGGTAGCAATAGTGACAATCTATCAAAGGCCACGTTTCATAGAATGACCATAACTCCTTTCGCTATTGTTTTCCTAACCTTCACTATTTGTGTTATTTTTCTTGTTCAAGTTTTTTTATCTATATTTAAATTTTTCTCTCTGCTTGTCAATCAATAAGTACTAGTTCAGAATCAACTAATTGGTTTTGATTATATTAGTTCTTTTGATGTTTTGTAAACCATATTGATAGGCGCAAAATAATAAAATTAGTGTTCTACTTGGATTATCTATAACTAATTTCCCATCTCCTTTAATTTTCTTGTCCAGCATTTAGGATTATGAATGAAGGTGATAAATGGACAGTACTATTTTATGTTCTGCACCATATTTTGTATCCTTTTCAAATAAATGAATAGTTCTGATAAATTAGTCTTTATCTTTGCAACCATATAAGTTGAATGAAACCTTTAAATTTAAATTTAAAGTTTATATAGTGGGGCAGGTTGTTCATATTTATGTTCTCATTGTCCAGTTTCGACATCCTACTTAGCATTCATCAGCAGCTTTGCTCTCCTCCCTTCCAATGGATTCCCTTTCTAGTTTATGGCTTCTATTCAGCGCCAAAAGTGGCTTGTGGTCGTCCCCTTTCCTGTTTTTATGCTGTAGCATGTAATCTGTTTCACTTCCATGTTTGCTGGGCGCTCAAAAGTAGCATGGGGAAAAACAAGAACGTCATGTGCATGTTAGCCAAGCAGACATATGCACATAGATAATAAAATTATAAACAATAACTGTTTTATTTACAATGGCATTGTTATGAGTTTTTTTGCGTAGATGCATACATTATCCGTTGATGATTGAGTTTTTTGCCCGGGTCGACCCGATAACGTTTTAAATAATATTTTATTATTATTATATTATTAAAAATATATTTTATATTAAAATAATATTTTATATTTTTTTTTATTATAATCAGGCCGGGCCCGCCCCAACCCGGTTCTTAACGGGCTGAGCCAGTTATTCTCACTTGATTAAGTTTCTTCTCCCATCGTCAGCTTTGGATCGCTCACCGTTGGATCGACCCTGGTTTGCTTTTGGGACATGGAGATGTAGTTGGATAGATATAAGAACCGATTATTTATCCCAATTTAAAAGCACTCCCTATGGGATCCGGTAAAGAAATTCAATACCTGATTACTGGCTGGATTTGGATTGGTATGCAAGCAGTTTTGATAACCGAATCCGATTGGGATATATCTGATGAAAAAGTGATTCAATTACATATGTATATGTGCATTAGATCTGAATCCGAGTCCAGATTTGAATCTGATTAATTTACCCAAGTGGGTGACGGCAAGATTTTCAATATCGTGTGTGTGGCCTTTCATGACCCTGCCGGTGGTATTGAACAGCCGGTCTCCGCCCTTCGAATTTTATTTGGACATGTGTGGGCAGTTGCCTGCACAGTCTCCCAAATTTTCATTATTCACATATTTGGATCCTTTTATAGAATTTGTTTGTTGTGTACACATGCCCATCGGCATTCGCTCGTTTATCTATCGTGCCCCTCATTCATTTTATTATTAATTTAAATCTAAACTTTTTTGAATAATTTAAAATTTAGTAACTTTGTATGAGTGCTCCTCAAATATATATATATATATATATATATATATATATTATATATATATATTATATATATATATAATTGAAAAAACTAATTATTATTGGAGCAACACAAACAACTCTTCATACTCTCCACGTTAAGCCACTTGCTGAGAAATTCAAAAGATTGTTTGAAACGCAATTAGTGTATAGATTGTACTCAAAATGCTTCCACGGTTGTCCATTAATTTTTCATACAACACTGATCTGTTTCGGCCTACTTTTTTTAGGAGCTAATCTTATGGAAGTTGTCTTCTGTGAAAGGCATCAAACGCTGCAGTTGTTTCGACGTCGATGTTGGCATCAATATCCCTGCCGGTGGTCGATTCAATTGCCGGCTGTTCAAAATCCGGTTCGCCTGAAATACTCGGCATTGGCAAATTCTCCGGCGCCTCTGCCCTCACGCAAACCCAATTCTCCCCCAAGACCAATCTGGCCGCCGAGAAGCTGGAGAAATCAACGACTTGATTCGACCGGCGGCAGTAGATGCAGGGGCAAGAACCGGCATGGAATCGTTCGTTTCTGTGCCTACAGTTGTGCTGTTGAGCACTATAAAAGATGCCAGTGCATGCGGTTTTGCATTTATGTTGGACAAATGACATCACATACCAAGAGTGAGCAAGTCTATAATGGCTTGTGATACCATGATCCGCAACGCATTGATTTTTTTTTTTACTGAATATGACTATAACTTGCTTTATATTTTGAACTTTTATATTTTATATTTTCTTTTTAAGAGCAAATATTTATTACTTAATTTTCGCATGGTTGTTTAAGATGTTTTAACTATTAGCTTATCAATTTTCTTACTAAGTTCTTTATACTCATGATTTATCATATTTGACTTTTATGTGTTCAAGTTGTATTAAGGACGTTTTAAATTATTTTCACATATATTTTTTGATAAATTCTTTCGTTTTAAATAATTATCGAAAACAAATAGTATATTGAACTTTGATTGGTATATTGAACAACTAGTATGTTTGACTTTCGTACTTTTTTTCATATTAACTGTGCATATTAAACATTGAATGATCTATTTTTAAATAATAACATATTTTAATTGAGTAAACTATTATTTTGTGATTATCTTTTATTAAAAATTATTAAATCAGGTGACCCATATCATTTCTCATTAAAAAAACATTATTTAACGTTTTTTTTCATTTCATTGAGTTAATTGAAATAGTTTGTGTTACATCCATAAAAAAAGTGTTCAATGATATATCAAATAATTTAATTTGTCCTCTTACTTTTATTACAATAGTTTTTTTTTACATAAAATTTATAATTACTCCATAAGACAGTTTATTAAATCTTACAATTTGTTGTATTCCTACCAGTTAAAAGCTTTTGTTGATATATCTAATACTTTTGAATGAATTGTATGATTATACAAAGTAATTTACTTGGTTGATTAAATAAATAAATTGATAATTTGATAAATAAAACATTTTCATAAGTTTAGCAGTTTTTTCATATTGAGTTTATGCACAATGAAGATGTTTTCAACTTAAAATAAATACCATAATGCGTTTAAGAATTATATTTAATATAAAACATATTTTTTAAATTGGTTTTTTAAAAAAGTATATTCTTTGCTATCTACATTTTTTTATATGTGATGTACATGCCAATATTTTTTTAAAAACCTATTTTTTAAATATATAATATTGCTATTCTTGTAACCAATTTGACATAACGTTAATTAATTCTAGCTTTTAAAATGTGGACGTCACAAGCTTTTTTTTATTTAAAGTTTCAGATTCATTAAACATTGATGAAAGTAGATTCGGGTATAGAAGACTAGGATTAAAGAAGTTACCATCTAAACTTTTGCTGAAAACAGTCCGAGAGCCTTCTCTTTATTAAAGACATCTGTAACCCTAGTCTTCTATATCCGGATCTACTTTCAGTTTCAAGAATCGAGACTTTAAATAAAAAAAAAAAAAAAGCTTTTGACGTCCACTTTTCAAATTTGTTCCAACTCTGCAAAGGAGGGAGCATGAAACGTGGAGGGCTGCGTAAGCAGCCAGCGTGGTGACAATGGGGACCCCAACTCAGACTCCCTGCCCTCACTTCGTATCTCCCTCTTTCCTCTCTCTCTCTCTCTCTCTCTGTCTAAATTTTTTGTATCTATATAAAAGGAGCCGGATTGGGTGCTTCTCTCTCCAGAGGAGCAACCATAGGCCGCGGCTCCTCCGCCACCGTCTCCCCTTCGCTGCCCAACTCCGCCGCGAGCACTCCATCCTCTCCTCCCTTTCCTCCCCCCACATCGTCCGCTGCCTCGGCACTGATGTCACCCGCGAAGGTGGCAAAGAGTACTATAATCTCTTCATGGAGTACTTCCCCCGCGGCACGCTGTGCGACGAGATCAGGAACCAGGGCGGCCGTCTGCCGGAGCCGGAGATCAGTCGCCACTCGAGGTCGGTGCTGCTGGGCCTCCGCTACCTCCACGGGATTGGAATCGCCCACCGCGACATCAAGGGGAGCAATTTGCTCGTGGGTTGCGATGGCGAGGTTAGGATTGGCGACCTCGGCTGCGCGTTGCGGACGGGCGTCACCGCCGAGGTGGGCGGCTTGGCGGGCACGCCGCTTTTCATGGCGCCGGAGGTGGCCAGGGCGGAGAGCCAAGGGAGCGCGGCCGACGTCTGGGCGCTAGGATGTACCATGGTGGAGATGGCCACGGGGCAGCCTCCTTGGGCTGCAGAGGTCACCGACCCGATCTCGGCTCTTTACCGGATTGGGTGCACGGACGCGGTCCCGGAGATACCGGAAAATTTGTCGGAGGAAGGGCAGGATTTTCTAGCGAAGTGTTTCTGCCGGAATCCATTGGAGAGGTGGACGGCAGACCAACTGCTGCAACACCATCTAGTCAGTAAAGTGAAGGAGGTAGACATCGAGGGGAAGGGGAAGCCAGTTTTCCACTCACCCAAGAGCATTCTTGATCGTGATCTTTGTGATTCTCTAGAAAGCCGCAGCACTAAAATGGGAAGCGAAACAAACGATTTCATGCCGGTTCTTGCCCCTGCATCTACTGCCGCCGGTCGAATCAAGTCGTTGATTTCTCCGGCTTCTCGGCGGCCAGATTGGTCTTGGAGGAGAATTGGGTTTGCATGAGGGCAGAGGCGCCGGAGAATTTGCCAATGCCGAGTATTTCAGGCGAACCGGATTTTGAACAGGCGGCAATTGAATCGACCACCGGCAGGGATATAGATGCCAACATCGACGTCGAAACAACTGCAGCGTTTGATGCCTTTCACAGAAGGCAACTTCCATAAGATTAGCTCCTAAAAAAAGTAGGCCGAAACAGATCAGTGTTCTATTAAAAATTAATGGACAACCGTGGAAGCATTTTGAGTACAGTCTATACACTAATTGCGTTTCAAACAATCTTTTGAATTTCTCAGCAAGTGGCTTAACGTGGAGAGTATGAAGAGTTGTTTGTGTTGCTCCAGTAATAATTAGTTTTTCCAATTTTATATATATATAATTTTTGTTTGAGGAGCACTCATACAAAGTTACTAAATTTTAAATTATTCAAAAAAATTTAAATTTAAATTAATAATAAAATGAATGAGGGGCATCATAGATAAACGAGCGAATGTCGATGGGCATGTGTACATAACAAACGAATTCTATAAAAGGATCCAAATATGTGAATAATGAAAATTTGAGAGACTGTGCAGGCAACTGCCCACACATGTCCAAATAAAATTGGAAGGGCGGAGACCGGCTGTTCAATACCACCGGCAAGGTCATGAAAGGCCACACATACGATATTGCCACATACGATATTGAAAATCTTGCCGTCACCGACTTGGGTAAATTAATCAGATTCAAATCTGGACTCGGATTCAGATCTAATACACATATATACGTAATTGCATCACTTTTTCATCAGATATATCCCAATCTGATTCGGTTATCAGAACCAATCCAAATCCAGCTAGTAATCAGGTATTGAATTTCTTTACCGGATCCCATAGGGAGTGTTTTTAAATTGGGATAAATAATCGGCTCTTATATCCTATCCAACTACATCTCCATGTCCCAAGAGCAAACCACAGTCAAGGCAACGGTGAACGATCCAAGCTGACGATGGGAGAAGAAACTTAATTTTTTATTACAAAAACTCACACACTCTTAGGGTTTAGGGCATATAGGTTGACTGATGTTTTTTAATTTTTAGTCAACTGGAAAGACACAATATCTTGTATTTTGAACTCCCATATATACAATGTATATGTATATGTGTGCGTATACCCAATCTAAAAAGTTGATGCAGCCACCTATGCATAACTTTCAATTGCAAACTATTTCAGAGAGATGGTCTATGTGAGAGAGAGAGAGAGAGGAGAGAGAGATAGAGAGAGTAAAGTTTTAAAATATGACAACAAGTAAATAGATATGGAGAGAAATTTTTGTATATATATATATATATATATATCCTTGCTAAAATGCCATAGAGTTAAAGAGTTTCATCTACATGCCATGTGCATTGGCCAAATAGTGCTACTTAAGCAATGAAGCTGTGAAAGAATGGGTTGTCTGTGAGGGCCAATGCACCAGAGAATCTGCCGTCGCCTTGCATTTCGAGCGAGGAGGCCGCAATGGGCATCGCGAGTCCTCCGTCGAAGTCCGTAGAGTGGAGCGTAGACGATGATGGAAGTCCAGCGGTGGAAAACCGCGTAGGGGGGGCTATGGAGACACAAAATGGCAAAAGCTAGCATGTAAAGTAACAATGTTCTTTTTTTTTTCTCGAAACCACAAGAATGTAACAAATGTTTTACTGAAGAGAAACAAAAATTATTAAACAAATAATGAACTTTGAAAAACCTTTCTTATAGCCTTCATTTTCCTACAACGATATAAAACCTTGTCCAAATGCACCATCATCATAGCACATACTTCATATAAAAATGATCTAAAAGAACTCCAACGGTGACCCACACTGTATAATATTGAAAATATGAGGAGAAGCTTGCCAACAAAGATAAGGATCTCAATAAGGTAAATCAACATCAAAATTAATGAATGATGATGTTGATAAGAAGGCGGAAAAGACTCAAAAACAGTCTACGTAGTAAAACATATGAAAGATAATTTTGTTGCATTAGCTGCATGACATTTTTGAAAACAAAGAAAAGAGAAAGATAGAATAGGAATGTCAGGCTATTGAGATACAAAAGAATAATGTGTCGATGATCGATGATGATGAAAAAACAACAGACACAGAACAAAAACAGAAAACGGAGCAACCACCGTATGGATGAAATCACAACCTTTCGAATTATAAAAGGAAGACAACGATAACACGCATAAAGAGTTGTAAAAACAAAGCAGCGAACCCAGAAAAAAATCCTGAGAATGCATGAATAAAAACTACAAGCGAAAGAAGAAGATACATGCTACGAGCGAGCTGAGAGAAAGAACAGACCAAAAAATCAGCTGTCGCCGCAATGGGCATCGCGAGTCCTCCGTCGAAGTCCGCAGAGTGGGGCGTAGACGATGATGGAAGTCCAGCGGTGGAAAACCGCGGTGGAAAACTACGTAGTAGAACATATGAAAGATAATTTTGTTACAGTAGCTGCATGACCATTTTTGAAAACAAAGGAAAGAGAAAGAATAGGAATGTCAGACTATTGCGATACAAAAGAATAATGTGTGGATGATCGATGATGATGAAAAAACAACAGACACATAAAAAAACAGAAAATGATAACACGCATAAAGAGTTGTAAAAAAAAAGCAGCGAATTCAGAAAAAAATCCTGAGAATGCAAGAATAGATGACAAGAAAAATTAAAAGCGAAAGAAGAAGATACATGGTACGAGCGAGCTGAAAGAAAGAACAGACCAAAAAATCAGCCGCCGCCGCAATGGGAATCGCGAGTCCTCCGTCGAAGTCCGCAGAGTGGGGCGTAGACGATGATGGAAGTTCAGCGGTGGAAAACCGCGTGGGGGGGCTATAGAGACACAAAATGGCAAAAGCTAACATGTAAAACAACAATGTTCTATTTTTTTCTTGAAACCACAACAATATAACAAATGTTTTACTGAAGAAAAACACGAATTATCAAACAGATAATGAACTTTGAAAAGCATTTCTCATAGCATTCATTTTCCTATAACGATATAAAACCTTGCTCACGTGCACCATCATCATAGCACAGACTTTATATAAAAATGATTTGAAAGAACTCTAATGATGACCAACACTGTATAATGTCCAAAATATGAGGAGAAGCTTGTCAACAAAGATAAGGATCTCAACAAGGTAAATCAACATCAGAAATAATGAAGGATGATGTTGATAAGAAGGCGGAAAAGACTGAAAAACAGTCTACGTAGTAGAACATATGAAAGATAATTTTGTTGCAATAGCTGCATGACCATTTTTGAAAATAAAGAAAAGAAAAAGATAGAATAGGAATGCCAGACTATTGAGATACAAAAAAATAATGTGTGGATGATCGATGATGATGAAAAAACAACAGACACAAAAGAAAAATAGAACTGAGCAACCATCGTATGGATGAAATCACAACCTTTCCAATTATAAAAAGAAGACAACGATAACACGCAGAAAGAGTTGTAGAAACAAAGCAGCGAGCTCAAGAAGAAATCTTGAGAATGCAAGAATAGATGACAAGAAAAATTAAAAGCGAAAGAAGAAGATACATGCTACGAAGGAGCTAAGAGAAAGAACAGACCAAAAAAATCAGCCGTCGCCGCAATGGGCATCGCGAGTCCTCTGTCGAAGCCCGTAGAGTGGAGCGTAGACGATGATGGAAGTCCAGCGGTGGAAAACCGCGTGGGGAGGGGGGGCTATGGAGACACAAAATGGCAAAAGCTAGCATGTAAAGCAACAATGTTCTATTTTTTTCTAGAAACCACAACAATGTAACAAATGTTTTACTGAAGAAAAACATGAATTATCAAACAGATAATGAACTTTGAAAAACCCTTATTGTAGCTTCAGAGTCCTCGCGCTCTGCTTTCATTTTCCTACAACGATATAAAACCTTGCGCAAATGCACCATAATCATATCCCAGACTTCATATAAAAATGATCCGAAAGAACTCCAATGATGACCAACACTGTACAACAAAGATAAGGATCTTAACAAAGTAATTCAACATCAGAAATAATTAAGGATAATGTTGATAAGAAGGTGGAAAAGACTAAAAAACAGTCTAACGTAGTAGAACATATGAAAGATAATTTTGTTGCTGTAGCTGCATGACCATTTTTTAAAACAAAGAAAGAGAAAGAATAGGAATGTCAGGCTATTGAGACACAAAAGAATAATGTGTGGATGATCGATGATGATGAAAAAACAACAGACACAAAAGAAAAACAGAAAGAGGAGCAACCACCGTATGTATGGAATCACAACCTTTCGAATTATAAAAGGAGAACACCGATAACAGGCAGAAAGAGTTGTAGAAACAAAGCAGCGAACCCAAGAAGAAATCTTGATAATGCAAGAATAGATGACAAGAAAAATTAAAAGCGAAAGAAGAAGATACATGTTACGAGCGAGCTGAGAAATAGAACAGACCAAAAAATCAACCGTCACCGCAATGGGAGTCGCGAGTCCTCCGTCGAAGTCCGTAGAATGGTGCGTAGACGATGATGGAAGTCTAGCTGTGGAAAACCGCGTGGGGGTGGTGGGCTATTGAGGCACAAAATGGCAAAAGCTTGCTTGTAAAGCAACAATGTTATATTTTTTTCTCGAAACCACAACAATGTAACAAATGTTTTACTGAAGAAAAACATGAATTATCAAACAGATAATGAATTTTGAAAAGTCGTTCTTATAGCTTCAAAGTCTTTGCGTTCCGCCTTCATTTTCCTACAACGATATAAAACCTTGCCCAAATGCACCATCATCATAGCACAGACTTCATATAAAAATGATCTGAAAGAACTCCAATGATGACCAACACTGTATAATGTCCAAAATATAAGGAGAAGTTTGCCAACAAAGATAAAGATCTCAATAAGGTAAATCAACATCAGAAATAATGAAGGATGATGTTGCTAAGAAGGCGGAAAAGACTCAAAAACAGTCTACGTAGTAGAGCATATGAAAAATAATTTTGTTGCAGTAGCTGCATGACCATTTTTGAAAACAAAGAAAAGAGAAAGATAGAATAGGAATGCCAGACTATTGAGACACAAAAGAATAATGTGTGGATGATCGATGATGATGAAAAAACAACTGACACAGAAGAAAAACAGAAAGCGGAGCAACCACCGTATGGATGAAATCACAACCTTTCGAAATAGTTGTAAAAAAAAAGCGAACCCAGGAAGAAATTTTGAGAATGCATGAATAGATGACAAGAAAAACTAAAAGCGAAAGAAGAAGATACATGCTACGAGCGAGCTGAGAGAAAGAACAAACCAAAAAATCAGCCGTCGCCGCAATGGGCAACGCAAGTCCTCCGTCGAAGTTCGTAGAGTGGGGCGAAGACGATGATGGAAGTCCAGCGGTGGACAACCGCGTGGGTGGGGGGGGCTATGGAGACACAAAATGGCAAAAGCTAGCATGTAAAGCAACATTGTTCTATTTTTTTCTCGAAACCACAACAATGTAACAAATGCTTTACTGAATAAAAACATGAATTATCAAACAGTCAACAGATCGTGCATGTAACAGACGATGTTGGTCTCTGCCATTTCTTCATCCGAGGCGAAGCTGCTGGAACTCAACATCATCAGGAGGGGCAGGAATAGGATGGCCATCACTGTAGCCTTTGTTCCCCTGAAAGAAGCCGCCATGATCTTTGTGGCTAAGACTGAGAAGTTCTGGCCTTTTGGTTGTGTTGTAGCCGCTTTGGGTTCTGGATCGTGTATTTATAATATAAGCATATTAGAACTCTAGTTGGAAATGTTTGTTCATTCATGGAAATTTATTTGTTGAGGATTCTTGCCAAAATAGTTCGCTTCTGTGGGCAATATAGTAATTGTCCTCATCTGTTTGTTTTTTCTCATACAATGTGCTATCGGTGTGCATATCAGTGATATAGCGTATTTTAATATTATATATATATGCCTGACTAAATAGGGAAATGGGTGAATACCATACTATTTGGGTAAGAAAGAAAAATTAGACACCCTAAAGTTGCCCTTAAAAACATCTTAAACAAAATGTGAACCTCTTCGTACGTTTATAAACATTAATTTTATACAAATCATGTTTTAGTTCAAGTTGTTTTTTTAAGTCATTTTTTCTATTATCAAGAGGTGTTGATTTCAATTATTAAAAAATATTATTAAAGCAGAAAAAG
>JAANDH010000129.1:116785-161120 GCA_011799765.1 Nymphaea thermarum
TATATATATATATATATATATATATATATATATATATATATATATATATATATATATATATATATATATATATATATATATATATATATATATATATAATTGTGTGCCCCCCTATATATATATATATATATATATATATATATATATAATTGTGTGCCCCGCTTTCTTGTCCATTAGTGCACATGCTTTGCTGGTAGACAAGGGTCCTCCTGGCATTCAGGGGTTCCGCACATCTGTTCACCAAACACAAACAACGGTGGGTGGTGTGAAGGGTGGAGCTAGAGATTTTTAGCTAAAGAACACTCATTTAAAAAAAAAAAAAAACTTGTACATAATAAAGTTATTAAGGGACAGTAAGCAAATAACTAAGGAGCGCTACTATATGGATAGACGAATTATTGGAGACCATCAATGTGCCGTGTAGGCAACTGCCCACACATGGATGGTGGGACACGTATTGCTTCTTTTCTAGGAAATGGTTGCGGGCCTGCGTATGGAACTCGAGCTAGTTTTTGTGTGGATGCAAGTCTTTAGGGTCACTCGGTTGGAGCCATCATAGTCGGATTTTTCTGAGATGGACAACCAGCTGGTTGGTAAGATGGTTGTCAATGTCAGTCTGGTAAGAAATTAGAGAGAAAAGGGAAATAAACAATAGATTCCATTCCTTTAGTTTGGTGCTCAATTATGTTGCTTGATCCGTTCTTGCTGCTTTTTCTCTCTAGGGTTGGTGCTTAACTTTGTTGGTAACTCAACATGGCCAGACTCGTTCTCACATAGTTACTGTAATTTTTATGTGAAATGTCTCGGACCTCTGGACCTTTTATGTCAAATGTCTCCTAGTTTTAACTAACATATACACATACACGCACACATACATACATGCTTATAGGTTGACTCTCTCTAATGGAAGTTTTTTAATTTTTAGACAACTAGAAAGATTCAATATCCTGTATTTTGTATATGTACGCACTAAGATGCAGCCAACTATGTTTAACTTTCAATTGCAAACTATTGCATAGAGATGGTCTTTCTATGTGTGTGTGAGAGAGAGAGGAGAGATATAGAGCGTAAAGTTTTAAAATATGGCAATAAGTAATAGTTATGCCGAGAAATTTTTATCGTGTGTGTGTGTTTAATCTACATGCCATGTGCATGCATCATTTTAAGTGCTTGAAGGGTAGGAACATTTTGTTAGTGTTTCGTAAACTTATCCATGTCATGTGCATCACCTTAAGTGACTATGTCATGTGCATCACCTTAAGTGACTTGAGGGGCAGTTTGAAAGACCGAGAAATGTGTGAGTAATTCTATGAATCTGTTTCGTAGATTACGGCAAATTCATGGAACACTAGTTTTAATGTCTAATGAATTTGCTTCAATTTTTAAGGTAAATTTATAAAACACTCACATACTGTTGCAGCTACCAAACATTGGTAATATAAGCATTTTGTTAGCGTTCCATGAACTTGTTCTAAGACTAGTGCAAATTTATGAACTACTAACAAAGTGTTCAGATTACCCATTACCAAAATAACTTTGCATTCATCATTATAAATTTGGTATATAACTTTTTGAAAATTATCTTGGAATGTGGCCTTCTTATTACCTACACCAACCCCCCCCCCCCCCCCCCCCCCCCCCCCCCCCCAATAGGACACCAAAAATCATTAGAACTTTGCAAAAAGACTCAGTTTTATTTTCAGGAAGTTACAAATCAGTCTTTGAAATGACATAATGCCCTCATCAAACTTTAACAATCCTTGTTTCAACGGAAAATCCACCTCCATAATTCACTCTAAGTATTTTCAAATTAGTCTTTTGATGTTAAGATTCTGAATAAAGGTTTTTTTTTTTTGAGAAAAAATGGCAAAAGCACCATTAAAATAAATAAGCAGCAAACTGGTAGAATGATATACAATGACATGGATATTTTTGCCGACGTTTATTGATATGGTAAGCTTATAAGTAATAATGATTAAAGTAAGAAAATGATGAAATTTATCTTCACACTGAATTAGGACATGATTTGTAGATCACAATAAGTCAAAATTATATGAACACATTACCTAGAGTGCGATCCTCTATCGACACGAGGGCCCACGGGTGGGCCAGGAGCCCTGCTTATGCAATGAGGCCCATAATCTAAGTAAAGGTTGAAGAAACAATGGTAACCTTTTATAATTTTTTAAATTAATAATGAAAGTTCACTTCAAGCCTTAATTTAACAATTTCTATGAACAAGGAGATAATTAAAAAAAAAACAATCACAAAAGTTATATCCTCTTTTAAAATAAAATCATGGGCAAAAGATTGGCATGAATATGACAATTTCTCTTTTTTTTTTCCAATTTTTTGCATAACCTTATTGAGTCATGTCTTGGCTAGCGCAGGCTTTACATTGGAGGAGGTCATGAATTCAATGAGAGCAGTTACGATGTTATGCTGTTAACAGGGGTTGCCGCATTGAGACTGTTTGTGTTCTAATAATTTTCATCAGAACCATCAAATACATTTTGGAACTTGCTTTTGGTTATAGTTTTCATAAACTTTTACTGGTAGTTGCTAGAAGGCGAATATGCCCAACGCGTCGTAGCTAAGACGAAAGGAGTGGTTGGTGTGTGATTTATGCTCTATTACGAAATGGGACTTGTTCTACTAGCAAGGAACGTCCTTCTCCATAAACCCTTGTTGAGTCCTG
This sequence comes from Nymphaea thermarum, assembly GCA_011799765.1. Classification (NCBI taxonomy): domain Eukaryota; kingdom Viridiplantae; phylum Streptophyta; class Magnoliopsida; order Nymphaeales; family Nymphaeaceae; genus Nymphaea; species Nymphaea thermarum. The sequence continues at coordinate 119,484 of JAANDH010000129.1, forward strand.
CTCTGCCCAGGCATCTCCCTCGCGTGGCTTTTTCCAAGCTTCCATCCTCCTTCTCCATTCGAACAATGGCGACCTCCCCATCTGCCGAATTCCAGAAAATCCAAATCCAAAGAGATGACACTGTTAGGAACCATAATCTTCACTCCTCCATTTCCGCTTTTTGTATCTTCGATTTGTGTAATTCTTTTGTTTTTGTTTTCTTTAATTTTATGTTTTGTTTCTCTTGTTGGGTGTTCATATTTCTTGGTTGTGTTGCTGCTCTGTCCTTTCTTTTTCATTTATGTTCCAAGTTTGTGGTCATTCTGGGTGTCCTCTTGGCGCCTTTTCTCTTTCTCCACGATTGTGGGAAAAGCTCGTGTCTTCTAATTATATGGAGCAGTCGGTGTAAACGAGAAGCTAAGGAATAGAAGAATTGTAGTTATCCTTATCCTTCGTGAAGTTCTTATATTTACTTCGAAGTTTTTGATCTTGGTGTTGTTTTATCTGGAGAATGGAAACAGACGACGGTTTCCGCTTTTTTGCTGTTTCTGCTCCGTGATCCCGCGCCTTTTCACTCTTTGTTCTTGGTGGTAAATCTATATACAGTCGGCATTGATTATGTATGGCTTAATTTTTTGGTTGACCAGACTTTTGATGCTTACGTCATCGGGAAAGCAGATGGCCCAGGGATAGTGGTTCTGCAGGAGTGGTGGGGTGTTGATTTTGAGATCAAAAACCATGCTCGCCATATTGCTAATCTGGAACCTGGTTTTAAAGCTCTTATCCCAGAGTAAGCTCATCCTTAAATTCAGGTTATTGCGAATGAAAGCTCTTCTTATTCTTCGGTTTCACGACTAATCATTCTGTCCTGCTGTGGATGCACTTGGTTTTACCAATATTTGTAACAGCGCCGAATGAGATTCAGTTTTCTTGAAACCTGCGATAGTCCCTGTCTCTGTCTGAAAACCAACATTCACAACTTGAGCGCTAAAGCATTAGTGAGATCAAGGGGCCTTGTGCTACTAAGTGAATAACAGGGGACGTCTTCTCATGAACAAAACTAGATAAGCTGGGATATTGTGAATATAGGTGCTGGGTATAAAGTGAAGCCCCTAACTATCTTGTTTTATCTGAAGCTTATGTCTACAGACACATTCTTAGATTAGAATCTTGAAACAAGCTGGACAAACGATAAGGGACATTCCTAGTTCTTGTTCTTGGTGTTTTGCTATGGTGATACGTTTATCTCTTTAAATTCAGTTTGTACCGTGGGAAGGTTGGCCTGGATGCTGCAGAAGCACAACATCTGATGGATGGTCTTGACTGGCAAGGTGCAGTTAAGGACATACGTGCATCTGTTAATTGGCTTAAGGCGAATGGCTCACAGAAGGTTACTTCCTCATGCATTTCTTCTATGTCTCTTATAGGCACACCTTTAACTTTCTCATGGTTTCAAGAATAGGATTGTTTACAGGTAATATGGAATATGTTGTAAATATGGTTTTATTTTTCATGAATATGCTCTTAAGTTTATTTGTGTATGTATGTTGGGTAGATGTGTAAAAATAAGAGCTATGCAACACTGGAATTGAGTTTATGTGAAATTCTTTTTTTTTTCCCATTTCTATTGCTTAGGATCATTGCTGAAAAATACTTTAGTCACTCAACTATTCTCTTATTCTTTGTTGGTACTCATAATGTAAAGTATAGCAATTAAGCTTTCTGATAGATAAGAATCCAAAATCAGTACCACTTGTGTTGAGTCAGTGAGCTGCTCTTCAGGATGCTGAAATGGGTTTGGCTTGAAATTTCTGGTTCGTGCTTTCTATATTGCTTGATTCCTGATGTCCAATATCATATGCGTTCAATATACTTTTAAATTGCCATGGATATGCACTAGATAGCAATTGCTGAAACTGGATGAATCAGTATTTTACCTGAAATATTGAGCCCTTGTAGTATATTAAACCTGCAAAATTTTATTTTTTATTTTCTTTGAAGAAGAAAATTATTCAGATATATAGGCTGGGGAAGTTAAAGCAAACTGGGCAATGATTTGTCCAAGTCCAGTAAGTACAGGAAATCTTTGCTAACTACAAGTTTTCACTCTATTATGCCAGCAAAAATGTATATATTTGAGAAGGATAAAATTATAAATTTCACTAACTTCAATAAGATCAACTTTTTAAAAACAAGTAGCTGGGTACCTGTCGTCTAAATGTTTCATTCTGAAATTTTGTAGCCAAAGCAATCATTTGATTTTGACCACCAGTCTCATTCCTTTCATCTTAAGACCACCAATCCAACTCTGGTAGCTAAAATATATGTAGGAAATAATGTTCTATAACTTTTGTCTTAATGTTGACAAGAGGAAAATAATATATATACATGTTCTTTCTGTATGTGTGTGTATGAGATACCGAGGGAGGGAGAGAGAGAGAGTCCTCTAAGTGTTCATTCTGAAATTTCCTGCTACAGCAATCATTTGACTTTGGCAACCTGTCTCATTCTGTGGCCCTTAAGAGAACCACTCTATCCCTACTAGCTAACATGTAGTTGAGAAAAATAAAACTCTGTTTATTCCTTGTTGTCTTATTGTTGGCAAGAGGAACATAAAAAATTATATATAGAAGAGAGCTTGACATGGTAAGGAGCTTGTAACTGTTTATAGGACATCCTCGCTGATGCATTTACTGCTTTTGTATTTAGTCTGCAGTATCATATTCCTAATGAAGGAAGAGGGTTAAAAGAAAAGGCAATATTCTAAACATAATTCAGTTTTTACTTGACAGTCTTTTATTTCTATGTATCATACGTTCATAATAATAGCTAAATGATAGTCTCCTTGCTATTGCAGGAGACTCTCTTTATATAACTTGCTTAACAATTATACGTCAGATTGACTGGACAATTGGAAGCTTCTGTTTTCAAAAGGAAATCACAGATTAGCACTACTATATGCATTTTTTCAGCAAAGCAACTATTAGCTGTGTTGCCTCAAAACATTTAGTGTGTGTGGGTAGCAGTTTCGTGCACTTCAGGCAGAGCAATATTTGCTGTTAAGACAAACTGCCATCCTAAATTATGGGAAAAGAAGGAACTCCTCACATTTAATTTGCGAATTTTATTGTATGAAATTATGAATTTACTATATTGTTTGTCAACTCAACTTCCTGAGCAATTTCTTTCTTCTAATATCATAGTATAAAAATGTGCTCCCCAGGTAGGAGTTACAGGCTATTGCATGGGTGGTGCATTGTCAATCGCAAGTGCTGTTTTGGTCCCAGAAGTTGATGCTGTGGTGGCATTCTATGGTGTTCCTTCTTCAGAGCTTGCAGATCCTTCATCCGTTAAAGCCCCTGTTCAAGCACATTTTGGAGAGCTTGATAACTTTGTTGGGTTCTCAGACATTACGGTATGATGCTCTGTGTGTGCACTTTTCAGAGCTGTGTTTGACTATTTTCCTATCTTCAAGTTAATTGGATTTCCTTTTCCTTTGTCTTTCGGTCAATTTGCTGTTCGAATTTTTCCTCCATTCAAGTTATTGTCTGTCTTTTGTCCTCTTAGTTTTTGGAAATAGAAAGTCAATTACATATTCTGTGATGTTTAAATTAACAAAACTTAATATTAAATGTACATGAAATGATGCTAAGTATTAATGATAACATATTTCTGATGTCTATGACATGCAAAATTCAGACCTTATCCACTAAAGGTAACAAAGTTCAGATTACAATTTTGGCTATGTAAAATACTATTGCAACCCAAGTACATGTAACTGAAGCTTTTGCCTATGAGACGGGCTAGGAAATTGTATTTTTGCTTCAATATGTTTGAAAAAGATTTTGTCAAATTGACAATAACATACTCAAGCTTCCAAAATTTTTACTTAACAACCTCATAACTAACATATACTTCTTGTATCCAGTGGCAAATGAGAAGATTTTCATGCTTGAGTGTGTGTTTTTTTGTCATTCAGTTCTGAATGTTTACATTTTTTTTTTCATGTCAAACCAATAGCTCTTTGTATGATATGCTAGTTGTTTATGCAACACTTCTCAAACTGGCGCTCATTTCATTTTTAATTAATTATTTCTCTTCCATTCTGATTTTCTTCTTCATGCATTTCCTTTTTTTAATCTAATATGATTTTTGTTATGATGTTAAAACTTGCTATCAATTATGTAGCTTTACATTCTTATTCTGATCAATTACCTATTTCGGACTCATCCCATTCTCAAAATTTGGTGGTGTAGCATCAATACCTGTTTGCACGGCAAATGGACTAAGCGATCTATGTTTCTTAAGCCTGGTGGACATTGTGGATCTTTGATGATTCAGTTTCATTCCTATAAAGAATGTATCTGGTAGTCATTCAGTAAAATATTGCTATATATTACATGTTCGAGAATAGGCTATGATAGGCTAAGTCAGAAATAAGTTAAGCAAGCTGGATGTTCTGCAAGTTGCACTAAGTCTACTACAAGTGTTCTAACTTCTCTTCACATATCATTAACTGGCGTTTCCAATTAGGCAACTGGTTTTTATTCAATGGCTGCAAAAGGCACCTGTAAGTTGGCTGAACTGTCGTGGACAGTCTCTTTAATCCCATGTTACAGTTGAAACAGTAAAAATTGAGGATGAGGATTGTTTTTATTGTTGAAATGCGAGCTGTAATAGTCTTGAAGTAGGCAAGTAACATGACCTAACATGAGAACAACCATATATGGTGAAACATCCAAGTTGCTTGCTTGTGAAGGGTTGTACCTATGGCCAACACAAAATTATTCTCTTGGGGGTCCTTCACTAATCAAGAGCTTGCTATAATTTGATGATTCTTGGACGAAATGATCCCCTGGAGTGGCTGCTGACCCCTAGAGCTATGGTTGCTACAATTCATAGAGCTTGTGAAGTTTGTTCATTAGTGATCATTTGTGATTCATACCAAGTTTGCAAGCCATGACATGATGCCAAAAGTAGAACTGTAAAATAATCAGTACATCTCTTACATGTAGATAGACGCAAATTCATGAGCTACTACTGGCCAATTTGTTTGAACTAAATGGGTCTGGATCAATCTCTTCAGCGTCATACTGCTCAGCTAGGCCTTGGGAGTCTAATGTTCGTGAGAACTGTCCCTGCCATGTCCGAATGATGTGTGTTTCCTTGCTTTAAGTTTCATTTTTCTGCTTGTTACGTATTCATTTGCTCATGGCTATTCATATGGACACATTTTCCAAGGATGCATGCTTGATTATTGGAATCCTTTCGTAGAGAGTTTTTTTCAACTTCCAAGCTTTTTGTACTGTAGGCATTAGTCTGTAAAGGACTTTAACAAGTGCAATAGAAGCACTGCTAGTGGGATCCTTATATGGTGCCGACCTGCAGACTATCGATGAGGCCTTTAGTGATGCCAAAATCCACCCCATTTCCCTCCATCTTGGCCTATTCATTGTTGCTATAATTGAAGAGCACCAAGGGATGTTGGTCCTCTTCAACATTTTCTTCCGGGCTCCAAAGTCTAAACAATGCCTCATTCTTAAGGGTGAACATAGGGTTCTTTTTCCAATCCTCCTTTGCTTGTACCGTTGCCTCAATGTAAATCGATAAAATGCAGTATATAGTTAAGATAAAAAATGCAAGTGATGAAGGTTTTACTATATACACACCATGCTGCAACTTGTAAAATCATTACTCTTGTGTCTTTCAGGCTGCCAAGGCTCTTGAGGAAAAGCTTAAGGCAAGTGGAGTTCCTTACGAGGTCCACATTTATCCAGGCAATGGTCATGCATTCATGAATGCTTCTCCAGAAGGGGTTGAGAGGAGGAAGAAAATGGGATTAACATACCCAGATGACGCAGCAGTTAATCTTGCTTGGTCTCGCTTCAAGTCGTGGATGCAGAAGTACCTGTGCCCGTGATCACAGAGTTCTTGTTGTCAACATGGTCACGAGTTATCTGTCTGTTGATGTGAATAAGAATTGGTGTTCGTGTTGAACCTTTTGGTACCTTTTAGGTGCCAGTAAGAACTCTAGAAACAGCGTCAGGTGTTGATTGTAGTGTGCAAGTTTATGGATTTCAAGTTTTCTGTTTGGTGGTGGCACTGCTATGATCTTTCTGAAAGGTTTTCTGTCTCTGTTATCCTTCGGAAAATCCAAGGCAAAACAGCAGACCTGAATATAGACGTTGGCAAGAAAATTCTTGAGAAAGATCATATAATCTAGCAAATGATCTTTTCAATCAGATCTATGATCTCTACCACCAAGTAGTCAAAATTCACAAGTTGATAAAGTCTCTAAAACTAGTCGAAATTAGTTGGTTGAAACAGTTGATTAAGATAAAATTAATAAAGAATATATGAAAAGTCTTAAGTTTACAAAATATAAAAATCTCACTGTGAATCAAGTAATTGATTAAGATAAAATTAATAAAGAATGTATGAAAGGTCTTAAAGTAACAAAATTTATAAAAATATCACTGTGAATCAATTAATCAACATAGTTCATTGGCTGCCACACAATGAGAAATTGAATTTCTTGTATCCAAATATTAACATAAGAGCTTTCACGACTCTCAAGTGTAGTTGACAACCAAACATTCATCGATATCAAGGTATGCTGATTTCTTGTATAGCTTTTATTTCATATAAATATTTTGTTCACTGTGCACACACCAAAGTTTAGGACTCCTGAATTTCCTTCTCTTAAACCTCCAAATTAAAAAAAAAAGAAAAAAAAAATCAAGAGTTGACTTTGACCTCTTTTGCTTTTTTTTTGGGTCCGTTTTTTCAGTTTGAGGCTATTGGTCAAAACTTCATATCTTGACCCCGAACGGAAATCGGAACGGGTTTGGACTTAATATTTTTTTGTTAATTTTACACACACACATAATAATATATATATATATATATATATATATATATATATATATATATAATTTTTTTTTTACTAAAAGTACACAAGTGCCTAGGGCAACCTAATCCAACTTGGCAGACGTTGGTGCACTACCCATTTGCTTTTTAGTGCTTTCTCATTTTTCAAAATAGAGTTTTTGCAAAAGTAAGCTCAATTTTTCATAGAATAACAAACACATTTAAATTTTAAATTATTTATTTAAAGCTTTAAAATGGAAAATATTATACCTGAGAAAAACGCATCTTTCTCACAGTGTGTTTTTAATGTTTTATGTCAATGGCCGCTCTTTCATAATTATTAAAAGTTGAGTGTCTATTTACTAATTTTTAAAAATTGAGTGGTAATTTGTTAACACAAGTTTGATCCGTTTTTACGCCCCTTCAAACCGACCCGTCTCGTAATCTCTCTCTCTCTACTTTCGAGTTTATAAATATGAACATCAAAACCTAGCCACCGGGCATGATTGCGTAACCTGACGGAAAGCCGCAGGGTCGACAAAAATTTCCGGCGATGTCGACGATGCGTTTTCCCGCGACCAGCGAGAGGGAGAGGCGGCGGAATCTCTCCCCCGAGCCCTCCGCGGTTCCGGACCTCCGGGTCTGCGGGCGTCATGCCCTGCTCTTTGACGACGACGCCTCCGCTGCTTTCATTAACTCCGTCGATGCCCTCCTTCCCTGGAGCGCTCACCCCTCCCTTCTCCTTGACCGGTACGATGTTCGGCATCTCCTCACTGATCTTCCCCCTCGCCGGAAAAGCGGGTCCGCTTCTCTTCCCCCTCTGGAATCCGGGGTTTCGGAGTCTGACCTAGAGCGCGAGCGGTATCAGGATCTCCCTGAGTGCGATGAGGGCGGCGACGATGACGTGGCAGAGTGTCGAGGTTCGTATCGTGATCTTTTGCGCTAATTCTATTACCTTTCCCTTCTGTTTACATTTCTCAGAGATAATTTCAGGTTGACTTACCATATTTCGACTGTTTATGGGTTCTTCGTTTGGACACAACTATTTTGTTTGGAGGATTGATTATATCTCAGTAAAAGTGGATTGGATATCCACGGTATGCATCGCAATTGGGTTAAAATTTTCCCCTCCTTTTTATAGGGTTCAACTTTTCAATGTGAGTTCCTTATGTACAGAATAATAGGGGAAATTGGGTTTTTAAGTTTTGATTCCGCATCGATATCGTGTTTTCCTAGTTGCGTATTGGTTTTCTTTTTACAATTGTAGTTGCTTCTTGTTCTAGCTCTTAGTGTCTCTATCGGGACTTTAGCGTATTGTTTTTAAACTTTAGTGTTGCTTTGAATTCTTTTTTGAGTTTCGCTTTATCCTATCGCCCGTGGCATCTTGTTCTAGCTCTTAGTATCTCTATTGGGATTTTAGCGTATTGCTAGGCTTTGTTTATTTACTTTTTTTACATTAATTTTGATTTGAATTCTTTTTCGAGTTCCTAGCTTTATCCTATCGCCCGTGGTTAGCGAGCGAACTAGATAAAATTGATCCAGATTGATTCCTTGTTTCATTGCGGTGGTTATCCTCACGATCCGTGCATCAATTAGATAGATTTGAACTCATTAACCGAGTCAAGATAAAACTGGATGTGTGATTCAATTAGTTGATATACCGTTTCTCCTTTTTCTTTCGGAACACCTGTGGTTGCAAGCTTCGTGTACGTATCTGTTTTCTTCTATGGGGATTAGGATTTTTTCTGTATAATAAGCGTTTGCAAATTTATATTGTGTTACGTCTGGACAAAAGGTCAAGGTAGTGTGGCCGTTCTCCTGAAACTCTGTCTATCAAGTGAACAAGTTTGGTTAACAATCTATCTGTTTGATTGCTTAGAGCAAAGCCATTCTCGCGATCTATCCATCTGCATTAGAGGATTTCTTAAACTTTATAAGCTTTGGAGCTTGATTTTGGAGCCTGGCTAGTTCTGTGACCTCACTGAACAGTGAACATTGACCTTAAAATGAAGGCACAAAGTGGCCACAGGGAAACGTTTGTCATCTTATCCATAATAATTGTGAATGGTGCAGGAATGGTTGCATAATTCCCTGGTAGTTCCCGTAAATGAGCTGAGGGGACTAAAATTGGTCGCCTTCAACTAAGCTTGTGAGCTTGTCACCAACTAGGCTGCTCCCTCTATAACATGAGCATGAATTGTTAAGCCTGTAATGGCTGTATAGGCTTGCATTTCCTGGCTTGTTGACATTGTCTAAGAATGTCCTTTTATAATTTGGTAAAATATAACCTTATGTGATAGCAGATATTTATAGAGCAGACTGTACACGTACACAATGCATATGATATGTATGTACCTATAGTATATATTTGTACAATGACTCTTTGGGAGCTGAGCTAATTTGAGCATCATTTGTTTGGGCTTGGCTCATCCATGTAGAAGATCATGATAATCTTTGAGCTGAGTTGAGACTGTCACCTGTTCAGAATTGGGTCATCTATGTAGAAGTAGAAGATCAAGATAATCGCTGTTCATAGAGCTCTTTTAGGTCAATGGATGAATTTCTGCCGTCTCATGATTATGCTGTCGTTCTTTGACTATTCGAAATTTCTGGCTTTACTCTGGGATGACATTATTGTGCAATCATTCTTGGTTGATCTAAGACTTTTTGGCCTTCTGTAGGGGATTTGTAGACACCTTTTTCTTCACTCTTTTCTTTCTTCTCCTTTTTTCTGTGATTTTGTTTTTGTGAGGTGGGCATGGTTTATATGAAATCAGTGTGTTGTTATCCATATTTCTAGCTTGCAGGAAGGATGTCTATTTACTTCATCACCTCTTCTCAGTGAGACAAGTAAGAGAGCTTGAAACTGTATCTAACTTTGTTCATTTTCTATTTATTGTGCATAGAACTACTGGTAGCACTTTTTGTATGTATATTTAAGTGCTCTGGTTGGAGTGCAGCATGTTGGCTAAAACCAGTTGCCTTTTATTGTTATTTACAGAGTCAAGCAAATCTGGTGCCTATGGGGCGGTTGCTTTCTCATATGGAAATGGCCTTGATGCATCAAATGCTCCAGGGATGTCTGAAACTGTGGGTTATCACCCACCGTTTTCTGTACCCGAGAACCTACTTCATAGCCTAGTAAGTGTACACATGTTTGCTTGTTTGTGTTGCAATTTTTGTTACTTTGTCTAAATTATTATGGAAAGGATATAGTGGCTTAATCGTTATGTCAGGTGTTGCCAAATGATGATTGAGATTGTCTTGGTGCATTTAGTTTTCTATCTAAGGGCTTACTGTGTCTAAGTTTCAGATATATGGAGCAGGAATCAAGTACTTTTCTGACACAAGGTTGCCATCATGGGCACCTTGTTTTTTGGTGATTCGTGACTGAAGCAATTTGCAGGTGGGATTAGAATCATAGGATTTCAGTGCTTGAAGATGGCCTATGTTAGCTGAATATGTGGGAGAGAATTGAGTTGCCTTCAACAGGCAGACTTCTCGTGAAGTCCATTTGAGCTATATATTACATGAGACATAATGCTGCTATTTTTAAGATATTCTATCCACTTTCACCAATTGAATTGTTTCTTATATCTTGCTTAGTGCAAATAGGCATTAGTTGAGAGGATGTTTGTTTCTGCATATGTTGTTGCAGCCTCCATCAGAGAAACTTCATCAAATAATGTCCAGAACAGCGCTCTTTGTGAATAAGCATGGAGGGCAGTCGGAGTTCATCCTGAGGGTGAAGCAAGGAGACAATCCAACATTTGGTTTTTTAATGCCTGATCACAATCTTCATCCGTACTTCAGATTTTTAGTTGATCATCCAGAATTGTTACTAGCTGTTACAGACAGTGCCAATCTTCAAGAACCTGCTCAGAAGGCAGATGCTGTGGAAGATAATACTGTTTCAGCAGGTGCTCTCTCATTGCTCGGATCTATGTATGGTAATGAGGAGGAGGAGGATAGATCCCAAAAGGTTGCTTCTGATACCAAAAGTTTGATGTCGCCTGAAGTTGCTGCTGCTGTAAGTGTCAGCTGTTCTGATTCACCAGATGCGCAGGAGCATTCTGCTGAAATCACTAAGAAAAATGAGGCAGCTACATCCATGATTGGTGATAAGAAAAAATTCCTCCTTCCTGAGAAGAAAAACACTCCAGTTGAAGTCCAGACATCTGATGTAAATGGAAAGAAGCGAGTGCCTGAAGTCCCAAAGACAGCTGTTGCATCCACCAGTAATCATCAAGCACTGGCTTCAAGTATTCTAGAAGATAACCTTCCAATTTTGGAGCCACCAAATTTTCTCAAAAGTGCTGTCAAAAAGGTTGTTGAGTTCATTGTGAGGAATGGAAAGCAATTTGAAGCAGTTCTCATAGAGCAGGATAAACCACATGGGAGATTTCCATTTCTTCTGAAGTCTAACCCATTTCATCGTTATTATCTAAAGGTTCTTCAAGAAGTACAAGAGGTATGTAGCAGCACATCCATTTTGCATGCATCAACTTCTTATATCTATGTATTTCTTATTGTATCCTCTCCTCGTCCTTTGGTTCTCAAGATTAGGGATCTCTTAGCTTGTCATTTCTGCCCATGCTTTACTGAAGCTGCAGCTAGTAACCATTAGCGAAGCACTTCTAAATTTCTAATAACGACTACATGGTAGGACCATACTTAATCAGATGGTTTTGTGCACAGTGATGTGTCGCAGCTGCACATGGTCACAGGATGACTGTCCACAGCTTAATTCATTCTTCATAAACTATTGAGTTTTTGGATGTCATTTTCTGCTCGTACTTTTTTGGAATGTTAAGTCAAGATCCATGAACTTGTTGTTAGTACAAACATTTTGAAGTTGAAAATTCAACTGAATTTGCAAGGAGCTGATTTGAATAAATCAAATGTAGGAATGTAAATTGTTCAGATGCAAACAATCTAACTATATTGGGAAATGGATTTGATTGGTTACTGTATGGACAGAATACCAAAAGTTCAAATCCATATCCTAAATGGTTACATCTCTAATGATTTTTTGTATGCTGACTAGTTCATAATGAGCATCTGGTGTAACTGGTTTCGGTTTCATTTCTGAAATATAGATTGTGTTGGTGTGTTTGACTGGTGGTTGGAGAATGTCATCTTTGTATGTGGTTCAACCATTCAAATCATGTTAGTTATTCAATCGGCGACTCAATTGCAGGTTAATTTTATGTTTGCATTCTATCTTTCCATCTTAAACTTTATCTGGCTATTGCAGTCCAAGACTTCTGGGAAGAGTTCAAAAACTCGGAAACATGATCCAGAAGGGCATTCAAGTGGCAGTAAAAGAATCAAAGAAGCTAGTAAGTCAAAAGACTCTGATGATTCACAAAATGGTAGATCTATTGGTAGAGAATCTGTTATTGCTGGCCAATCAATAGTTGCATCTGATTTAGAGAAGAAAGAGAAGTTCAAGATGGTAATTGGTGGGCCTTCTTTAAAGAAGGACACATCGGATCAATCTTCTAAACCAGTGCAACGTCATTGTGGCATGAGTGTTGATGCAGCTGCTGAAATAGTTTTAGCAGCAACAAGGGGTCTTAGGAACCAGAAATCAAATGTTTCCATGAGCAGAGGCTCAAGTATTCTAGAGAATGGTGCTCAAACTGCAACTAATGTTATGCACCAACCGAAAAGTATTGGCAGCCATTCTTTTTCATCTCATGGTCATGATTCCCACACTAAACCAATTTCAGATATGGAGTCTGGCAAAATTCATTCTGGATGTGCATCTGGCATGAAAACCATTGGCAGCGGTAATGTCTCTGCTGCAAAAGCCATGGCAAAAACTGCAGCTCTTGCGGCGGCTGATGAGGCAGACTCTTCTGAAGCATGTTTAACCAAGGCCGAAAAGCAGAAAGCAGAAAGGTTGAGGAGAGCAAAAATGTTTGCAGCAATGCTGAAAAGTGACAGCCATCAGAGTACTGTGTCAATACCTCGTCTGTCACCACCACTTTCAAATTCAGGACTTTCTTCTGGTAAACTTGCTCCACTAGGCAATCTTCCACAAGTTGCTGCTCAACCAACCACCTCAGTAGCAGAGCGTGTGGATGCCATGTACAGAGAACTTGATGGTAGCATAGTTTTGGTTGATGGTGATCCTTCTATGATGAAGTTGGAGTTGCAGGGGAAAGATTCTGCTGGACAGTCTGAGGAGAGATCAACAGAGAAGCAGCATTTGGGGTCCAAGAGGCACGACAAAGACCCCAGTGGTCATAAGCACTCGAGGAGTAAGTACCGTAGGAAGGAATCATCACGATATGATGAAGACGATGACTCAGAGGAATCAGGGGAAGATACTACCGGAAGAAGGTCAAGGTACAGGTCCCAGGAGAAACACAGATCAAGATCTGGAAAGCATGACCATGAAGATTTGAATGAACATAAGCATTCAAGGAAGAGGCATCGGCACAGTGGATCGTCACAGCATGTTGAAGAAGATGACGAGGACGGTGGCCATTCCTCACACAAAGACAGGGAAACTGAATCTAGACACAAGAGCAAGCATCACAGGCACTCTGAACGCAGGCATCGACATCGACATGAAAGCAGAGCTGAAAGCACAAGTAGGCCTGAAAAGTATAGGACAAAATCCCATTCAGAAAGAGAGGTAGATGACAATGCTAAATGCATAACCACAGTGGATAATGATGGTACAGCATTATCTTTGAATCACCCCAATAATTTGGAGGCACAAGACAACTCCCATACTGTTACAGAGGTTTCTGACGAGCTAAGACAAAAGGTCCGAGCGATGTTGTTGGCCAACATGTAATTCACATTCACGGTCACTTTATTTCCAGATGATCGTGCTTTATTCTTTACTGTTGTAGATCTATGCAAAAGTTGATTACAATTGTACTTTAGTTTCTCCTGATAGAGTTACTTGTTGCTGCCTCATCATGCAGCATTAAAAAGTGTAAAGTGTACCGAGGCTTTTCTGCCTCTTCATGTGCGCGTCCCTATGCCCTAAGCATGTCTTCTTCTCTCCCGAAAGGTAAACCAGGGTATGATTGCACATTACCGTACCTGCTAGGCTGTGTTAGGTTGTTCTTGCAATTCTACCACATGCCAGTACAGTTCGACTTAACATCCATTAGAGCTTGCAGGCTAGTACAATTCCTTAGCCACCTAGGTCAGTTTGCCTCGGCCGGCGACTGGATCTTACAGATCTCGGCGAGGTAAGCCGGCTGTTTTTACAGACGTCCTTTTTCTGGTAATTGCTGGGTTGCCATTTAAGGAGATCCACAGACCTTGTAAAGGATTTATACTCTCAAGCTTGCTCAATGTCGTGGCTATTCAAAGCACACATTGCCGACCATGCCAATAGGAAAACCAGATGTTAAGCCATGATGGATATACGACCATTAAGGTCTTCAAATAAATAATCCGAAACTTAAAAATTTGTTTCCAGAATTTTTAGGGGAGCCATGGGGAGGCTTCCAGAGGAAAAGCGAAAAGCAATCTAAGAAGTGTTTGGTTCTTTAAAATCTTTCAGTTCTACCTGCGTTCACGTTATTTGTTTTGATTCTTTTCCCCGGTTCTGTTATACCTGCATTTTCTGATGTTCACCATATTCGGATTCAAATTAATATTAGAATACAAATGAACAAAAGGTTATCTGAATTTGAAATTGAAACCCGATTTCACAATTCCAACCCCGTCCAAATCCGATTTTTCAGTTGGCATCCAAGTTTGAATACTAATTTTTAACCGAATTCGGCCGACATTCAAAATGTGGGGTATTGGATATAGCATATTTATTTAAAACAAAGTCTGACCCGAAATACAGATATCATCGAATATTTATGTATCCAAATCCAAATCTGACCAGATGTCATTTCTTAAGTCTCAGATTTCTCCATAGGATATCAAATGTTTATCATAACTGATTCTTTTCTGAATGATTTGAGCAGATATCCAATCCAAATTCGATATATTGACATCTTTACCAAGACTTTACTTTACACTACATCAAAAGCATATTTCTGCTTCTGCAATTTACACTACATCAAAAGCATATTTCTGCTTCTGCATGATTGATTTTATTTCACATTTGCTGAGAGAGGAACATTTTCGGCGATGACACAGCCCTCGTGTCAGCCAATATGGTAAAGCTGTCTAGACCATTGCATTAATGTGGTTTGGGGGGCTGATACGCTGCACATCGGGTGAGATGGGACTATGCACACAACATTCTTACAGTATTGTAGAATACAAGAGTATCTTCAATTCCAATTTTGTTTGGTTAACCCGAATTTTGCAAGCCCAACTTGAAGCAGCGGCCTTCTTACATTCCTAGCTCGAATTTTACCGCACTAACATCCATCTTAATTGACAGAAGTCAGATCTTCCAATTGGAAATATAAAAGAAAAGTTGTTTTCATTGAAACTGCAAGCATGGGACTTTGCCTGATTCTCTCCCAACTTTCTTTCTATTGACATAATGCTTGGAGAATGGACTAATTACAAATTTTCATCAAACATCTCTTACCTCGCATAGATTAAATGTCAGGGGCAGAACTAGAAGTTTTTTTTAAAAAAAAAAAATTGAAGTGGGGCTAGGAACTATACAGGCCCCCCTTAGCTTCGCCCCTGATAAAGAGAATGATGGATCACTAGATTCATTAAGAAGACAACAACTTAGAACATGGAGAAGGCGGGCATGATTGCCATTGCATCCCCACCTAGTACTGGGAAGTGGGTATAGAATATGCCTTTAGAAATTGGAAAGGTAGTATTAATGTTTTTGAGACCGATAATCTTTGAAGTTTACATGCATCATTAGACGAATATATTCCAAGTTTTTTTTATCCATAGTGGTTATGAATATTGAAAAGCTTACGACACTTTCATTGATTATGTGTATCCATACTTAGGGGCCATGTGTTTCTTCAACTATCAGGCGGTTCTTCTATTGAATATGTGTATGCCAAACTTACGTGCCATAGATGATATATACCTCCAGGTCAGGTGCTGATGAGCACATTAAACTATCTAAGCATCCATGATTCAGGTGGCTGAGATCTGCTTAAATATTACCCTCTAAAGCATACGTAGCTATTATAGTTTCTTGTACTTTAAAAATAGATAAAGTATATATTTGGCAAACTGCAAGGTACATCTTGGTACTTGTTAAATTAATTAATTGTGATGGAAGAGACCATGTGGTAATAGGAACTAATATGCTCTAATGACAATGTTTCACAAATCTGCTTCAATCTTTGGTGCAGATTCATAAAATGCTGTCACTAATCAACCCCCTAATGAATTTTTATTTTTTGAGCTATTAAAGGCCTTTGATAAGAATCGCCAACTTTGTTACAGCCAAGTTAAGTTGGAACTGGTTCCTGGTTAGCCTTTTAGCTGCAACTTGAACTTCACTGTTTCTGTGTCAAGAACAACAGTTTTTGGATGGTGACCCTTCTGACAGCTTACCAGTGATCACATAACCTGTCTCGGATTGGCTTTTTGTTGTCTTGTTGATGGGATGATGGTGATCATGAAGTGTGTGGTACTGGTGCTCACACACCATATTACCTGATCAGGTTTCTTGTTAATTTATTCCTTCTTGATTCCATACCATATATATATATATATGACAAATAGATGTCCTCAACGTGTAAAGGTTGTTTTACATGCAAGAATCAATCCCAGGATCATGCTTTTGGTTTTATCTGGTGATACAAGAAATTCTGCTTTAGAGACTAGAGGCTTCTCGTGATTTTGGCATCTTCCTTCACCTCAAGGCTTTATTTAAACGTATCGATATAAAGTATTCCAGTTTTGGTTTGCCATTATTTGTCAAGCAGCTAGTGCAGTTTTTCATGGCATAGAATTATTGATCTCTATTCTTGTCTGGTATTTTTCATGACAGAGAATTATTAATCGCTTTTCTGAAGTGGTATCTCGAACATCTTATATAGTGAATTGTGGAGAGCTAAGAAACTAGATTTTTGAACAGAACGAACGCATTCTCTTACCTGTATATCCAACAGTGTTTTTTCCATTTTTATCGATCGGACAAAAGACATGAAGGCAATAATTGAATTGAAAGCCATCTTATCAGGACCAGCGGAACTATCGTTCTTTGGGCCTACAATAAAGAGAACCCTGTTCTTCGATGCTGCTTTGATTTTTCAAAGCAAAAGAAGAAATTCTAGTCTTCACAGGCCTTGTGCTAATGTTAGGTAGCGATTCTTTTTTCATGATTAATCTTCTTCAGTTTGTAAACAAGTTGGACAAGACACAAAAGAAAACGACTGATGAAAAAGAAATAAGCTTTGAGGTCTATCCAGTTACATAAGAAAACATTTCATTTTAAATACTTGCTAATTTTGGTAAAAGCTATTGACCTGTTGCTGCAAAAATCTGCATATAGAAACGTTTTCAAAGATATATATGTGGAAGTAAAACAGCTTCAGGTTTATATTTTAAAGATATTCAAAATGGAACACCTTAAAAGTGTACTTGTGTAAGTATGAGAGAGAGAGAGAGAGAGAGAGAGAGAGAGAGAGAGAGAGAGAGAGAGAGAGAGAGAGAGAGATTGGTCACCTTGTTAAAAGATGGAAATGCAAGATGATAGCAACCTTAAAACCTTGCCGAGTCAATAGACTTTCAGAGACACTTTAAGTCGGACGTCAATAAAAATAGACTTTCAGCGACAGCCAATAATCCATGCATCAATGTTTTCATATTTTTTTTAGTGGTAACTTTATCATGTTAACTTGAGTAGTTCATAAACTATATCAATATAAGCAATCAAGTTATTAGCATGACAACCTTTTAATATTTTAAATGGTAAGTTACATATTGTTTTTCTTTCAATAACAAAACCCAGCCCGAGTCAGGGAGTTGACTAACCTTGGTCACACAGGTCGATAATGGATCATCAATTGAGTCCAAAGTCAGAAGATTTCAAAACATTGGATGGCAGCCACGGTGACACTTGAGGTCTGAGAGTCGCTTGTCATGACCATGGCGACGAGAACAAACATATACTAAAAGAAGTCCTTATTTTACCACTATATATATCTGCATTTCTGCTACGTTAAACCAGCGTTTCCATCCAAGTGACCAAAGATTCAAAGGTAAGCAGAAGGCATCCGCAACTTCTGATTCATCTTAATGGTCGGCCTCGTAGCCTTTCTTGGTACATGATCTCCGACCTCTGGATCCACGTCCGATGAAATTTTCCGGCGCATACGTTGAATAAAATCAGAGGAGCGCTTGTTGAGATCGGTTTCAACAGGCTTCACACGATCCACGCTCAGGGCTCTCGGCTTCTCCACTATGTCAGGCTCCATCAGGTACGCCGGCTGCTTCGAGATCGCTTTGACAGGTTTCAGCAGCGGCGATCCAACGGCGAACTCACCCGCCGGCCTCACCTTGCCGTTGCCGCGCACCCCAAGCTGGTTGACGGTCAGGTGCGAGAGAGAAACGGCTGAAATTTTGAGGATGCTGAGCATCACGGTCATGGACTTCTCACAGACGGAGAGGTTGGCCTTCTCGTCCTTAGTCATGCTGTGGTTCTTCTGCTCTGAGAGAGCAGGTCGATGAGATGGGTGTGAATAAATAGAAAAGCTTCCCTAGAGAAGGGAAGGCAAAAGGATGGCAGATGATCACTGTGCTTTGGGGATTCTCATGTGTGCTTTCTGGTTCGGATCGTCTGAAAAGAATTTCCAGATAAAGAGCATAGATGCTTTGTCCATTAATTATCATTGTTGTCAACTAAACGACATAGAGTCAGTCGACTATCTTTTTTGAAATATCAGGCCATTTTCCTGAACTTGTGTTCCACTTTTTCTTTTTATAAAGGGGGACCGGTCTGAACTTATGTGGTATAAGTTATTTCCATGGCGAAGTTTCGTTGTGTTTGGTGTTGAGGGTGGTACTCTTAGGCAAGTAAAGCATGCCTTGTATGCTAATTGAGCAAGAGGTTGGGTGGAAGCTTCTAACTTTAGTGGGATGGTAAGGTCTCTTTTGCTCACCTAAAAGTTTTATTGTGTTTGAATGAGAGAATTCTCTAACTAAAGATACCATATATGCTAAGAGAATGAGAGGTGTGGGGGGGAGGGGGCTCTTCTGACTTTAGTGAGATGATGGGTCTCTTTCGCTCACCTGAAAGTTTTATCGTGTTTGAACGAGATAATTCTTTAACTAAATATGGTTGGTCTTGTACCTTAAGAAAAAAAGGGGTTGGGTGGAAGAAGGATTGTGGGGTCTCGTCCCTTGCTCACCTGAAAGTTTTATTGTGTTTGAATGAGAGAATGCTTTAACTAAAGATAGGATATTATAGACATGAACATAAAGCATGCGAGGCTTTGTATTCTCAGTGACTACTAGACAGGGGAGACAATGCATCCGTATGAAAATTTGACCTCATTTAATTGGTAAAGGTGAAAAGTTAACTTATTAGTTTAATCAAACATGTACACCCAGGGAGACAATTACCATGTCACTCAGCAAATGCAAAACCCAAGGATCTAGTAGATTAACGCGTGGACATTTTTCATTGCTTTTTTGGGCTTTCTGTATGTTTATAATCTCAAAAACGAACCATCTTCTGTGATTGTCTTAACAACAACAATGCTTAAGCGAACTTCTGACTTGAGAAGCAACAACCATTAGCTGGCTGCATTTTTTTTTGTTATTACTATTTGTTACTAAATTACAATTCTTTGGTACTAAATTTTTTAGCAGATTTTTTTTTTCTCATGAGGTCAATAGATGTATGCTAGCTTCATATATATTCTTCTTTAATAGTTTGTGTGAAACATGTTGCCCTTTTATTAAAAAGTTACACAGTGTGATTCTTTTCACTAATAGGTATGTAAATTAGAGATAGGTTTTTAGAAAGAAATTGATCTGATTTCACTGCAAATGAGGAAAAAAATGGTGTTGAGAGATTGACAGGATAACATAGAAGTAATTTGCTAGTAATTTTATGTTGTTTCAGTGATGACACTTTTCCTTGCTGCTTTTTCAAACATGGGCGCTTGATATGGAAGAACTAACGACGCTCCAATGGGCATTTTTGTATGCTTGTTCTGTATGAACAGGAGAAACCGCAACATCTGAAAAAGACCAACTTTCAAATGGGACATAGTCTACAAATTTCTTTTGTTTATGGAAAGTACAACCTACAGATTCCTGGGTCGCTTTGTATGAATGAACGACCAAAGACAGTTAAATTTCTACATTGGGAAGCTAATTTTGCCTGTGATTTAAAAAAGTGATCAGTTTTTGTGATTTTCTATATAGTCTTTACGCAACAAAACTGTCAATGAAGGCTTCAAGTGAATTTTGATTAACTTGAAACACAACAACTTATTAGTTAAAACGATAAAATTTATATACGCGCCTTTGACTCCGTATCAGTAAAAGTTTGATATCCACTGACATTTTCCCTTTCGCATCAATGGAAGTTCATTTTGACTGACATGCTACGGGCATTATTTTGTAGTGCTAGCAATGATAAAAGGTAATATCGAAAAGTAATGCAGCTAACCTTTTCTACGTTTAAGTTAATGGAGATTTGTTTCAACGTTCTAGCCGGCCTTATTTAGTAGTTTTCATGAAAAAATACGATAGTTAAAGCATAATAAAAGAAATTAACTGCTTTTGGGGTTGTACAAATAGCAGAGACTTTCAGACTTTCTGATTTATCATACCACTTAATGTGTAGATGATCACATCAAATAGTGACACCGATATGCAAGTTAAAGTATAATGAGATACTACAAATAGTACCTTAAGAGGTTGTTTGGCAATAAAGACACAGTATGAGTGTTCCACAAATTTATCCAAAAAAATTATGTTAGATTCATAGAATATTAGTTCGAGTGTTCCATGATTTTGTCCAAATTTTTAAGGTAGATTCATGGGACACTCACAAAATATCCTACTACCAAACAATATCGGTAGGGGCTTCGGCTCTCGGACGAGTAGTAATGTTTTTTGGCAGGGAAGGTAGTAGTTGTCATTTAGTTTGTTAATTGAATCCTCTTTAGCACTCTCATGGTATTGTTTTGTAAGGCTTGCATAAAGGGCTGGTACGTACCCATGAAAATCCGAACCAGCTACTGCAGCTTCTTTGTAGCCACTGGTAGTGGAAACTCACCCTCATCAATATTTTTTGAGAAAGAAAAAAGAAAAAATTCATGTGTTCCAATATATAAGCTGGTTATGTGCCAGGCCTTGTGTATGAAAAAAGTCGCGTACAAGATGTGAAATGACGAGAATACTTTCATTAAAATAAAAAAGGAAACTTTCTAAAAAGATAAGTTAAAAAAGTCTAAGATACTCATTGTTTCATAAAAATTTGAAAAATACCATGGATTCCTTTTGGTGCATACTTGTTGCATGTTGCATGTAGAGGCAGAGCCGGGGAGGGTAGGGGCCCTAGCCCCTCCTCAAAAAAAAAAAAAAAAAAAAAAAAAACATGTAAATTTAAAAAAAAGTCACTTGTCTATTATATGAAAACTTTGCAAAATGATATTTTGGCCCTTGTCAAAATTTTAAAACTATAATTCAGCCCCCGTCATAAAAAAATTTCTACTATTACTGGTCGCATACACATACATGCAACTTGATCTCTTCAAGTTATCAGGTCTCATGTAAGTCAAATCTCTACACACAATTAAAATTGTATAAAAAAAAAAAACTGAAGATTGACCTGTAAAATGTGCTTGAGCAATTGCTAAGCAATTGACATTTTTAGTTGATCTAAATTCTTATTCCCTCCTGGTTCTATAGGTGGGTCCAACGTCCAATTCTGTATCATGGCCCTGTTACTAAGTGGTCGGTGGTCAAGTCATGAAATATCTTTTGTTCCCTATACAATATCACATACTTTATTCTTTCATATGCTGCATTCTCCAAACATACATAAAAAATGAAACGGAGAAAAAAATCATCGACATTGGCTTTGCATGGCCGGTGGCCCTGCACCTGCGTCTTTTGCTTCGTCTGCTTGATATTTATTTTGCTTAATGTATAAGCAAGCCGATGAGGGAATACGAAGACGTGCACATTCCCCCCTCGAACTGCCTCTTTCGAGTGATTCCTCTTGCCTTTCTTGACGTGCGCAAAGATTGTCCTTAAATATTTTGATCGTTATATTAAATAGTCCATGGTCACAAATGTGTCATGTAGATGCATGCGAAATCATCAAAAGCTACAAGAATATAAGTTTGTGGTATTTTTCCAGAAACATATTTTCTTCTTTGTGTTTTATTGGCTTTTTAGAGTTTATGTTAACATTTTCAATAACTAGTCATGAATTTTAAAAGAAAATCAAGAGGAAACTTATGATTCCATAATTCTTTATTATTTTTTGCATATTTTTATTTTATACTCTCAAGATCTATCTAAGGAAAGCAGCTTCCCCATGAACGGAGCCTTAAAATGTTAACCATGCAAATAAAATACTATAACAACTTCTGCGACTGTTTTAAACATATCTTTCTTAATTTGAAAAAGGAGGTTTAAATATGTTTGATTACACCAATATGGGATGCCCAAAGTTTTTATATATTTTTTCTTTTGCAGGTGAAGATATCACTACAAGGAGCCAACAGAGAAAACAAAAATTTCATTGCTTTCTCAAAGTTTAAGGGGAGCTAAATTTTAAAATAATGTTTGATATAGATTTTTTTGGGGGAGAACTTCAAGGAGGGCCACTCTCCACCAGTGGTAATGATGTTTTACGAGGAAATTGGCATTTGACTTCATCGCTAAGCAAGTGATAAGAATGAATAGTGAAGTTTGTCAGTGTGAACATTTTCTATTGAGTCCTACTTTGGGTCTTCCATTTTCTTTGAGTCCATCAAGATGGCTTTCTAAGCGCCTCTCTGAAACCTGCTTGCCTGATATTCTGGGAGATGTGTTATAGATCTTATGAAAAAAGAACTGGAAGTTCTAAAGTGTGCCACCAACAAGAGAATGCATATGGCTCACCCTTTTATGAAGAACAAGTCTATCTTTACTGCAATGAGATTTTTGAAGAACACACCAGTCACATGGTATCTCCGATACTGTAGAAGGATCGAGCAATTCTACTGTGTCATCTCGATATTTTCATTCAGACTTTCCTTGGAATGGACTTTGTTATATTTTTAATTTTTTTTAATTTAGACTTTGTAAAGATTTTAAAAATTATAATTGGGTTCCCCAAAGGGAACTGACTCCTCTATGGCGGTTGGAAAAACAATAAAACATTAAATCTAGAACATTTACAAATCAATTTTAAAGAAAATGAACAAAGGCTGACATGAGACATTTAGCGGATGCTTGATAACATGAAGTTGTGCAAAAAATTAGAGCAGATTCACATCTATCTTAAAAACTAGAGTAAGTTCACCAAAAACTTTTTAAAATGTCTAATGAATCTAATCAATTTTTGCGTGAGACAATAAATAAAGTTACTATTAGTAAATGGCCCCTATAGGCCTGCAATAGGAAACGTGCAGCACAAAGATTGATGCTGAAAAAAGTAGGTAAAATTATAAGTTAGAATATATATAATCGAAATCAGATGTTTAGAAGTTATATCATATCTTTTAAGAGTTAATGACAAAAATCTTGTGTTCCCCAACTCATTAAGACCTGTTGAGATCAAAGTCATGATATGTCTGTGGAAAAATGCAGCAGGTAGAGGCACGTATGTTGGTTTTTTTCCAAAACTGAACCGTGGAAAAGAACCGAAGATATCAGCCATGATAAAACAAGCGCAGAACACAAATTTCTGCATTGCATCCATTGAGAACCCTGAAGCCAGCTAGAAGGATATATGAGCTTAAAATTTCTAGATTAAGGGAAACCAAGAGTTTGATACCTTGAAATCGATTACAAATTTATAATCCGCTCCTCAAGTAAGGCGGTAATTTAAGAGAAAAGTTACCTTTCTTCCTATTTCAGGAAAATTAATATGCATTTTTCGACATCAAGGTGTGCAGTATATATATATATATATATATATATATATATATATATATATATATATTCTGGTTACCGGATAGTTTTTTTATTGTTTATTTTGTATGGATAGTTTTTTGGTTTATTTTGTGTCGCTAAAGCGGTAACAAAAAGTTCGATTTGCAATTACCAATTACTTGCCTATGGTTTTAGCGACAAATGCAACTTTTGCAATGGTTTTCAGCAATACAAAATAAAAAATTAATAATCATCCAGCGACTGGGTAACCGGTTGATTTTGATTTTCATATATATATATATATATATATATATATATATATATATATATATATATATATATATATATATATATATATATATATATATATATATATATATATATATATATATATATATATATATATATATATATATATATATATATATATATATATATATATATATTGGTAGATACAGACCACTTGGGTAAGAGATAAACAAGCCTCTTAAATTCATGTTAAATAGTATTTAAACAAAATATAAACCTTTTAATGTGTTTATAAATACTAATTTAATATAAATCATGCTTTAGTTCAAGTCTTTTTTGTAAAAAAAATGGTCTTCATAATACCAAAATTTTGATGTTATAAGAGCCGTTCATCTTTTTACTATTAGAAAAACATCATTTAAGTAAGAAAACTACTACTTAATATATTCTTGAGATCATATCTATAAGGTTAGATTTCAAAAAAAAGTAAATAGTTATGATTTTTTTGTCTCTTAGGTCTGGCTTTTACCAACTTATATATATATATATATATATATATATATATATATATATATATATATATATATGAGAGAGAGAGAGAGAGAGAGAGATTGATTTCCCCTTGCTTAGATAATAAAAAAGGAATGAGCAGAATAAGTAGATGCATATTATAATTATTGTCACAAGGGCAGGGTGCTGTAAGACTCCTTATTTCAGTACCATGCAGATGCTACAGCTATAGTTCTAAAAGAAAGAAAAATGTCCCCTGCAACCGAGAAACTACTTGCTACCCAACTGCGCCTCTGTTTCACCACTTTCTTGTAGTATGTGACTGACCTCATGGCTTCCTCCACACATCCCCACAGTCTCCTCTCCCAGCATTTTCCTGTGCACTTTTTGAATGTACTCATCTGCGCGCTCGTCGACATTGCCCGTCGCTGTGGACTTCCTATTTCGCGGCTTATCCGCGTCGACGTCCGCCGGCTGCCCTTCCATCTGCGGTTTTGGGCTTGCGCATCCCTGCTCCGGCAGCTGCGGTTCATCGGCCAATCCGTTCCCCGGCAACGGCTTGCCGGCGTCGCCGCTATTGTGCTGACCACGCCGTTTAGCACCCTTACGTGCCAGTGGAAGAGCTGAAATCTTGAGGATGTTAACCATTGTGGACATGGTCTTCTCACAAGGAGAGAGATCTGCCTTTTCACTTTTAGTCATCTCCACTCTTGGTGCAATCCAGACTTAATCTGAGTAGTCGGGGCCGTGAATGAGTAGGAAGCAAGCTCCCCTGAGAGCGGCAGGCATTTGAAGGATGGCAGCCTTTGTTGCAAAGGGGGCCGGCCTTTCCTGGTTGCTTTCTTGGTTTCTTCCTTCCATGTGAAAGGAATTGGTCTCAAAAGAAATTTGAGTGGAAAAGAGCAGATTCTCTGACAATTCCGTCGTCGAGAAGATGACCTTCCAGCAGATGCGCAAACTGGGTTGTTGGGATTGCATGAAGAGACTTTTAAAGTTTGGGGGCCCCAAAAGTTTAAGCCGGTTCACTGTGCAGAACTTGGTGATCGGCGAGAACGCCGAGAAGTTTCCTCTTGAAGGTCGCCCTTCGCTTCATACAAAAGTCCACAAAGAAGTAGCATATAATGAATTCCATATACTACCCTATGTACACGAGGAGCCTACGCTGAGGACCCCATTACCAATATGTGTATTTATTTTAATATCCCTACATTGCATGTATTATCTTATATTTATAACTTAGATAACTAAATGAGTAATGAGTATGAAATAAGTAGGACAAAAAAAAAACTCTTCTTTGTCATTCAGATGAGTATACTGGTTATAACGATCTACATACGGATACGGACAGTCTAACCTTAAAAAAATTCGGACACTTAAACTTTTTTTCTTTTCTTTTTTAGTCCCTACAAAAGTTTTTTTTTCTGTTAACGAAGGGCATTCTTCATCATAACTATATTAACCACATTGACTCATAAAAGTTTCATGCACCAACGGGGCAGACATAACCAGCCTCACATACGAACGACTAGAGAGCTGCTGTACCAGTTTCGACATGCTTATACTAATACGACAACATGGCTCGACTGTTTTGATTTTTGCAGGTATTTTGTACAATTTTGCTGGGTTCTGCGGGATTTTAAAATTATACATATTTTTTGTAATGCTTTTCATATTTCTTGAGCAAACTATTATTTTTCGCTTTCTTTCTCTCCGACCCTCCTTCCATTACCTCCCACCACCTTATTTGGACGTCGAGACTCTGCTGGATTTTCACCGTATAAATTCTAGTTTGTAGTTGAGTTATATATAGGGCCCACACATTACGTTTCCCAACATAAGGAGGGAAACGATGGGTGAAATATGCCGCCTACGATTCCCACCACTTTAACCACAACCAGGAGCAGCGGCATGCCGGCGTGAAGGAGGGAAACTATGGGTGAAATATGGCGCCCATCTTAAATATGGGTGAAATATGCCGGCGTGAAGGAGGGAAACTATGGGTGAAGGAGGGAAACTAGGGATGGAGGCTGCCCGACACCGGTTGGGCTACCGTCACGGAATGGCTTCAGTGTCTGCTACTAGTGGATGACATAGAGGTGGGAGGACAGAGCCAAGCTAGGGAGGGAGGGTCATAGAAAGAGAGAGAGTGAACAAAAAGCAAATGATCAGCGTTTGGGCCGTTCGATTTATTTGTGCATTTGACAAATAAATCGTCATGTTCAGTTTCATATATATATATATATATATATATATATATATATATATATATATATATATATATATATATATATATATATATATATATATATATATATATATATATATCATATTCATACGTCCGTACCAGCATCCTCACACCCATAACCGTACTAGAATACATGTGACTTACCACATACTTTTGTTTCACGCCATGTGTATTAATGTTCTCGTCCTTTCCAACAAAGCATCTTCTTTCCCACTTAAATGGGAACTCTAAAAGCACACTAGAAAATTTGGAACTTGTGAAAGGAATAAGCTTAATCCACATCACAACATTATGCTTCTTGATTTGCTTCGTTAGACAAATGATTGGGTTGTACAAGGCTGGGTTTGGACTGCAACTAACCTTGACATATCAAGTAGGGGTGGGCATTGGGTCAGGTACCCGCAGGTGCCTGATATCTAGGCCGACCGGATAACTTATTTTTTAACATTATATATATATATATATATATATATATATATATATATATATATTCATAATTAATTATATATCTATTAAATTATATTAAAAAAATATATTTTTTATTCTAATTGGACTGGGCCAAGCCTTGAGCCTAGGTTTCAGCCAATGGCGCTGGGCCCAATCTGCAGTGACAGGCTTGAGCCTGATTTCTTATCGGGTCAGGTTGGGTTGGGTTGGGCTGGGCTGGCTAGGCCAGCCCGATGCCCAGACCTCATATCAAAGCTATGGTCTATGCACCTAACCTAACCTCATATCAAGTTAAGCCCGATATAAACTTGTAAACTTGAGCCAGGCCTAGAAGAACTGGCCCGAACCTAACTCATGAAGAAGCGTGTTGGTTACCAGCCACCAGGTTCAGCGTGGCTAGTAAAAAATGTCATTTGTCAATACAACATTATGCTTATACCATTTAAAAAGATCTAACAAGTTTGTTTTAATGGGGCTTAAATGGGAAATTCAGATCGAAGTCAAAAAAATGGATGATCTATTAGCTCGAGTTAGGTACTAGAGTTCTAATTGAGTCAGTGTGTTTAGATTTGAGATACTGAACTTGCGCCTGCTGATTTTATGGATCGGGTGCCATGACAAGCCCAAGCCCTGATTGGTTCATAAATTAACCACAAATTCTTTGATCTTCTTCAACATGAAGTTCTTATTCTATCTCATTAGCCCTGTGCATGGAACATTTACGAGATGTTTTATAGATCTTATAAAAAGAACTGCAAGTTCTAAAAATGCACCACAACCAATTTTCTTTGCCCATAGATCCTGCTCTCGCTGAACAGAAGCTGAGTCACGAGTCACAAGAAATTTCTATCATGTCAACATCTGTGGAAGAATACAACAGGTGGATGAGGAATCCTACCAAACTTTCCTTAGGACTTGGTGTTATGTTGGTCGATAGAAGTGGATTGGCTAATAGATATTTGGACCAATTTAAGATGACCAGCTATATGCTATTATTTTTAACAAAAATGAACCATGGAAATCAAACGAAGTATATGTTTGTAACACCCCATAAGTTTAGTCCCGTATTGAAGATTGTGAGGAATCTTCAAGGGTTTATAAAGGGGGTCATTGATGAGAAGATTGTCCTGGTTCTTAGCCTTTTTAGGGTTGGAGCCGAAACTGTTAGGGGGCGGGTTGGGATCCGCCAGACCAGGGGCCCGAACCCGGGAGTGGGTCGGGTTGTTACAGTGGTATCAGAGCAGTTTCAACACTCGGACCTGGGGTCCCACACGCGCGGACGCGTGTGCCTTAAGGGTGGTGGATTGTAACACCCCATAAGTTTAGTCCCGTATTGAAGATTGTGAGGAATCTTCAAGGGTTTATAAAGGGTGTCATTGATGAGAAGATTGTCCTGGTTCCTAGCCTTTTTAGGGTTGGAGCCGAAACTGCTAGGGGGCGGGTTGGGATCCGCCAGACCAGGGGCCCGAACCCGGGAGTGGGTCGGGTTGTTACAATGTCAGCCATGATAAAACAAGCACAGGACACAAACTTCTGCATTGCATGAATGGCTACTCTTAAGCAAGCTCGAATTAACATTTCTATATTAAGGGAAACCAAGACTTTGGTACCTTCAATGAGTTTGTTGGCATAATTAAGAAAGCGTATGTCTGCCGACCTCAATTTCCAGCTTAAAGAGAAATGACTGATGAACCTTGAGAATGCCGTTAAACAGCAATAAGATGCAAGTGCTGTTGCACCATTAAGACTGTCAAACTCAAAATTTCCATTTGATCGTCGATTTTAGTCACACACATACGCATCCAGATTTTTAGGTTCTTCAAGTGGGTGATCAGTTTGAAATTGATCGATCAAGAATTGAATTATGTATTCTGGTTGTGGCCACAATCAGGATTGCTTGTTGTATAATTGCATTATGGCTTCAGTTCCCCTATAAAACTGTGCTATGTGGAGTTAATATACTTGAAATTCCACGTAACTAAGCAGAAATAAGATTGGATAAAAATATTGCAGACCTTGACTATAAATAGGGATGTCAACATATGCGATTCGGATATACTCTTAACCGTATCCACTTTTTTGGATATTTATATATTCATATTTCAATTTGGATTTAAATATGAACAAAAACAAGTCATATATAAATCTGAATCCTAATTTTGAACTTAATCAAAAACAAGTCATATATAAATCTGAATCCTAATTTTGAACTTAATCCAGCTGATTTTCAAAATGTAAGAGCATTGGACATAAGACATTTGTTTAAAACCAAATTTGATCTGAATCCAAATTCGAATCTGATTGGATATCAATGTATATTCGAATTTCGAATTTGATCGGTTGCCATTTCTTAAATTCAAATCCAATCTGATTTCTTAATCATATATTAATTTATTTTCCATTTTTTTTTTGGAATGGCTCAGTCAAATTATCCGATCCAAATAAGTTTGTACTGAGAAATTACCGGAAAAAACTTCATAGGTTAGTTAACTTAAGATGTTTAAGTTAAAAGAGCCTTAGAGTTCAAAGCCAAAATGTAATCTCCTACCTAAGAAAGCAGTTTAATGCGAAAATCTTCAAGATTTTATATTTTCTTCCTATTTTTCTTTAATTTTAAGATTTTTTGTGGATTATTATATATAATATATATATATATATTTATATAGACTCTACCATACCCTGAACCTTAAAGTTCTTAAATCGCATGGCGGTACTTACATCTTCATACCCGTACTCATACCCATGTGACTTAGATTGCCATTATATTGCAAAGATAATGATGGCTTGTAAGCGAAAAGAACACTTGGAACATGCAGAATGGGGATAATTGCCAGTATCCCCACCCCATTATTGGGGAATGGGTATAGAATATGCCTATGGAAATTGGAAAGGCAGCCGCTAAAGAAATAGTATGAGGACTAGGACCTTCTTAAGGGATTAGTGATTATGATCAAGTGTTCTTGTGATTCTTTGTGACAAAGGTAGAATCGCATATTTGTTTTTTTCTCTTCTTCTCTCGGCCTTGATTCTTATCTTCTTGAGAAATTTCATTCCAGGCTTACCTTTTAGTTTACCTTAGGAAAAAGAAATCTGAGTAATGGTTGTACTTCCATGGAAATTATCATGTGAGAGACTATAGTATGTTCAATCACAAAATTACATGTCACAAATTTATAAGAATGAAGAAGTGTAGAAATGTAAGAGAGTAGATGATAATATCGAGATTAGGGTAAATTTATGAAACACTAACAAAGTATTTCTAGAGCCAAACAACCCCTTACGGGCTTTATTTTCCCAATATCGAGGCCAAATTTAAACTTATACTCGAGGAATATCTATCTGTACACCGATAAAGAATCCACGGATTCTCAAGGGAGAGGGAGCATGGTGGCTTTCATGGACAGCTCAGATTCTCAGAGTGAATAGTAAGTTAGATCTACATTAATGAATCTCAAAATTGCTCCATCAATGTTCTTCAATTAAGGCTGGGCATCGGGCCGGGCCGGGCCGGCCCGGCCCGTTAAAAATGTAAAAATGAAGCCCAATAACCTAAACGGGCCGGCCCGAGGCCCGGCCCGTTTCTAAATGGGCCGGGCCGGGCCCAAGTCATATCGGGCCTCGGGTTTCGGTCAAGGCCCGAGGCCCGGCCCGGCCCGATTAATAACGGGCCGGGCGGGCTGAGATGGGCTTCGGCCCGTTATTGAAAAAACTCCAAGATAAAAAAATGCAGGAGGCAACACAATTTCCAACTTTAGATGATGAAGCACCATGGAGTATAAGTTTTTTTATAGGCACATTGATGGACTAAACTAGAACATAGCAATTAGCAAGACACCATTGTGCTGTAAACAAGTTTCACTCTGCAAGACACCCTAACGTTAATGCTCACCTCAAGTGTAAGTTTCATTTTTTTGAAAAAAAAAAAAAAATCTATCGGGCTTTCGGGCCGCCAACGAGCACAACGGCGAGCCCGAGTCCGGCCCGTTAATTACCGGGCCGGGCCGAGCCCGGTAATTAACGGGCCGAAAATAATTTTTGCAAGGCCCGGGCCCGGGCCCGTGGCGGGCCGGGTACCGGGTACCCGGCGGCGGCCCGGCCCGGTGCCCAGGCTTATCTTCAATGGACAAAGTTTGGTTTCAACTTCCCCTTTTGATATGTGTACGCCATGCTTATGTGCCATAGATGATTAATATTTCTGGTGCTTCTAGCTAAGCAATATCTTCAATTCAGGTAACCAGAAAGAACCTGCTTGTCCATTAAAATAATTTAGGCTTTATAGTTCCTTGTACTTCCAGAATCTATGAAATATATACTTGCCAAATTGAAGAGCACAATTTGGAGCTGGTTAGATTATTTTGATGAAAGTAACTCCAATAATTGCAGGTAGCTACTAAAAGCCATCGCAGGAGTCGCTTGCTTTTGCCCACTTTATGACAGCCAATCGAACTTGGAAGCCATTCCTGATTAGCTCTTTAGTTGCAACTTGGACTCCACTGTTCCTGTGTCAAGAACCACAGTTTTGATGGGACAATGGTCATGGAGTGTGTGGTTCTTGGTCATGGTGGTCACATGTACACCATATTACCTAATCAAATTTCTTATTAGATTATTCCTTCTTGATTCTGTGCCATATTTTATATGGCAAATGGACACCCCAATGCTGATAGGAAATTGCAAGGGCGACGTGTAAAGACTGTTTAATGCACAAAGAATCAAACTAGAATCATGCTTCCTAATCTGGTGATATATATAAGAAATTCTGCTTTAGAAACATGAGGTTTATAATGATATTCACATCTTTATTCATCTCAAAGTTTTGTCCAAGATCATTGACACAAGGTA
Source organism: Nymphaea thermarum (assembly GCA_011799765.1). NCBI lineage: Eukaryota > Viridiplantae > Streptophyta > Magnoliopsida > Nymphaeales > Nymphaeaceae > Nymphaea > Nymphaea thermarum. The sequence continues at coordinate 151,600 of JAANDH010000129.1, forward strand.
TCTCCATTTTGGCTTGCCATTGTCTGTTGGCGCAGTTTTTCATGATAGAATTCTCTATGTTTACTATGGTCCTTGAGGGGGTACAGGGGGCTGATAGGTGGCTAGTTTCTATTTTTGGCTAGTTGGCTGATAGGTGGCTAGTTTCTATTTTAAATTTTTGAGGGATCAACTTTTTGTGCTGCAAAAGTGAGACTACTGATATGTAAGTTGAAATATAGTAGTGCCGGCACTACGAGGCACCGAAAGGAAACTCTATATTCTTGGGGGACAAAGAGTTGGGTGAAAACTTCGGCTCTCTTATGAGAGTTAGGATAAAATACTTTTGGTACATGTCTTGTATAGTGAAACATTTATGCAGAGTACCCTTTTAAATTTGCTTGAACGGATCAAACACATTTCCAAATATGTATTTGCAAGAGTCTTATTTCCATTTGTATCGACCAAAAGAACATGAAAGCAATAATAGATCTCATCTTATCAGGACCCTGCGGAAATATCGTTCTTTGGGCCTACAAAAAGGAGGACGCTGTTATTCGATGCTGCTTTGATTGTTGAAAGCAAAAGAAGAGATTCTAAACTTTACAATGCCTTATCAAAATCGTTAGGTTACGATTTTTTTCATGACTGACCTCCTTCAGTCCTTTTAAACAAGTTGGACAAGCCAGACAAAAGGAAAACGAATGAAAATATGAAAACGAATCAAGTTTTGAGGACCATCCAGTTATATAAGAAAACGTTTTTCTTAAATTCCTGTGAATTTTGCTAGAAGTTGTTGCTGCAAGACTTTCGATGGATATAGAAACACTTTCAAGTATATCTGAATGTAAAAGAGTTTTAATGGAAAGGGCTCCAGCTATCAAACAATGAAACACCCAAAAAAAATGTGTGTGTAAGAGAGAGAGAGAGAGAGAGAGAGAGAGAGAGAGAGAGAGAGATTCATACCATTATTAAGCAAAAACTTCCAAAGCAACAGTAGATATAGGAGAGAGAGCATACAACCAGACGTGTTTTTCGAAAAAAAAAAATACATTTAAATAATGAAAAATAAGCGAGCAAAAAATGGCGTTTTTTGGAAAAGCACCAAAAGAAAAAAAGAAAAAAGATCCACTTTTTTAAGTTTTTTTCATTTTATACATTTTTTCAATGTCATATTGCTGGTTTTTGTTTTCTAATTTTTATTGTTTGCTTGTCTACTTAGTTTAGTTTTTGATGATGTCTTAATAGTTTCTCACTTATTTTATTTTTTTCCAATCTTTTAACATTTTAAAAATTTACTGTATTTTTCTTATTTTTTTTTCAAGCTCACTGTATTATATGTGACATAAACTTTGCAGTTGAAAATGTGAAAACAATATTTGTGACTACGGAGTTCGATCGGCTGGGAAGCAATAGCTAACAAAGCCCAACTAGAGTCATCGAGTTGCTCCCTAATTTGGGATATGGGTAGATCTACAGTATATTTTTTAATTCACTTATCATCATTTACAGTTTTTTAAAAAAATAACACATCAAAATATGACAGTGACAACATACTTCAAACATCAAACGCCTTAAATATAAGCCGCTTTGTTGTTATGTTGCGCTATATAATATATATGCCCATAGGCAAACATTGGATGGTAGTCACAATAATTAGCGAAAATCTGAGAAGAGTCACTTATCATTACCAATGGGGCAAACACATACACGTACTCATGGACGTCCTTATTATGTCAGTTTAGCTCTTTCACTCTCTCTCTATATATATAGCTAGCATTTCTGCTATGCCAATCAGTATTTTCCTCCACAAGAGAAGTAAACGTACAGAAGGTGAACTAGAGCTTATTCGGCAACTTCTGATTCAACGTATCAATGGTCGGCCGCTTGGCTTCTTTAGCATATCGCCGGCCTCTGAATCCGCCTCCGACGAAATTCTCCGGCGCATATCTTGAATATAATCAGAGGACCGCTTGTCTAGATCAGCTTCAACAGGCTTCACATGACGATCCACGCTCAAAGCCCTCGGCTTCTTCAATATATCAGGCAACATCAGGTCCGGCGCCTGCTGCACTTGGCTTGCAGGATTCAGCAGCGGTAATCCGACGTCGAACTCGCTCGCCGGCCTCACCTTGCCGTTGCCGTGCGCCCCAACAGTCAGGTGCGAGAGAGAGACGGCTGAAACTTTGAGGATGCGGAGCATCACGGTCATGGACTTCTCGCAGACGGAGAGGTTGGCCTTCTCGCCGGTAGCCATGCTGCGGTTCTATCTACTGATCTAACGGGCCTTGAGAGTGCAGGTTGATGAGATGGGTGTGAATAATAACATAAGAGTTTCACTTTCACCAAAGAAGGGAATGCAAAAAAGGATGGCAGATCACTGTGCTTTAGGGGATTCTTCTGTTTGCTAGCTTTCTGGTTTCATGAGAAGAATCTCCAGACAAGAGAATAAATGCCTTGTACTTTAATTAAATGTCAGTATGGTGGTGTCTCATGCATTTTGTGTGTGTTTGTGCGTGACTCACGTATGTGTGTGTGTCATATTTTTCAAAAATTTTACAGGGACAACTTATACATATGCTTCAAAAGTTTTATAAATGCAAGTTTAAAATTTTTGAAAATTATAGCAGAAAATCTGAGGGTGTCATTCTCCTTAGTTCTTAGTTCCACCCCCTGTTGGTAGGTTTTTGATGCTATATAAAGGCTGATATGAAAATTATGATAAACCAATATGCACTGGATCTGCCCGTATCGGCCGGTATGTTAATAAAAAACTTATGTGATACAAGCTATACGGCTCGTATCGGCTGAATTGGGGCCGGATCTGGTGAAACTTGTAAGGTACACATTAATTTAGGGTGATTTTGTGTGTGTGTGTGTGTGTTTGGACGAGAGAATTTGTCTCACGTAACTAGAGTTAGGATATTGTTGTACCATTAAAAGCTTACAGAGGTCATGAAGACATCTCCCTTGATCTAGGCACGAGATACTTTTCAACCCCACTAGTCAGAGGCGGAGTCAGGATTTTCTGCAAGGGTGGGCCAAATGAGGACTGGATTTTGTGGGTTGAATTTGGGTAGGGCCAAACTGAACTTATAGTCAAAAAATACATTGAAATAAATTTTTTTTCAATTTTTACACTAGATTTTTTTAAAAAAATTTGGTTGGGTGAGAGTTGAGACCATGGTCTAGGCGAGCCCCTCCTCCCTCCGCCCCTGCCACTGGTGAAAGAACCAGGGAGAAAACTCATCCGCGAGAAATTTTTACCCCATTTAATTGGTAATTAAGGGGAAAAAATATGTCAAACGCTTCAGTTTATTTGTTAACTTGTAAACAAAAAATATTAAACTATAAGAATGCAATCTGACAAATGTTAATATTGAAAAAAAAAATTGCAGCTAATGTTTTCGATTTTTAAGTTAATAGAAATTTACTCCAATATCTTATTTGACAGCCCTCAACAAAAATATGACGCTTATAGGAGAATTACAAAGAAAATTCTCATCATTTCAAATTATAGCAAAAGGGAAGGCCTGAATAAGAACAGTCTTCTTTATCGTTGCCTCCGATGCGGATATGTTGAAAAATGTTTTGATTTTTCCTTTTTTCGAGAGCTTCTGGAAAGTTTAACCATATCAATGTGAGCTACACGAATGAAACCCTAGCATTGAAGCTTGAACAAGCGTTTGGAGTAGCGAGTTTGACATTCAGAAAAATCGAAAAAGCTTGAACAAGCGTTCAGCCGCTCACCCAACTACCTGTGCAATAGTAGACGAAATTCACTTCACTGGTAATTCCAAAAAAGAAATGCGAAAGAAAATGAAGTTTTTATGGTTATGTATCAGATCATGTAAGGCACATTTAAGATTATATATACAAAGAGATTGAAGAATCACTTAAAAATGGCTTGGGATGTGGCCCATGTGGGTGGGCACGGGCCTGATATTCCGGGTCCAGGCCCGGCCCGTTGGTGACCTGCCCGAGCACCCCGTGATGCAGCCATCGCCGTCCCTGCAGCTGTCGCACGCCATCCTTGTCCAGGAGGGGAGCCTGGGGAGCATGCTCTTGGGCGTGCCGGCCTTCATGTCGCCGGAGGCGGAGGAGGGTGGGAGGGAGAGCGGGAGACGGAGGGGAAGCGGGACTTGGAGGAGGGGGAGCAGGAGACGGAGGGGGAGCGGGACTTGGAGGAGGGGGAGCAGGAGAGAACGGGCCGCATTGGGCCTGGCCGGGCTGACCTGGGCTGCGTCATCTGGCCCGGGCCCGGCCTGGGACCTGGTTTTCCCGGGTACCCGATGGCGGCCCGGCCCGACGCCCAAGCCTAGGTGGGTGGTGGTCAATTTTTATTTTGAGTGTTAGGGGTATCAGTTTTTCGTTTTCTTGATATATATATATATATATATATATATATATATATATATATATATATATATATATATATATATATATATATATATATATATATATATATATATATATATATACTTCAATTTGCTTATTAAAATGTTAAAAGAAATTCATGATATATTTTCAAAAGGATAATATTATTTATTTTTTGTTATTTTTTGGTTCTTATTTTAACATTTTAATAACTAGTTCTGAAATTTTATGGATGCTGTTGTAAGAAAATCCATACAGAGCTTATGATTCCATAAAATTTTCTTATTATTTTTCTGTATTTTATTTTTGTATTCTCAAGATTTTTTCTTAGTAAAATAAAACTTTCCAATTAATACCCTAAAATATTGACCTTATAATAAAATAACAAAATAAAAAAACAACTTTTTTCACTGTTTTTAACCTATCCTTCCATAAGAAGCAGAAGCATACGTGACCACAGGAGGATCTGAGATGTTTTAAGTTTTTCCTTTTTTCCCCCATTCCTGGCAAAGATACAAATGCTGGGAGCCAAAAATATAGAGAAAGTGTACTTAAATGGTTGTTTGGTAAATAAAATACTTTGTAAGTGTTTCATGAATTTGCTTCAAAAATTAAACCAGATTCATACATACCAAGTTCTAGTATTCTATTAATTGGCTCCAACCCCAACCTTTAGGGTAGATTCATGAAATACTCGCCGAATTTCAACTTCCAAACACCCCTAAAGGAGCATCATATCTTCTCAAAGTTTCATGGGTGCTCAAAATAAATTTTAAAAGGCTTCCCTACATAGATTTTTTTGGGGAGGGAATTTCAAGCAGGGCATTCCCAATTTGTGGTAATGTTCTTTGATATTGGCAAATTTGCGAGTTTGCTAACCAAGCTTCTTTGAGCTGCAAATTGAATGGTATATTTTATATCCACTTAAGCCCCAAAACTTTAGTGACATATATAAGGGTATGGTTTTAGGGGTTCTAACAGAAGATGATTTCTCTAAGTAAACATTCAAAAAATACATTGAAAAAATGTCTACCCTGGCACCCTTCACAATTTCTCTATTATTACCACCCGAGTCAGCTCGGACCGCCAAAAATCTGGCCATGAGTCAAGGTTGGCCCGACTCGCCCTTGACTCGGCACAACTAAGCCAGACTTGACCCTGACTCAGATTCAACGGCAGTGATTTATATTATGGTTATTTGAATATTCAATCGAGTCGACGAATCAACTCACTCTTCTAGTGACCTGATCATCTGCCGATCCGAGTCCGAGTCACAAGTTTGCCAACTATGGAAAGGAGGAATGCACCAAAACATGACATAGGGGCTACAAGATTTTGAACCCTGAACCGTTTTTTATGTGAACTGCTTTGCTGCATTTACAACTCTTGAAGCCCCACAATGTATATTTTGTATTAATCAGTTTCCTTCTACCCTTTACTTCTTGTCTTCCACTTTTTTATACTTTGACTAATCCACATTACTTTTAAAAGTTAGATCTTGGCAAAGCCTGGTAATTGTCTGATATTCTGTTATTCTTTCTTTTGCTTTTTTCCACTTTCTGTTGACTGGAAAGCAGGATTAGGCAGGATTAGGCAGGTCTACATGCGCCTGTTCATACAAAAGAAAAGTTTACACGTATCGAATTGTTTTGACATTCTTTAACATGAAGTTCTCAATTCTAATTCTTAAACAAGTGGATGAAGCAAAAGAACTGGTTCTGAAATGTGCCACTAACAGGAGATCAAGTGCATAGGCTTCAATGTTCTCTTCCTGTATATATTCTAGGCGTATCCTGCTTTTCTTGAACACAAGGGTTGAATCACGAGCCACAAGAAATTCTGCCATTGCATCCACTGGTAGAGCCACATGTAGTTTGGGGTGAGCAATTTATATATATATATATATATATATATATATATATATATATATATATATATATATATATATATATCTATATATATATATATATATATATTAGTGCCCCTCCAAACATATAAGTTTTGAATTAGTGTCATTACAGCCAAAATTTCTAGCTCTGCCATTTGTAGCATCCCAATCTTCTTCCTTCTAATTGTCTTTGGAAACCAAGAAACGTCGTGATATACAGGGGTGGAGCCAAAGGGAGCATGGGTCTTGACCCCACCTCAATTTAAAAAAAAAAAATTAATTGTAAATTTTAGAAAATTTTGTTTGTCTTATATATAAATTTTGAAAAATGATATTTTGGCCCGTGTCAAAATTTGATAAACATTAATCCGGGCCCTTCATAAATTTTTTTTGGCTCCAGCCCTGATGATATATTTGTAGAATAATGCAAAAGGGTAGAGGGTTGGAGGAATCATATCAAAAGAGACAACTTCCCTTAAGACTTGGTAGCATGTTGGCAGTAGGCACTGTTGTTGTTTGTTCACTTACCATGTGAGCTCCACAAAAAGGGGAATTTATATCAGCATTGGGGCGAGATCCGCTGCTTGGCTTACCGAAGCCTTCACCCAACTGCACATCTCCATAGATGCACTGCCTGTTTTCGGTGTCTCGGAGTGCCATTCTCACCCACCCAATTACTCATCTCAGCAGGGTTCCCTGCTTGTTTTTGGTGTCTCGGAGTGCTACTCTCATTGCACTTTAACTTGTATGTCTATGACCCTCCTTTTGCAACATAAAGAGTTAAAAAATAATAATTAATCATAATATTTATGTGAGAAATTAATTTTGGCAATTGATTGACATAAGGTTGATTGTTCTTTAAACAAGTTTAAAGATTTCCTTCATGTATATATATTTTGTAACAAGCTCGACCCACTCCCGGGCTCGGGCCCCTGGCCTGGCGGATCCCAACCGGCCTCCTAGCAGTTTCGGCTCCAACCACAAAAAGGCTAGAAACAAGGACAATCTTCTCATCAATGACCCCCTTTATAAACCCTTGAAGATTCCTCAAAATATTCGATACGGGACTAAACTTATGGGGTGTTACAATCCACCCTCCCTTAAGGCACACGCGTCCGACCCACTCCCGGGCTTGGGCCCTTGGCCTGGCGGATCCCAACCCGCCCCTAGCAGTTTCGGCTCCAACCCCAAAAGGCTAGGAACCAGGACAATCTTCTCATCGATGACCCTCTTTATAAATCTTTGAACATTCTTCAAAATCTTCGATACGGGACTAAACTTATGGAGTGTTACATATTTTACACTGTTTGAAAATAAATGTATTAGTAACTTTTTTTTGTCTATTAGATCGAATCACTTGAGCAGTGGACTTGTTGGATTAGTAACAGAGTGAATTGGACACAACATCCTATTTCAATGGCATTGATTGAAGTGACCTCGGTACTTCAGTCTTATCCTTTTGAAAAAAGGGTAACCAGTTCTACATCTTTTATTTTCCTCAAAACGTGAAGACAATGAATTACATTTACATTAATCAGATGAAAAGCTTTTTAAGCCGTAGTGTTATTTGTAATCTCTGTATTCCATCCTTAAGCATTGCTATTTTTTCTGATAACGAAAAGTTCACACAAAAGGGGGAATCTAACTATCTTGAGATTTGATGGGCGTCCGGTTTCTTCATTATTTCCCTGATATGAACAAATATAAGTAGCCTATCCAGTTCCCAATAAAACATTTATGTGGTCCGCAAACACAGAACCCCCTGTTCTCCCCGATGCTGCGGTTGTCTAAAGCAAAAGCGAACATTCTGAACCGCAGAAAGCCTTACAAATGTCACCCCAGATGCGGATCTTTTGGGGACCAATCTGTTCTAAGCTTTCCAAAGAATGAAAAGGTCCACAAACACGGTCTTGGAAAGTAGCCTTGGTTCTTTCAATGATACGAGAATAAGATAAACTAATTTTTGATGATCTAGCTTTCCTTGAAAGTTGAAAAGTTTTGTCCATCCAAGCAGCACAAGACAGTGTTACAGTGTTAGGAAAAAAGACAGCAGCAGCAGCAGCAGAAGAAGAAGAAGAACCATATTATCAAGAAATCAGGGTGCGGCTCATATGCTGCCCTTCTTTCAGCAGTACAAAGCAGTTGCTATAGCTACAGTTATAAAAGTAAGACGAAACAAAAATATCCCCTGCAACTGAGGATGGAATTACTAGCAATCGAATCGAACTGCTTTTATTTCGCCACCTTATTGTAGTTTGTGCTTGACTTCACCGATTTCCTCGACACATCTCAACTCCCCACATCCTCCTTTTGCTCCATTCTCTTGCGCATCCTTCGAATGAACTCATCCGCGCGATCGTTGATGTCCACAGTCTGCTGTTTCAGTACCGCTCTCGGCTTATCCTCGACCTCGGCGTCGGCCGGCTCCATCACGTATGACGGCTGCCCATTCATCTGCGGCTTCCGGTTTGCGCGTCTCTGCCCGGCCGGCGGGAGTTCATCGGCCAGCCCGTTTCCAGGCAACAGCTTGCCGAGTTTGTGCTGCCCAGGCTGTTTAGCACCCATGCGTGCCACTGGAAGAGCTGAAATCTTGAGGATGCTAACCATTATGGACATGGTCTTCTCACAGGGAGAGAGATCTGAGCTTTCACTCTTAGTCATCTCCACTCTAAGTGGTGCAATCTGAACTTGATTTGGAGAGTTAATGGGTGAGGAATAAATAGGAAACTCCCCCTAGAGAGGGGCATTTGGAGGATGTCAGCCTTCCTTACAGGGGTGGCTTTCTTGGTTGCCTGCTCGATTTCCCGTTCCATGTGAAAGGAATTGGCCTTTGCTTTAAAGAAAGCGTCACTGAAAGATACAGATTCATTGTCGGTTCCACGGTTGTCGTGATCGACTCCAACCAACTGTCGGGTGAAAAAAGTTTCACTTTTTCTTTGGAAAACCAATCATTCGACATTCTCTGTCGCGACCAGATTAATATTAGTGACGATCTTTCCTGGAAGCTAAAAGATGGATTTCCAAGCAATTGCGAGTTTTTTGCTAGCATGAGGCGATTGATTGATTCCAGACAATTCCAAAGGCGTTTACGCTCCTTGGCCGTATGAAATCAGTACTCAAATTTGAAAAAAATTGGTAAAACCCCCTTTTTGTATGAAATATTCAAGCTGACATATATATATATATATATATATATATATATATATATATATATATATATATATATATATATATATATATATATATATATATATATATATATATATATATATATATATAT